>CM053786.1:459874298-460399298 GCA_028749045.1 Cupressus sempervirens | reverse complement strand
GGAAAATGGCCAAATCTATTCAAAAGGATGTCTTATTAGATAGACGTATAAATGGCACTTGTAAATTATTGGAGAAAGGAGATATCCACAACATAATCTAAATAATTTGATCAATCTAAATTATTAGTCAAATATATTGAGTACATATAGTGATCATGTGTAAAGGTTCACTAAAGATTCTTAGGGAAGAACCATTGAAGATTTAGCAATATTGCAAGTACTTCTATTTCTATGGGTTGGGGAAGGTGATGCTAGTCTTTCTATTAAGAGATATAGACTCAAAAGGGATAAAATTGAAGAGGCTACCAAATATTGCATATTTCAATCAAGATAAGTTCATCTTTGATTTATTTTGAATTTTAAGATGAAATTACTAAAATCCTTTTATTTTGGGATTCTTATTTGAGAATCAAATTATTTCTAGGATTAAACTAGAGGAAGACCCTTAAGTGGATATGAAGATTACTTCATACTCCTAAATCAAAACTTGACCACATAAAGGTAATAAGGCAAGTTATATATTTTCTTCATATATTTTATTATGAAATAATTGTTATTGTCCTTCTTATGATTGACAAATTTTCTTATTATGATGAATATTGAATATGCTAATACCTACTAATCAAATAGTTACAATGAAATGGAATTGATTTTTAAGTTGATAGATAATGATCAAATAATGTTGTTAAGTAAAACTAATTAAATTATCCAAGATCATAATTCTCCAATGATGAGATAAGGCCTGTAGTGGAATGGGCTGGGTGACACTCCTCGGAGGTACTAGGTAAAGCCTATGGGTACTAGGTAAGGCCTACGATGGAGTGAATATCCTAGGGTACATCATACAAGGGCACCATCTTAGGAATGGTGATTGGGATAATAATTAACAAAACTTAACTTTCATAAGATCATAATTCTCCAAAGATGAGATAAGGCCTATAGTGGAATGGGTTGGGTGACACCACTCGGAGGCACTGGGTAAAACCTAGGGTACTAAATAAGGCCTGCGGTGGAGCGAATATCTTAGGGTACATCATACAAAGGCACCATCTTGGGAATGATGATTAGAGAGAGATAACAATAATGAGGGAGAATGGTGAGGCCCATGATGGGGTAACAGGGCACCCTATTATAGTTTCTCCTCCCATACTCAGAAAATTATGGGTTAATATTATAATGAACTATACTTTGATCGAAAAATCACTATAAGATCAAATTTCTCTAAATTGAGACTATAAATACCTTATCAGGGGATTTATATAAGGAAATCCTAAAAAGGAGAGTTTATATATACACATGTAATAATGGTGTTTTGTGGTTGCAGGTTCAAAATCAAAGAATTGCATAATGTGTGTATTCAACTATCTACATAGTGTCTGCTTTGTGTCTTCATTTGTCTACATCATGTCTACTTTGTGTTTTCATCTATCTACATTGTGTATGATTTGTGTTTTCATTCATATATATTTCATAAATCTCTCTGGTCTTTTCAATGCAAATATGTTTTGTGTCTATGACAAAGCTTGTGTGTGAAAGATTTTGCTTGAGGGCAAGCAAATTCAAGAGGGAAGGTCTGTGATGTCCCCATTCTAACATGTAATGTAAATAATAAAATTAATAATAATATTAAAGTAGTAATATTTTATAAGTAATATTATATAATATCATCGCATTATAATAGCAATATGGAATTATAATCTAATATAATGATATTATAATGATTAAGATATGATTTAATATAGAAACACTATTAATATAAAGAATTATAATATAGTAATAAAATTTATATAGTTGATATATTATTAAAATGATATATGTTATAATATAATTATTATTAATATAATGTATCTTATGATATTAATTAATATAATCAAAGCTTATTAATATATAAATATATAATTAATATAATTATATAATAATAATTATTAATATAATATAATTAACATTATTGAAAGGGCATGTGTCTATGAAATACCATCTATATATATCGAATATCAACTTTTGAGAAGATATCATATGGATTATTATGAAAATCTATAGAAATAAGAAGTGAATAAATAAATGTCCAAAACGGGAAATTACATAATATTGCATTATCTGTAGGGATAGTTGCAAGATTCTCTACTAATCTCAGGGAGAATCACTTAATGGATGTGAAGAGAATAATGAGATATCTGAAAGGAATAGAAGAGTTTGGTCTATACTACAAGAAGAATGAAAAGTTTGAATTGAGAGCCTACACTGATGCTGATTAGGCTAGAAACATTGATGACAAAAAGAGCACCAGTAGAGGAGCATTTTTCTTAGGCAAGAGACTAGTAGTTACATGGACTAGCAAAAAATAGAGTTGTACTTCACAATCTACTACTAAAGCTGAATATGTTGCTACTGTTGTGAACTACACAAACATTGTATGGATCAAATAGCTACTCAAAGGAATGAAGGAAGAAATCAAAGAACCAATGATACTTTACTATGATAATACAAGTGCTATAAATATATCAAAGAATCCAGTGATTTACACAAAGACAAAGCACATTGCAATCAAGTATCATTACTTGAGAGAGTTAGTTCAAGACAAAGAGGTGAAGATGGAATATGTTAACTCAAAGGAGAAAATTGTTAATATCTTCACAAAACCATTACCTAAGGATGCTCATGAGTATCTAAGAGGTAAACTATGGGCGATACCCCTATCAAAGGCTATTTAAGAAACAAAAGGAGTGCCCTAAATCAAACAAGCTAATGTTCATATAATACACATTGATGTAGAGGATCTTACTTTAGGAGCTGCCTAAAGTAATCATAGAGCCAAAATTTCAAATCAGTCACAAGCAAGGTGACAGAGGGAGAAAATGAAGAAACTATAAAAGCTTATATCTACATATTTTAAGATGACAATTTTTTTATATATGTCTTTGACATTGTTGTCAAAAAGGGAGAGATTCATTGATTAAGAGATGCTGAAAAAAAGAAGAGTGAGAAGAAGGAGATATTTGCTAATAAAAAGAGAGAACATACATCAAAGAAAGAAAGAATAATCAGAGAGGGAGAAATCCTAATCTACCTAGTAAGAGGGAGTTATAAGAAAGAGTTTTGTAACTTAGAGGGAGTTAAAAGAAAGAGTTTTGTAACCTAATCAGAAGATGGAAGTTGCTAATAGAGGGAGAAATTTTAATACAACTTTTTCTTTTTGGTATTGACTTACTATTTTTAACCCAGTCAGAATGGTTGAACAAGATGTTCATCATTTGATTGACTTGGTTGATCAGTTTGGTTTGCCATCAATGCCAAAGAGGGAAATTTTTTAGATATGATTGAAAAGATCATTGATAAGAGAGAGATTGTTGAAGAAGACTATGTGTTTCAATCATTTTTTTTTCATTGATGTCAATCTTGCTATTTCTTGGTAATACATCTGCTTATAAGATTCAAGTACTATCACTTAGTTGATTGATAAAGAGGATTTGATCAATAAGAGGTAACAATAGCATCTAGAGGAAAGGTTGAGTTATGATTATGTAATGTAAGTATAAGGATCGGTTAACACAGTGATGACATGATGTATTGATGATCTACTTAAGGTTACAAAATACTGGCTGCACTTAGAAAGTTTAGAAGAACAAGTTAAAAAAAGTTTTTCTACCAAGCTTGATCAAGTGAACAATAGGTACTGAGAAAAGTCAATGCAAGCTTAGTAGAAAGTCAGTTGAAGCTGAGTGAACAAAAACTCTAGTGGATGCCAATACAGATAGTTGATGCTGAGCATCAGTAAACTTTAGTTGATGCTGAGTGATTTTATAGTTGATGCCGAGCAATGTAGTGTGTGCTGAGCATCAGAGGTTTGATAATGCCGAGCTGCTACATTATGTTAAAGAACAAAGATTCACCAAATCTAAGTTAACAAGTTTATTTTCTTGAAACTTGTGAACCAGGAGGAAGATAAGGTTGATGAGTTGGTGGCACAAAATTTGATGTAAACCATTTTTAGGTGAATTCAAATGGATTCTAGAAGAAGTTTCTAGAAAAGACAAGATATGGGGTAGATACATTGTATCCTACCTAATCCATCCAAAACCCTAATTTGGATGATGGAAAATGAGCAAGAAAATATCCTAATTTCCTGTTTATAGGAATTTCTAGTCATGAAGCAAAAGTTATTGTTTTATGTGCAAGAACTCAGGGAGGATAAGGAATTAAGGGTTTTGCTTCATTAAGTGACCCAAGAGGAGTCTATAATGGCATGTTAAGCAAGAAGGCTTAAGGAGATGAATGATTGAAGGGTGAACAAGCTATCAGAGCTGCAAAGTATGAAGGCCAAGAACAATTAAGGATTGAATAGAGATCAATAATCTATAAGAGAATTTGTAAGTTGTATCAGATCAAAGCTCTACTATTACTCTCTAACAATTGTATCAGTCTAGGGTAAATCCTTTGGATTAAGGTTGACCTAATAGTCATTTGAAAATCCTTTAACTAGGTGGTACTCCAAGTGAATGGCCTAAAGTCCTCTAACAAGGCCCAATTTTAATAGGGTGATTAAAATCCCTTAACTGGGTCACATTTAACAGTGTGTATTGTAACCTTTAATAGGGTTGGCCTTTTAAAGGTTATCACTTCAGAAGAGTGAAAAGGAGTAGCATGTTACTAGTGGTTTTTCCCAAAATTGGGTTTCCATGTAAATCCTTGTGTCAAGTGTGTTGATGAATCTGTTGTGTTTCATGCTTTACATTTCTACAAATTGATTTGACAGTAACATACAAGTTTTAGTTATTACATAATGGATGCATGCATGAGTATGAATGTTTTATGGGTTCTCTAAGTTGTGAAAAGTTTTATTTATACATTTAGACCTTGGATAACTAATTCACCCCCACCCATCTTTGTTATTCTAAAATCATTCCAACATATGAACTAAGCAATGAAGCTTAAATTGTGCACAATGAAGGTTGGGACATGTAGAATGTAGTTCAAGACATGTTGAAAGAGGGGGACCTATTCAGGCACCTAATAACACTTCTAAAGTCCCAAAATGTTATCTAGAAGTCTAAAATGGGTGTTCTAGAAACTAAGTGTGCTTAGATAGAGCCAACTCCACCCATGGTGCAATTGGGGCTAGTTTGAGTGTAGTTGGTAAGCTAGTTTGAAACTAGAGTGTTTTTTGAGTTTGGTGACTTCTAGACTAATGTTCTAGAGAGATAAATGATACAGGAAAATGATATAATTAGAATGAAAGTGTAAATTAGGTTAGGACACATATAATGAGGGTTAAAATGTGCAAGATGAAGGTTGGGCATGTAAGAATGCAATTTGGGAGATGCAAGATGCAAATTAAGGGCTAAAATGCAAAGACTAAGGGATACCAAGTGAAGCCTAAGGAATGTAATATGAATGATAAGGGATGAAAAATGAGGACTAATAAGAGGCAATATGAGGCCTAGGGGATGCAAGTATGAGCCTCAAAATATGGTCAAATCATGGCTTAGTGCATCCATAGGTGAATGCAAGTGTATGCTATGCAAGGGTGGAATCTAAGTCATGCTAGGCACTCCTAAGGTTACAAGTCTTCATGCATTCAAAGCCTTTAATATTTTGGACCAAATTTTGTAATGTTTTTACAATGTTGTAATGTTTTGCTAAAGTTTGATAGTATCCAAGGTGTAAATTTGCAAAATTGGTTTGATCTTGATTAATCTTATTCACACACACAAGACACCATAAATACGAATAACTATTGTTAAAGTGAAAAGAGACTTCACAACCTAGTCTTTAAGACTATATTCACTAAATTATCACTTGAACCAAAGTTTAGCCATGCTTATCAAGAGTGGAAAACCTTGGATCTTGGCACCATAGGCTCCCCCTTACAATGCACTAACTTCTTGATGCTACCAAGATCCGAATCCAAAGGGTCATCACTTCCCAAGGGACTGTTGCCTCTACCAAGGACCACAAGTATGTGGGATTTCTTCACAAGCATGGGTGACCCCTTGAGCTAGTGGATAGAAAGGTTTCTTGCCTCTAAAATAAGGTATTTAGTGTGGGCATTCCATTTGGCAAGTCAATGATAAAATTCCTCCGAAGGTCTCCTAGCCTTGAGAATTGGGGTTTGATGCACCATAGTGGTACTAGAGGAGAGCTATCACACAACAATACCGATGACACAACATTAACCATATCAAGTTTGTTATAGCAGCTAGAATGTTGACCTAGATTTGGCCAGTTACTACTATGAGGTCATCCCCTAGGGCTTACCAAGTGGTGAGTCTTGGGTTGAAGGTAGGCCTCTCTACATAAATTGCATGAATTTCTCTTGCACCCAAGATCCATGAATGGCGAGGGGAGATAATACATCCATACAAATCATAGGTTTCTAAACAATGAATAGACACCAAGAAGAATAGAAAATTCATTTTAGTGCACCAAATGAAGTGTTATCTAATCTAGAAAAACCACAAATAGAGTTTGGACAAGCACATAGGTCCTCAACAATGTCTTGCAAAGAAGAATGAGTAGTTTTTCAATGAATGTCTTCTCCTAATGATCACTACATGCTACAAATAGATCAAAAATAACATGAAATAATCTACTGTAGGTCCTAGAATGAAATTGAAACCCTAGATGTAGATTCTGATCAAAATAGGTGTTTTATGTGAACTAACTGTGCTTTGACAAATCAGACTATGCCCTAGAAGGCCAAACTGATTCAAAAGCCCCCAAGTGTGCTTAGATAGTGTAGAGTGTGCCCATGGTGCACTTGGGGCCTAAAAGGGCATAGTTGGTAGTTTCCAGGTGTAGTTGGGAGAGTGGATGCAATTTGTGGGGAAATGGGGTCAAAACAACACCCAAAATTTGTAATTTTGAAACCTACTCAACCAAGAGTGCTTAGATAGTGCAAAGTGCACCCATGGTGCACTTAGGGCCTAGAAGGGTGTAGTTGGTAGTTTCTAAGCATAGTTGGTTTGGTGTGAAAAATAGATGGGGGTTATGATGACTCCTAGGCCCCTAAAACAACTTCCTAGAGGTCATTAGTGCACCTTGACAGAGGAGTGCACCCTAGGACAACAAGCTACCAAAATGCATGAATGAAAGCCTAAAATAATGTTATTGGGCCCACTAATTAAAATAGGTGTAATAAAAAAGAGCAAATAGACATTATACCCTTCCAAGTGAGCTCATTCCTTGCACCTACAAGCATAAAAACAAGAAACCCAAGTTAGTTAAGCATGATCTTCACATCAGGTTCACCAATTGTAGGACTAGAAAATGGGTTAAACATCTAAAATACTATGAGAAATCACAAAAAACAATCAATATACACTAGAAATCATCTAGTCTACCATGAAAGCCAACTAAAACAAAGAAAAAAACATAAAGTAAAAACTTTCTCTTTAGTTGTAGTTCCCATGTCCTTCTTTCTTCTCCATATGATGTAGCTCCAATTGCCTATAATTCACACAATTGAAATGAAAAATTCTATGATGGGAGGATGCTAATGAGAATCTTAGAAGAGTGATTTGATGCCTATGAATTCTAAGAGATTAAGGAGTCCAGAGATTCAAGACTTAAGGACCAAGGAGTTAGGGACCAAGGGACCAAAAATGGGAGCAAGAAGGCTCAATTTATAGCCAACATGCAAGAGGAGAAGATTGAATGAGAGGATGGACACTTTTTAAGGGAAATGCACAACTTGGCATGATATTCCTTAAGATATCCATGATGCATATGACACAAGATGCCAAAATGTAAGTTCCATGATGCTCGAAAGTCAACATGCCTATAAATGGAGGAGAATCTATGATGTGCATATGACATCTCCAAGCCACTTGTAGGATTCTATGACATGTAGAAATCAACATGGCTAAATATGGAGGAGGATTTATGACACGTCATGTGACACCTCAAAGCCACTTATAGCCAAGAATTTATGACGATGAAGGCTACATATAGATATGTGCAAGAAATCAAATATATGGATTATGACATATCTTAGCCAAGTGTAAGGATACAATCCATTACATAATATGTCCATATGGAAAGATTATATCAAATATTTGAATTAAAAATCCATATATCCACACAAATGGGAATTAGTAAAATGGAAATTTGAGGTAGAAAATATAACTTAGGAAATTGTGAATTCCCATAGTTTGTGAAGACAAATTAATCAATTAATGAATATAAACTAATTGAGAATTTTAATTAGGAAGAATGATTAGTAATGTGAGAAGAAAAATGATTGAAATGATATAGGATTAGATTATGGGTTATCTAATTCTATAGGATAAATTAGTAAATGATTGGCCAATTTGATTTGATAGCTGTGACAATATCCTTTGATGGAATGCAATGATTATGTAGATCAACTAGGATGATGAAGGTTAGACCAAAGCCATGGTCAAATTGAATGATTGATTATGATTGATAACATGCCAAAGACACATGACATGGATTAAGGACACGTAACATTTAACTGACATTGTAAATGCTACATAATCAAGATTGATTGATATGGTTGATCATAATAACATTGACAAACACTGTCAATGTTATTACATTGATTTCATAATGCCATAATTTGACACTGAGAGACTTGAAAATGTCAAGGATTGGATGATGTGAATGATAGTTTGACCTAGCACTGAGAGACATGACAGTGCTAAGGTCCAATTTGATAAGTTTGATAGGTTTTGATAGGTTTCCAAGGCACTGACAGACATGAAAATGCCTAGGGTTAGATAGGTGATGGTAGATTTGGGATGTTTGGCACATTTTAGGTTGATTAGGATTGATTTGGGGTGATTTTGGGTATATTTGGGGTGATTTTGGGTTGATTTGATAAGATTCCAGGTTGATTTGAAATAGTTTTGGGTTGAGTAGATGAGATTTTGAAATGAGCTACAAATGATGTGAAAGGGGATACGAATGATGGACATTCTCAAAACTTGTTTGAGTGATATTCAAGTTTGGCCAAAAGATTAGAATTAGTGAAATGAGAAAATGGGATGATTTAGCATGAAAAGGTAGTGAAATCTTAGAAATGAACCATTTTTGAGCATCTACACATGTAGAATTAGAAAAGTACAATACAATTGTGAAAGGAGAACTAACATAAGCTAAACAATAGTTAGAGAATATTTATTCCAGTAGTGAGAAAATTGATGAAAAATAATTTTTTCAAAGATCTTCTTATGATAAGATAGGTCTTGGATATCTTATTGAGAAATCGGCCAAGAAAATTGAAGATAGGAAGGAACCAAATCTAGTTATTGAAAACCCTAAGCCTAAAGAAACTGACCAGAGTAGGATTGAATCAAGTATATCTAAAGAAGTATCTAAAGAAATTAAGTAAGTTGATCTATCTAAGAAACATGATGAACCTAAGAAAAAAAAGAAATTTGAATCATCTAAGGAGGCTAGACATGAATTTAGAGGTAGATGTTTTATATGTAATGAAGTTGATCATCTGAAGAGAGATTGCATAGGTAAGTATTTTAGACCTATCACTAATTTTTGTTGTTACAACTATCATGGTTTTGGACATAAAGTAGTAGATTGTAAGAAACCTAAGTTTGATAGTAGTAATGGAAATAGTAGAATGTTTTGTGATACTAACCCTGTATATAATGAAAGAAGGAGATCATAAAGTAGGTCTAATGATGGAGAAAGACCTAATGGAGCAAGGAACCATATTGTATGTTAAAACTGTAATAATCTTGGATACATTGCAAGGAATTGTATAACACCAAAGAATGAAACCAATCAAAGAAATAATGTACCTATATGCCCTTTATGCAATAACTTTGGACACAAAATGAGATTTTGTAGAATAGATAGAAGGAATTTCAACAAGAATCCTAACTATAGAAGAAATAATAACAAAAATGATAGAGAAAATGACAATGACAACAATTTTAGTCAGAAGGAAGCACTCAAAGAGCATGATGATGAATTTAAGGAAGTATTTGTTAAAGAAAGTGATCTAGGAAGTTCTCATATAGTTTTAGAAGAACAATATTTTGATGCAATTAATGAGATATTGAAGTAAAAAATTGTGTATAACTTATCACATTTTAATAAAGTAATTTTTATGAAGAGACAGAGCATCAAAAAGATGAAATAGAAGTTAAAAGTTGAATTGAGAGTTGAAAATTTGACATAAGGTAGTAAAGACCCTAAGGAAGCTCTAGTTAAGACAACAAGTCATTTGGAAATCAAATGAAGGAGAACATAGTCTTGAATAAGCTTACTGGTTTATAGAGTAATAGTTTAAAAAAATTTGGTAGATTCACAATCAATGTGAAGTTAGATTTGAAATATTTAAAGGATGTGAATAGGATTTTGAGTTTCATTCAATCATGTGAAGAGTTAAGGAGAATTTGTGAGTGATTTGACAGTGAATTGAAGGAAAATTTGAAGTGTTCAGATTGCAAAGTTGAAAGTGCCCTAATTTTGCAAAATTTAGGTACTTTTTGAAGTTTTGGAAGTATTTGAATCAATTAAAATGGTGAATCATACTATTTTAAATGTAAGTGAAAGGACAAGATATGTATTGAAGAAGCATTTTTTCATTTCCCAAATGGATGATCCCTTAGGAGAATTTTTTGCAAGTTTCAAAAAATGTTCTTCATGTAGAGGATGTTAGGTCTTATATCCATTGTAAATTTGATAGTATTGGAGACAATTATCTACACAAGGACCTTGACCTAGTGTGCCAAGGTGATTTTTCATTGAAACAAGAGTTTACACACTTAAAGGAACTGAATATTGTGAACCACATGTTTTGCATGGACTTCAAAACCCATGAATGGAGTAGAATTATTTTGAGTGGAATTCACAAACGAATGTTATGAGTTGGAGAAGTACCTATCATGATTGACAATGATGTGATTCATATGTTAACTAGTTTATGAAATGAGGGTGGAAACCTAGTTAATGAGAAGAAATTAAAGAAGATGGTAGAGAAAAATTTGAAGACCAAATTAGATGGCAAAAACATGAGGATTGACCTAATTAAGTAGACAGATGTGAGAGTGATAAAAAATATGATAGGCTACAAGATGAATCATAGTTCAAGATTCAACTCTCTACCTACTGGTTTCCTACATGCAACCTACATTATGGCAACTAAAAGAGAAAAGGTTAACATGTGTGACATATTGAGACACCTGTTGTTTGATAGCATTGAGAAACTTAAGACTTGAAGTGCAATATTTAGGTTTGAGTCATTACTGATTCACCTATTCTTCCTAGTAATGGGGCAATTTTTTGGTATGCCTAATAGGGAATGAGATAACATGAATCAGTGCACCATGAGCTTAGTGACACTCTATTATAGAATATAATCAAAAGAAAATATTTTGGAAGATATCAATAGAATGATGAGAGAATTTTAGTCTGTAATGAAGAAGAGGTATAAAATACCACCCTTACTGGTAGAAAAGTACAAGGAGGACATATATTTCATTGTTAAAAGAGATGTGCCTTGCATGGAGGCAGTTGTACCTAGAGTCAAGTTCATAGACCCCATGGGTTATGAATTGAGTGAATAAACCATTAAATGGTATGTGAAGATCATACTCAAGTCAAAGGTTGACAAGGAGACTCCTATATGGGGTACTTGCACTCAAAATATTAGATAAGTAGAGAAAAATCTCTACACAAAATATATCAAGAAGAATGTTGAGGAAAAGATAGAATATATTCTTAAGGAATTAGAAATGACAAGGAAAGAATTCAATGAGATTAAGGGTATATCCTTGGAGATGAAGGCTACCAGACAATTTGAGGTATTGGAAGCTACTCCTATTACCATTACAACACCTTTAGAGGGAGTGATAACAATAGGATTTGCTTTGGAGATACCTACTACTCCCTATGTTGTAGTTTCTCAAGTACAACCTACTATTGTACAACCCTTGTAAAATACTAATGACGAGGAAGTAAAAATTATTGGAGATAGATCATCTACACCTCTAGCTAAGAGAAAGTTAGAAAGATAGACCAAGGTGAAGCAAGAAATTGAGTTACCTAGTAAGAAAAGGACCAAACAACTATCTAGTGGCCCTAGAAAGAGGATAAATACACTACAAATGGTTGAATCAAATGAATCTGATGAAGAAGAAAGACCTATAGAAAAGGTAGTTGGTGAAGCAAGGAAAACCACCTGAAAGAAGCCTTGGAAACAAAAGGTAGAGAACTTGAACATGAAAATCATAAATGATAATAATTTCATTTAATTGAATAAGTTTTATAGAATGTGTTAGTGAACAGATTGTCCTCCAAGAAAATACATACAAATATAACCTTGAATGCCCAAATGAGAAGACGAATCAACACTAACAGTTGGACAAGTTATCATTGGATTGATAACTTTCCTCTGAATTTTACTGGGTACAACTCCCCGTATGAAATATTCAATGAATTTAAATATCCTGCACTTTTACCTGAAAGTACGAAAGGATCTCTCATAGATTCTTGGATCATGAGGTATAGATTATTTCTAACAACAAAGAGATATTTTAACTGATCTATAGAAATGAATAATAACACCTATCTATAGTAAAGACAGTAACCAGATATCTAGAACTGATAAATCATGATTCACAAAGTAATACTGACTTAACATGCCTGAACACAAGGTTTCTAAGCCATATTCAAGAAGATACATATATAGACATCAAATCTCTATATGCACAAAGTCATGCAAAAACTAAAACACCCATATCATATCTACCAATTACTGTCATTACAATATCTGCCTATCTAAAACTCTAACCATTCTACCCTCCCCTTTGCAGTAGCATAAAATCTCCTGTAAGGAAAAAGTAGAAATCTCATCCCAAAACTCTCCTGTATTGCAGCACCAAAGTCTCCCCTATAGAAAAGAAGTGGAACCCCTTGCCTCTGTTGCTCGCTTATTTATCCCCCTCCTGTCAGTTTCTCAACCCTTTTCAATAACTGATTCTTGAAAGATTTTCTACAATTTCTTTTTTGTTTAGTCTTGTGTCTTTCCATATACCTCTTTCCCCCCGATTCTTACATAGGTGCCTAATGTTTAATTTTCATTAAACATCTATTGTGATTTTCTTTAAATCATTGCATTAAGCTTATTTTATTTGGAATCAAACGTGTCTTTTGGTTTGCATTTCGTTAAGAAATAACACTTACTTAAAAAGGGACTCCACATGTCATTATTTACTGACATCATACTTTTCCTCTTACCACCTGATTTATGTATTACTCATTCGTGATGCACAGTAGCATCTCCATGTTTAAATTCTATAGCCTTGGGTTTGTCTTCCTCAGAAAATTTAGCTGAAATTGTATGGA
Organism: Cupressus sempervirens; assembly: GCA_028749045.1. NCBI lineage: Eukaryota > Viridiplantae > Streptophyta > Pinopsida > Cupressales > Cupressaceae > Cupressus > Cupressus sempervirens. Next base: position 460,385,966 of record CM053786.1, on the reverse strand, counting down.
CTTATCACAATCAACATGAAAAGTATTATGGTCTCTTAATTTTGGTTCAAGATGTTACTTTGGAATAAAATGTAGACACCTATTGTCATCTGTGGAGTTGTCAATGGCAAGCCAAAATGATGCAGTCCTAGTATCTTTTGTTATTGGCTAGTAAGCCAAATCTTGGTGCTAATGAAATATGACATCAGGCTTATTTTGTGGCTTGGCAAGTAGTTGATCATAGTTACACTGCACCTCAGGTCCCAAGAGTTGCTTCAATATGGATGCTGCTCCTCTTTCATATATGTTATTTTTCAAAGATGGTTTGTACCTGATGCTTCGTTATTGTAGAGATTCATACACATGCTCCCTGGCTGCCTATAATCAGGAGATTCAAACCTGATTATGAGGTCATGAATACTCTGCAATGGGGAGATATTCACCATGGGCAGCCCATGGGTCTTCATGATTTTTCCATTGTCGCTTACCACTGTATTAATGTGTGAATCAAGTCTCCTTTGCATATAAAGAAAAATGAAAGATGAGTCTGCAGGTGAAATATAATGGGTTTGCATGAATAGAAACCATAGGCAATTAGTCAAATGACTTACTCACATTGATGGAACTCGGCCTTTTTTCCATGCCATAGGTTATTTCTTGAACTATTGCATACAAATTATGATTGTTTCCATGCATCAATTTTTTGAAGAATCATAGAGTCATAATAAAAGTTTGTAAAGACCTTTTGGTGATCTGATGCCATATTCAAGGTTTGGTATTTCCCCTATTTCTGAGATGCTTGGTGTTCCATATTATGGGTTTGACATGGCTTGCGCTATTTGCAACTCTCAATAAATGGGCATTCATCTGCATTTCATCTTTAGTCTGCATTATCAACATTATCCAACCAGAATAACCCGCATGAAGGAGGTTCTCCATAGTGGAGTCTCGTTGATTCTCATGTCTTCTAGGAAGGAAAATCAAAACCACACCATGGTTTTGAAATTTTTGGTATAACTTCAAAGTGGGAACCAATAGTGGAGATTTAGCTTCTTCAACCCTATGATTCCAAGCATCCACTTTATGCAACATTGAACAATTCTAAAAAGTACCAAAGTATGGAATGTTGGGCAAAGTTGTTTCATCAATGTTCAACATTATTCTATCTGATCCATCACCATTCGCAATGGTAGAAATTAAATAGTTATTTGCTTCCTCGATTGCTCCATTTACATCACTTACATATTGACCTTTTTTCATGTATTGAAATACATATTTTTTACACATGCTTGGGAAAACACTACTCTCTTGCATGTTATTAAGCTCAAAGTTCAAAATAATGTTCCTGCAAACATCAATACCCATTTCTAGTCCCATACCATCTTTGACCACATCATCAGGCTTGCTTTGACAAGATGCTAGCAATATAGCTAATGTAATTACAAGTGTGAATAACAAAATAACAAATATGGCTATTGCCGAAATCAAGATAGTGACATCCATAGATGTTGAATAAACTCCAGAATCAACCATTTGAAGATAGCAGCTTGAGTTGTACATGCATAATGTAAACTATGTAACATGAGTATCTGAACTTCAAGCTCTTTGTCATGGATTTGGAGTATTTGAAACTGCAAGCTAGAACCTTGATCTTGAAAACTGAACATTGGTGGGCACTTTGAACATACAAAATCAAGATTATCTTCAAAAATTGAGCATGAACTCTGAACTTCACCTCATCATTCCCATTCTTGAGCCTTTTGAACCATCAAATTCATTGAACCTGCAACTTAAATTCTAGAGTTTTCGGACCTTTACTCTCAAACTGATTCATGTTTTCAATCTTTGAGCTTCAAATTCTAGCTTGAACATTGAGCGTTTGGATCATTGCATTCTCAACCTTTAGGGCCATTTTGAATTCTGCTTGTGTTGAACCTACAGGATGGGTCAATTGAACCATTGAACCACTTTGAACTACTTCGAACTGAAGTTCGCAATGGTTCAGAAACTCTACACTTGAAGTTTTAAAACCATGTTCATATTGGGTGCTAACAAAATGTATAGTAATATGTATAGAATCTAGTTAGAGAATTAAATTGTTAAAAATATGATATTAAGGAACAAGAGATTTGAAGATGTTCAAAGGCACATTCCAGAGGATTTTTACAATAGATTGATAAATAGGAAAAGAAGAGTGACTGGAGAAGATAAGAAAATTAGAGAAAACACGATCAAGAAACTTTGTGATGCTAATGCTAATGAAGACTTGCAAGGTATATTGAAAGGAATTGAGCCCTTTCTGAAGAATAAAAGAAGACACATTATTTTTATAGGAGTAAACTATAAAGAAGTCAACAAAGAGACAAAATAAGCCATAGTCAAATATATGACTTCTGTAACAAAAGGTGTGAGTGCAAATTTAGGGGGAGTAAGCCCTATATCTATTGAACATAGTACTCCACCATCAGTAGTAGTGGAAGCCAAAGCTACTCAAATGGAAGATCCATCTTCACAGATCTCCATTGGAAAAGATGCAATGTAAATTAACACTACGAGTGTAATTATAAACATCACAGAAGATCCTTTCAAGAATCTTGGGCCAAATATTGTTTGAAATATCAAAAATTACTCTAGTTCCTATGAGGGGGAAGAGAAGAGGAAGATTAAGGCCAAAGAGAAGAAGAGGAAAGAAGATGAAAAGAAATAAAAAGAAAGAAAGAAGAAACATAAAGTAGAAGAGGATAAGAAACAAAAGGAAAAGGAAGAGAAGAAAAGGAAAGAACAAGAAGAGAAGGAAGGAAGGAAGGAAGACGAAGACAAGAAGAAGGAAGAAGAAGATGCAAGGAGAAAGAAGAGAAAAGAAGAGAAGAAGAGAAAATAAGAAGAAGATAAGAAGAAGAAGGAACAAGAAAATGTGAAAAAGAAGAAGAAAGAAGAAGATAAGAAGAGAAGAGAGGAAGAATCAGAGAAGGAGAAGAAGGAAGTAGAAAATAAGAAGAAGGAAGAAGAAGAAGAAGAAAAGAAGAAGAAGAAAGAAGATATCAAAAGGAAAGAGGATGAGAAGATGTAATGTCCCCCACTTAGCCAGTTTGGAGGTATGTTGTCGTTAGCCCATTCTTGTATGGTCTCGAGGGCTAACCATGACTTCAAAAGGGATCCTGAGGTTATTTGGCCTAGTCAAATGTAATTACAGGCCAAATGGAGTTCGTTTGTTGGGTTTTCAGAAATACTTACTATTTTTAGTAAGCCAATAGGGGGATGCAGTGCCTTCAATTTTTAGTGATAGGATGAGATGCGTTTTGTTGGGCTCTTTCTGATGAGCTATTATATGTGGGATTTTGAGTTTATTTGGTATATTATTTTAATGTTTGAAATTACAACGGTACAGTGACTATTTAAATTAAATATTATAATGTTCCATAAAGTCACTTTATAAAAATCAAGAGTCCCCCTTTTGAGTACATACATGGACTTTGTAAAAAGAAAAAAAGGAAGTAATATTAAAAATCATGTATTATCCCACATTGGCAAGACAAAAGCGTGGAGCAAGTGAGGAAGGGATTAAAAGAAAGAGGATAGATCTCATTTATTCATGCTTGGAAATATCAAAGAAATTGGGGAATTTTTTGGAGATTATATCTCAATAGTTTGAAGGAAGAAATCCCTTCAAGCTGAAAATCTTGACGCCATTGAAAGATATGGTCTTGAGATTCAACACAGTAGCAATTTGAAAAAGCGAATACGAAAAAGCAGTCCGAAAAAGCAGAACCAAAAAAGCAGGCCGAAAAAAGTAGTTCGAAAAAAGAAAAGCAGAAAGGGCAACATTGAAGGAAATTATTACAACAATCTACAACCAGGTTCTTTTGTTAGTATTTCTTTTTAGGGTGTTATAAGCTTTCAGTTGTAAGTGTGCATTATACCAACATTATCATTTTGTAATCCATGTAAATGCCAAAGTCTTGGCCATATTTCATGAGCATTGTAATTTTCATTGCAATTAAGAAGATAATAGTTGCTGGTGTCATTTAAGCAATTTAATATCATTATTTATCAGCTAGTTAGTTTGCATACCAACTGTTTGTAAAAATGCCAGTTGGCTGTAAGTGTTCATTTCTCATGCTTAGATCATATATATGCACTGAATATTGTCAAAATTAGTAGCACACTCATGTTAGGTCATTGTGTAGTCCATTGTAGTCTTCTACCACAAGATTCTCATTGATACAAATTGAAGAAAAAGTCATTTGAAGCCAACTGAAATACTATATCAGTCATACATCCCTTGCATGTGAATTGTTTGATGAAATTCCTTGAGCTTTCATCATAATTATTTGAGAGTAGATTTGAGGAGGGTTATTACAGAGGTATGGATGAGGAAAAAATATAGGAGGTAGATAAGGGTGAGAAGCCAAGTGCACCCAACACATCTTTCCCCCTAGCTACTCTTAGAGGTTTAGATGATGCTGGTCAATCCAAATTGATACCATCACTCAATAGAATAATTAGTAAGAACACATAGGTAAATATTTTATAGAAGACTCTCATGGAAGTCACTGACAAATTCTAGGGAGTTATGATAGTAAAATCACTTGATCCTAACCCCAAGGATAGAGGAAAAGTTATAACTCAAGTATTTATTTCCGAATTCACAATTTTGATAGAGGTTGCTTCAGTATAGGCTGAAACCAAGCATGATGCGTAGATGCTTGACAGTGTCTGTCAGAACATCAAGAATGACTTATTGACTCTTGATACTTGTATAAATTCATTAAGGAAGTGTGAGCTTGAAGGAAGAGCCCTATATGTGAAGTGTGCAATGTCTTTTAGCTTCACAAAAGACATTGATAGTGAGCTTAAGGAAAAATGCACAAAAGTGGAAGCATTGGCAAGTCAACTTAGTCAACTTGGTGTATAGATTGAAGCAATTGAAGTATAGTTAGTAAGGCCCATGATGAGATAAGTCTCACTGAAGATAGAAAATCAAGGATAACCAAGAGGTTATCACTTTTGAGAGAACACTTATTTGTGAAGTTGAGGACATTGGAGGAATTTCTATCAGTTAAGACATCTTTTGACAACTTTGTATATTCAGATCTAAATGTAGTAGAGTTAGTACATTATGGCTTGTGCACTTTGCTCAACATTTCAGAAGGAGTCAAGGACTCATAGAAAAATAATATGAAGTGTCTTGTAGTCAGCTTTGGGGATTGTGTGTCTCACTTATTAGCCTAAGAAGAGGTAATGAAACACATTTTTTTACATGTAAATAGTTTTTGATACCTTTGTCATTGATGTCAAAGGGGGAGATGAATGTAAAAAAATAGTATACATATGTAAGGGGGAGCTTAGCTATGGATATAGGAAATCATTGCAAAAGGAGAGATAAGGAATGATGGAAATATGATATGTAATGATCCATCAAGATGTGAATAAAATTTCAAAGTTTTGAAGGCCAGCTTTGAGTAGTTTCTTTTTGTGTTTATTGTTGTTTTGTATAACATTTTTAGGACTTAACCAATTTTCCCATATGTTTCCATCAATTCCAAAGGGGAAGATTTTTGGAAATATTGATAGGTAATATGAGTTAGATTTTTCGTTTATGACAACATATATTTCAAGTTGTAATGAAAAAATATAGTGCCATAGATTCTATAGTCAAAGATAGAAAATTGTCTAAGTGTTAGACAATTTCACTGGCATCACAAGGATTGTTTTTGGTATAAATAAGGCTATAGTTATAGTTGGCATGTGAAAAGTTAAGGGAAGGTATATTAGATCATTAGGATGATGTAGATAAGTTTGCAAGTTAGCACGAATAATACAAACAAAGTTACATGCTAAATACTGGTAAAGGCAGTGTGCTCAACATAATAGAGTATAAGAAGAAAAGAGGTATAAAGTCTTAATTAATTTTTATTATTATGAAATAATTAATTATTTTTTTAGGGACAACATCCTAGATGTTTACCTTAAGTCATTGTAATGTGTGTTTGCATCAAAGCTGACTACACAAGAGTTTTATGAAAGAAATGGTATAAGTAAAGGGTTAACTTATGCGTGGTAAAGAAGATGTGCAATATGTGATATATCTGAGTTGCAAAGTATATGATGTATATGAAAAATATGAATATAATGTGCAAATTTATATGAGAAATCTGTGATGTGAATTCTGATGTCAGATTAGGCTATGTGAAGTAAGGAAGTCATTGATAAAGAGGTTTTTGTATCTATCTCATTTGTATAAATGAACTATATTGTATAATTGTCTATTAGGGAAATGGGCTCTTCTTGCATACAGTTGTAATTACAATACCAACTCCTAACAAGGTTGAAGAAACTTCTAATAGGGTTGAGACTTTTAACTAGGCCTAGTCCTTTAACAAGGACCAAAACACTATACATAATTCACAGACTCCTAACAAGGTTGAGGCTTTTAACTAGGTCTAGTCCTATAACAAGGACCAAAACACTATACATAATTCACAAACTCCTAACAGGGTCAATATCCTTAACATGATTCTTTTTTTTAGTGGATCATTTTGTGGGTACCATCCCCACCAAGGTTTTCCCTTGGCTAGGGTTTCCCCAGTTAACAAATAATGGTGTTATGAGTTCTCTCTATGTATAGTTTTATTTACTATTCAAAATTGTTGGTTTACTTTCATATGCATGTTATAAAGTAATTAATAATATCCAATTGTGGGCAAACGTTTGTAGAATACTGATTCACTCCCCTCCCAATATTATCTATTTCTAACAAGTTGTACTTTGTTCAAAGTATAAATAGTTATACTTACAACTTATCCATCATCAGTGTTCTAGCACAATCCATGATTGATCTATTTCCCCTTTCATCTATTCCATTTTGAGGAGGATTCCTAGGTGTTGAAATCTCCCTTTTAATTCCCCTATCATTGTAAAATATGTTAAATTCATTGGAAATGAATTCACCATCTGTGTCAAATCTCAAGCATTTTAGACTCTTTCCCATCTCCTTTTCAACTTTGGCCAAATACTACTTAAATAACTAAAAAGAATTAGACTTTTTAAAAAGAAATATCGTAATCATCATTCTAGAATAATCATCAACAAATATCATGAAGTATTTATCTCCGCAATAGCTTTGAACACCAATAGGTCCACATAAGTCAATATGAACCAATTCCAAATTATCATTAAATGAATATGTCTTGATCTTGAAACTTGACTTTGTCATTTTTCCCAATTGAAATTGTTTACACATGACATTATTAGGTTTCTTCAATTTTGGCAAACCTCTTACTCTTTTCATCTTATTAATGCTAACCAAATTGTCAAAGTTTACATGAGATAACCTTTTGTGCCATAACCCAATATCTTCAAGTTGTCAAAACAAACATGTATCATTAAATACGTCTAGGTAGAACAAGTTACCTTTTGTTTGATCACCATTTCCAATTATTTTTTCATCAGCATCAAATATCTTTTCCTTTCTATGATGGAATTCCACTATGTAACTTGATTTGTTCAACTATGAAATACTCAATAGATTATAGTTAAGTCCTTCAACCCAATCCACATTGCCACATTTGATCTTATCGGTTAGTTGTATTGATAATTTACCTTTCACAAGACATGGTACATCATTACCAAAATTAAGGCAACTATCCTTATATGGTCCAATGTTCTCAAATTTACTTCTATCACCAGTCATGTGATTAGAACAACTACTATCAATTATTCATCTATTGATTTTATTCGCATAAGATATTAATGCAATTTTCTTATCTTCATTAGAATATTCTTTCATAGAAACATAGACTACTTATTCATCATTACTTTCAGATTTAGTATCAGTTTCTTCTTCAACAATGTACCCATATTTCTTTCCTTTATATTTATAGTCCTTTTTTCTCTTCCTATCTCAGTTATCTCTTCTACCTTTATAGTTGCTTTCCTTTCTCTCATCCTTGTCTTCTCTATCAGGACATCTTACAACAATATGGGCAAACTTGTTACATGAAAAAAATATTATAGGAAGTTTACCTTTGTATTTTCCTTTGCCTCTTGAAAGTCTTCTAGCCATCAATGGTTCAAGTTCACCAAGTTCATCATAAGAAGTGTCACTATCACTTTTCACATGCTTTCCTTTTGCTTTATTGATAAGAATCAATTGTGATTTAAAATCATATTCAACATTAGTAGGAGTGTAATTTTCAAAATTAGACATCTCAAAAGTAGCAAGCCTACCAATCATACCTTCCAAAGTTAGGGTATTATCTGGAGTACATCTTAGTTCTTATCTTGTAGAGACCCAAATAACATAAAAAGGAAGTGGGGTTCTTAATAATTTTCTTATTACTATTTCATCCTCAATCTTTCTATTTTCTCTTCTAATAGCATTAATAACCTCATTGATTCTTGCACAATATTGAACTATATTCTCAGCATATATCATTCTCATTTCATCAAATTTTCCTCTCAAGCTCTCTGATTTAGCTCTCATGAAATTATCATCTCCTCCATAGATGATATTTAGTTTATCACACATTTATTTTACATTCTTTCAATATTTTATGTCATTTAACTCAACATAAACTAGGGATGATGCAATCTCCAACGTTAAATGATTATGTTCTTGCTTTTCTTTTAGTTGTTGAGTGGTCAAAGGAACTATTATTATATCCACATATGCATTGTCCACAAAATCTAGTACAAGATCACTAATCCCAACTATATGTGGCCTCATCAATATTTCTCATACAGGAAAATTCTCTTTGTTTAATCTTGGCACCTCCTTTTTGCACATCTTGATCTTTAGCTTTGAGTACTATTGGTCATGTTTTTTCCCTATGCCTTCATGAACATATCCTGCTATGGATTACTGGTTTTGTATGCACATTAGGGTTTGGTCTTATCAAATACTGGTTAACCCTAAGAAAGAACCCTATTTTAAATAAAATTTGTTCCCTAAATGAGCCCTTTAGGTCATAAGATTGTCACCTCTTAGTTGAACATGAGAAAATCATTTGAAAAAAAGTTATAATTTTCCAGAACCCTTTAAGATTTTTGTTTTGACTCCATAATTCCTCGAAAATCCCTGCACTGTCAAATCTTTTTAAGATGTACGGTGGTCACTATATCACGATGAACATTTTTGGTCAATTTATCTCATGTGATATAGCAACCAAGTACAATGTTACACCTAGGACCTAGTTGATATTTAATATAATTTTAATGTGTTTCACCCAAGTTGTTGGATCTTTCAAAATAAATGGTGGTTGCTATGTCGCGATCAAAAAATGGGAGGGTTTTTTTGATAGTGACATGGCAACCTCCTTCCAAAGTGAACATAGTGGGCCCAAAAGTGGATATAGTGCTAGGATCTTCCTTGTCATAAATGAGCTTTGCCAGCATGGTGGGTTGTCAGATGTGTCAGGCATAGTAAAGGAGGAACCAAAATAAGAACATGCTATTTTCCTCATTATGATGACAATTTTCTATAGAATCATGGGGGTAGCTATGTTACAACTAGGAAACTCATCATTTTGGCCAGTAACAACATAACACCTTCCCAAAAAATAAAAATGGTAGAATCAACATGTAGGATGGGCATCGTAAAGTGTTTTGTTGTCAGTGAAGCTGTGTGATCATTATGAAATGTCAGGAGGATTGAATATAGTAAAAAAAATGGGAATGTGTGCATTTCATATGGCCATATTCCTTCAAAGAATATGGTGGTTGCTATTTCATGACAAAAAAACTCTTGGTTCACACTGGTAACGACATAACACCTTCCCATGAAAACAAAACACGGTGGAACCTAAGTTTAAAAAGTAATGCCAAAAGTTTAGAATGTCTTGCCAGCATGTAAAAATGATGTGATGTTATGAGCTATGTGGATTCACTCTTAGAAGTAGGACACATGTTTTTTGTATGTTGTCAAATCAAAGATACATCAACGGTGGGTACCAAGTTGCTATAAAAAGTTGCTTGATCTTTAGTGGTAGCGATGTGGCAACCAAAGGGAAAACAAAAGGACCCACTACAGTTGCATTAAAGCACTTGTCAAATACAAATCATTAAATTAGGAAAGAATCAATGATTGTCTCTATGTTGCATGCAAAAGTTGCTTGATGTTTATGCATAGTGACATAGCGAGATTGTAACATGTGTCCACAAGCGCCAGTGGGTCTAGAGAAAGTTCCTAATAGTAAAGGGAAAGGTTTACATAGAGAGATTTTATTGGGTTGACTGCCAACCTGGCAAGTGGAAAATGAGTCATTGACGATTTTCTTCCTAGATCATCGGATTTTTTGGAATCGACGGTGTGCTTTAAAAATAGAAGGTGATGCAACCCTATTTTTTCCTTGTGATTCATTTATGAAGATTGAAGGCTCCCCATGTGAACCAAAAATAGAGTATATTGCAAAGATTTTTTCATGTCTTCTCTACACAAACAAATTTTAGACTTTTAGAGCTCAGAGCCATTGAAGAATTGTACCTTATGTGATTAGAGTGCAAAAGAAATTCTAGTATTCATAGTGTGTTGCAGAATTGCAGTGAAAGAGTAGCGAAGAGCCAAGTAAGTTTCTCAATTCACCATATATATCAAAGTTTTCTAGTATTATACAAATTTTATCCATCATGCCTCCAAAGAAAGTACTCTTGAGACAAGTAGGTTATGCTAACAAAAACATACCTGATGACTTTATTGAATTATTGCCTAAGTCTACAAATGAGTCTACCTAGATGAAAAAATTAATTTCTTTAAACCCTATGCTCAAGATTGTAGATGGTTTATATAAAAGATGGAATTGGATTAGGGATGCTACTACTACCAAATCAGGGCTTTTTCTTTTTAAGAAGTGGTTTTTAGAGAGAAATTTGTTTGCTCCCCATGGAAACATTTGGAATTTTGATTTAGGAAAACTAGTGGTCCTTGGTATATTCGTGAATGTTGACCTAGTCATGGCCATTGCCCAAAACTATGACCCTACAGCTAGAGTAGTAAGAAGATTAGATGGGGAATGCTTGATGAGTATAAGTGTTGAAGAAATTTGAAAGGTCTTTGGTTTGGAACCCTTTTCAAATTACCATATACCCTTTGACCTTCTAGGACTAGAAAAGGAATACTTATCAAAGAAGGATAAGGTCAGGCAAGGTGCACTGAGTGCACACTTGGCATCAATTAGGAATCTTCCATTGGTCACAACATTTACAAAGGAGCCTTTTAAGAAGGAATTTTTCACTTCCAGAGCCCTAGAAATATATATGACTTTATGTAGAGTTTTTGGTGAGGATGAGTAGAGTTTTATGCCAGTTAAATTTATGTATATGATGGCTCAAATTTCTTCTTTTGGTGTGGATATTATTTTTGATTTTGCATCCTATATAGTAGAAGAAATCCATATAGTGCTAGTTGGAATTGCCAAAAGTAAGGTAGAAAAGACTTTTGACCATTACTCATTGTTGATGCATATGTTCTTGTTTAAGGGGGTAACATATTTTGGGAAGGAGATGGCTTTCAATAGAGAACATGAAGGAGAGGCTCTGCCAGTCTAGTTATGGATGCACATATGACTGGGGATGCAATTTTGTTAGGTTTGATCAATATTTTTCCTTTAGATTGAGAAGTCAATTATTAAGGGACAATCCCAGAATCCCTAGAGCATTAATGAATTTTATCAGACTAATGAATAATCCATCTAATTTAAAAGTGTCACATAATTAGGCTGATATCATACCATGCCCTATTTCAATAGTTTTTAGGGTTTATAGTTTCCAAGGGACTCCCCATGTACTGCCCTACCAGGTGCCTTTGAAAGTAGGAATAGTTGAGATATTGTGGCAGCTAGGAGGATTGGAGGAAACATATTTGGTTATAATAAACATAGGCTCAATTTTCCTCACTTGTACTGTAGCCCACCATTTCATAATTACAAAAGGTGGATGGTTGTTTTTGTATAAATTCCTGGATTAGTGCAAGATGGTTGTGTCTCATCCTAGCTTTTGTGATTTTGTGGGATTTTTTGATATTTTTTGATTAAGGGCTAAAGTTGGTTCCAAAAAACATGAACCTTATTTCCATGAGGGTATAATAAGGAATGAGTTCTCTTTTCATGAGTAGGAGATCAAGAAAGAAAAATGGAGAGTTTTTTCTAGAGGTCTAGAATTTATTCATTGATTTGATAAAGATTGCAAGCCTCTAGATGATACAAAAACAAAGGCAAACAGAATAAATAAACTCATGATTACTTTTCCTAAAATCATGGAGGCTATGAATGAAAAGAAATAATTTTTTATAAATTCTTTTCCAAAAAAAGCTAGAGAGGTCATGAGGAGATTGGCGTTTACTCCTACAGTAGGAATAGGGCAATTGGTTGTCCAAAAGAGACCTGGCTATAATATGATTCAAAATAAAAGGGCCACTATGGATAAAGGAAAATATATAGTAGGGTCAATCAGTGTTGTCCTAGAAGAAAGACCTGATGAGCCCTCACCCAAGAGGTAGAGAATAATAAGGGAACATACACCTCACATTGAGGAATATTCGCCTACATAGTCCCCATTACAAATAGGAGATGAACAACTCACCAAGGAGCAGATGGAGCAGTTAGGGTCCCATGGGGGAATATTCATTACATAGGCTAAATTAGAAGAGGGAAATCCACAAGAACTCCAATGCCAAGCTTAGAGTTAATAGTGGCAGATTACAAAGGAAAGGAGCTGGATCCTATAATTGAACAGGCTAGTCATGATTTTATATCTGATGACAATTTTGTTAAAACTAGAGCCTTCTACCAATTTGCCTAGAGAATAAACATGGGAAAGTTTGAGGAAAGGTGCAATAAGCTGAAATTAGAGCATCCATGAATGGAGGATGTAGATGTGCAAAATTAGGTAAAAGAAGAAATGATGGTAGAATTCCAAAGCATGACCCTTGAAGAGGGGAGACAAATGGTAAAGGCATCTATTGTTTTGTTTCTATCCAATTCGGATATAGCAGATGCTTTAGTTTTTAATTCTATTTTAGATAAACTAAGTATAGAGGATTAGGGGAAGAAGGAATTAAAAGGTGCCAAATTTAGCGAGGACCAAGTTGCATTAGTCATTTGGTTAGTAAGGAAAGGATCTAGGATTAGCTCTTCCTAGCTTGATGATATTGGATTAATAAGAAACCTAATTGTAAAGAGATTAGAAGAAACTACTAGTGTAGAAGCTACAAATCTAGGTGTTTGACTATCTGGCTTGAATTTAGCCACAACCCTAAAAGATGAAAAAGAAAAGTTGGAGTTGCAAGATAGGTATGAATTTTTTTTGGCTACATACAATAAAGAAGTTCAAAGAAGGATTGAATTAGAGAATAAAGTATCAGCACAATCCACTAGGCCACAAATTATTTATCCTTGCCCATTAGTGGAATCTTCTAGATCCACTCCCTTCATTGAGATCCTTGATACTCCACAAAGGCCAGAATTTTACACTATTGAGGAGTTGGAGAAAGAAAAGAATAAGTTGAGGGCCTTGCAAGATGAATTAACTTATCAGTATAGAGAAAAACTTAGAAAAAGCAATCTTATATCTAGTAGATAAGATTGATTGGCCAACATTCTATGAATAATTAGTGAACATATTGGATATGTGGAGAGAAATCAAAGATGCTGAGGAGGTTTTGAAACCTATAATAAATAAATGGGATGGAAGAGATAAGGATATCACCCTTTTATGCATTTAAGTTATTAGCTCATCTTGTGAACAAATAGAAAAAAACTTTTGATCTGATTAGTAATCTATTTGATTGTGAAAATAAGAGGGAGGTAGTGCAAAAAAGAATAATAATTTTTTTCTCAAAATATTTAGGTGAGAAATTTGATCTTTTTCCCTAGGCACTCAAAAAGATTGACATGATAAAAGAGAAAAAAGAGTGGGGAAAAAAATTAAATGATTTATTGTGAAAAGAATAAATGAAGTTAGTAATGAAGAAGGACATGTGCTATGGGCAAGGACAAATGAAGAATTTGTTAAAGTGCACCTATTTTACAATTCCCTTAGAGAAGAATTTGGTGAAATAAATGAATAAGGGGGGTGGTTAAAAAGCAATGAGAAATCTTGAGCTTTGATTGGCCTAACGATACACTCTTCAACAAATGGATGGATGATTTTGTCCTTTCAAAACAAATGGAAATAGTAGAAAATGATGTTGACTAGGATGAGGACCAAATAGATGACACATCAGTGTAGGTAAGAGAAGACAATGAAGAACAACTAGCCATAGATGATGTGGTAGAAGTAAACTCAAACATAATTGTTATTTTAATAGTACATGATGATGCAAGTGGAGATCCTTGAGTTGAAGTGAACTTGTAGATATTAGAGCCAGACATATCATTGGCAAATGTGATGGCTACATATTTTTAGGATTCTGAATAGTAAAAATGCCAATCATGGAATTTATAGCATTTGAAAGTGTAACAGAAAATAAGCTCATCAAAAGGAATATTATGATCTAAAGTATTTCTATTGCACAAAATTTTGTCTTTTATGATAGTAAAAAATGTAAATATATTTTTTCTAAAGGACAACTATCAGTTCTCTATGCTTGAAGCTTGTTGCATCTCACCCTTTATAAGTGAGATTCCAAGGCTAGAGAAAGGGTATGAGTGTTGGCATTAAGTTATTATTGCCATTAGTGACAACACTTATCTATATCAGTATAGCTACTGAGCTCATCACTCAGTCTATAATGTATACCGAGTATTCAGTGGTTACCTTGTACATTCATCAGTGAAGTAGTTTACACCAAGCCTTGTAGTTCACACCGAGCATTCAAGTGTTAATCGAGCTGAGTATAGCTACCGAGTGAATGTGCAATCCAACATTTTTTACCAAGAAATGGAAGCACAGTGCCTACTGAGTGATGGAAGCACAGTGTCTATCGAGTGATGAAAGCATAGTGCCTATCAAGTGATGCAAGCGTAGCGTTTATCGACTGAAAGCAAGGTAAACGAAGGATTCAATTTTTATCGAGTGATACTATATCCACTGATTCTCCAATGGTTTAGAACTAATTCTGGTGATTAGTATGGATCGAGCCTTCACTTCTACTAAGTGCATGATGATGCCGAGTAATGCAGTGGATGCCAAGTCTTAGAAGGTCATCGAGTCAGTTCAGTGAACCCGAGTTATTTACTGTTTGGCCGACTCAGTAATATTTTGTTCACTTGTGTTTTAAGTCGACCTTGCAATTGTAATTATTGGAATGGTATATATGTAATTTATTATATCATTTGCAAGATATATGGTGTGTGGATAAGAGTATCAAGAGAGACACGTAATGTTTTGAGAAGTATAAATGAAAATTAGAAAAAGAGCAGAATATTTAGCAAGGTCTACAAGGAGTAGTAAAGATTTATCAGTCACAAGAGGAGATCTATGCATCAAGGATCTAATCAACAAATCAAGTTTGTAAGTAGATCCACTATTTCATCCTAACAGGTGAATCAATTTTGTAAATCCTTTAACAAGGTAGACTTAACAATATTTGTATAAATCTCCTAACAGAGTGCATACTTCAGTGTATGTTTGTAAAATCCTCTAACAAGGTGGACCTAGCAGTCCTTTATGCTCCTAACAAGGCAGATCACTAGAAGTTTTCAATGTAAGCCTTAACAGGCCAACTTCATACTGTAGTAACAAAGTTTTGTGGGTATCATCCCCACCTCAATTTTACTTTCTATTTGGAAGGTTTATGGGTCACCAAATCACTGTGTACATGTGTTATGGATGTTTGATTTCTCATATATGCAGTAGATTAGATGAATGAATGATGAACGGTTAAAGTGTTGAATTGTTTAAAGTTTTGAAGTTAATAATTCACCCCTCCTCTCTTAGTAACCTATCATATCTTGAATATTTCCAACAATTAGTTATTGCATAATTTTAGTTTTTAGTAAGTTTTTTTGGTCCAGTTTCTTGGTGTAAACTTTATGATGTCTTTATCTACAAATATCTAAGAATACATTAATCTTGCAAGATTTTGAGATCTTATTTTGAGTCATTTTGAGTTTTGTTTCAATTGTATACAATTTTCAAAGGAAATTATTACAAAGATTAACCATCCCCATATGTGTTCTTGCTAAATTTTATCTCCATTTTTATTACTTGGTTATTTTGAAGTTGTATGAGCAAAGCTTGTTTAATTGAATGCAATTAAATCAAGTTGTATGTCAATTCATTATTTCTTTTAATTCAATGAATTAATTAAATGCTTCAGAGATATTGATATGGTTTCCATGGTAATAGGAAGGATGGTTGTAAGAATGATTTTTAGTGAGAATTGCTGATAGTATTGATTGTAATGCAGTTAATTAGATCTAGAAATTGAATGGACTTTAAATCCCAATGGATAAGACACTAATCTATTGATTCATTACGTAGATGGAAAGATCATGAAAAAGCATCAAGCTTAAATTTTAAATCAATTTTACTTTATTGTTTGAAGAATGTCAATGTTGGTAAGTACTTGTTTGCATTTAATCCTAGTGTTTTAGTTAGCTGCTATTGCCTAGAATTATTTATAATTCTAAGAATAATTTTGACCAGATCTACTATAAGGGATGTGTATTGTTGTGAAATGTCATGGAATGAATAAAATATGTATGTAATATCAGTTTGAAAATCTTTAATCCCTTAAGGTGCACTTGCCTTGGTTTTGCAGAGCCTAAAGAGTAGAAAATCTCTTTTGATTTTGTTGAAGTTGGGTCCAGTTGTGAAGAAAAAGTAACTTGTTATAGGAAGTAGCCAATCCTTAGGTTATTGGGATCTTTATTATCTTGATATTAAGTATTTTCTTGCTTAATAGTTGAAAAACACCAACAAGTACCTTCAAACTTTTCTCTACATGCACCAATATTTTGATACGAATTGTTAGATTGTTTAGAATAAATGAGAGGGAGGGGGGTGAATTATTTATTGAAGCTCCAGATGTACCAATTAAATAAAAAAACATTTAAAGAACTTCAAATCTTAACATTTCATAGCTCAATATCTATAGCTAACTTTCATTAACATCAACTAGTTGTCCATTATCCTAGATATAACAAACTTGCAGACTGTAAACATTAATTAGTAAAACACCATAAATAACATCACACAAGTTTGACACTAGGACTTAATGTGGAAACCCAATTTGGGAAAAACCACTAGTAACATATCACAAAATTTTCACTCTTCTGAAGTGATTTATGTTAGGAGTCAATCTTATTAAAGGTTAGAAAACACTTTGTTAAATGTGACCTTGTTAAAGGATTTAATCACCCTATTAGGAGTATCCTTGTTATAAGATTTTAGAACATTCTATTAGAATGCCACCTTGATTGAAGGATTTATTTATAACTTTTAGGTCAACCTTGATTAAAGGATTTCAATACTAATACAATGGTTGGAAAGTAAGAACAGGTTTTGATCCATCAAGTACAACTCAATTTTCGTATACAGATCTCAGTTTAGCTCATAAGATGATTCACTATCTATCCTTCTTTGTCATCTTAGTCTCTGATTCTCTTGGAAACCCTTCAATAAATCACTCTTCACCTCCACTTAATTCATCTAAGACTTTTGCTTAAATTTTCCAGTCAAATAAAATCATCAACTACTCCAACCTTCAAAAACCTTATTAAAGTTAACCCTTGTATCTACTTAATTAGGTAATTTTGATCTTTTTTTGGGTAAACACCATCGTTGGTCTTAGGGTTATGATCAAATTCAATACATACAATGAATTTTTCCACCTTCTCATTTATCCTCTTCTTTTATAGAAACTTCTCTTCTGAATTAAACCATTGATTGCTTCACTAACCCTTTCCTGGCATTAAGTGATCTCACTCACCAATCCTTATCTTAAACATGCTTTCCATATTATAAGAAATCAACTCAGTTGGCTCAAAATTATGATTTCTCATAAACTATTGGTCATCATTGGGTTACTTCATTGCTACTAAATTTATTTTTCATCACATATACTATCACTCAGATAATATTGATGCTTAGTCAATACTAATTCTACTCATCACTTAATGTGGCTTGATCAACACTAGCATCACTTGGCATATATTTCAAGTTCTTTAATCTTCTTCTCTATTGCTCAGTCATGTAGGACTAGAAAATTGGTCAATATCTAACATATTATGAGAAAAAACAAAACTAAATAAACATACATTAATACCCTATAGTCTATCATAAAAGCCAACTAAAACAAAGAAAGAAACACAAAGTAAAACTCCCTCATTAGTTGTAGCTCCCATGTCCTTTCTTCTCCATTTGATGTAGCTTCAATTGCCTATAGTGCACACAATGAAAGAAAATGCCTATTGATGAGATGATGCTATGAGAGTACTAGAAGAGTGATTTAAAGCCTAATGGATGCTAAGAGATGATAGATGTTGAAGACTCTAAAAGATTAAGGACCAAGGACCAAGGACTTAGGAGTAGAAAAAGGAGAAAGAGGGCACAATTTATAGCCGACGTGTAAAAGGAGGGACATGAATGAGAGGGAGGACACATGTCATTTCAATTTTTCACCTTGGCATGATATTCCTTAGGATATCCATGATGCATATGGCACAAGATGCCAAATCTAAGATTCTATGATGCATGAAAGTCAACATGTCTAAAAGTGGAAGAGAATCTACTATGTGTATATGACATCTCAAAGATACTTGTAGCATTCTAGGATGCACGGAAGTCAACATGGATAAAAGTGGAGGAGGACCTATGATGCATCATGTGACACCTCAAAGCCACTTATAGCCAAGAATCTATGATGATGAAGGCTTATTATAGATATGCATAAGGAATAAAATATATGGATTATGACATATTTTAGCCAAGTGCTCTATGACGTAAGATGTCCATGTGGCAAGATTATATGGACTATTTGAATTAAAAATCCATATATCCACACAAATGAAAATTAATAAAATGGAAATTAGAGGTAGAAAATAGAACTTAGGAAATTGTGAATTCTCACAGTTTTGTGAAGATGAATAAATTAATTAATAAATATCAATTAATTAAGAATAACATTAGTTAGGAATAATGATTAGTAATGTGAGGTGAAAATTATTGGAATGACATAGGATTAAATTATGGCTTATTTAATCCTATAGAGAAAATTAGTAGATGATTGGCCAATTTGATTAGATAAGTGTAGGATGAAACACGACGATTATGCAAATTGACTTGGATGTTGACAGGTAGATAAAACCCATGATCAAATTGATTAATTGATTAAAATTGGTAACATTCCAAGGAAACATGCCATGGATTAAGGACACATAACATTTAACTAACATTGTAAATGCTATAGGATCGAGATTGATTGATAGGGTTGATCATAATAACATCGACAAACATTATCAATGTTATTAAATTAAAATGATAATGACACGATTTGAAATTGAGGGAATCAATAATGTTAAAGATCAGATGATGTGAATAATAGTTTGACCTAGGGTTGAGAGACATGACATTACTAAGGTCATATTTGATAAGTTTGATAGGTTTTGATAGGTTTCCAAGGTATTGAGAGACATGAAAATGTCTATGTTTGGATAGATGATGGTAGAGTTGGGATGTTTGGCATGCTTTAGATTGATAAGGACTGATCTGGGGTGATTTTGGGTAGATTTGGGTTGATTTTGATGATTTTGAAATGGTTTTGGATTGAGTGGATGAGATTCCAAAATGATCTACAAATGATGTGAAATGGGACATGAATGATGGACATTATTAGAGCCTTTTTGAGTGATATTTAAGTTTGACCAAAAGATTAGAACAAATGAGAAAATGGGACAAGTTAGTATGAAATGAGATTAAACCCTTAACATGAGCCATTTTTGAGAGTCTAAAATTTTCCCCTCTTAAATATAATGGGATTTAGAGAATTGTGTCAAAGAACACTAATGAAAAAGAAATAAAAGATGCCCTAGTACGGGTGGTACATATGGGTTCCCCCTCAATAAATTGACCAACATGGGCATATGATGGGTTGATTTTTTGACAATGAGAAGAAAAAGCCATAAAAATTAATGGATCGTGAACCAAAGCTAAAATGTGAAAGATATGGGGTCCAGACTATAAAAATGACTCATGACCATCATAGAAAGTGCCTCTTGCACATCCACCTAGGCATAAATAGACTATAAAAGGGCTTGGAGAGGGTTTGAAAGTCATTTTCACCCTCACATTTGGTAGAAAAGAGCTTTGGAGCAAGAAAAATGAACCAATTACCCAGGGAGAAACATCATGGGAAATGGATGCATACTTATCAATGTCAGGTAGACACAGGACCACTGGTGAGTACATTGAGGCCCCCTTCATGTATTTCATGCATTTCTTTCCAGTTGGTATCAATTAGAGGTCAAATGGGGCCCATTCTGGGTCTTAAAGCTAGTTTAGGAAATCCAAATGCCCCAACTATGCTCAAAAGGATGCTAAGTGCTCACTGAGCACACTTGGTCATGCTAAGTGCACACTAAGCATAGTTGGGGACCCTAAGTATGCCCTAGGATTGTCTGGGGTACTTAAAAGGGTCCAAATGAGCCCAAAATGACCCAAAACTTGGAACATATACTCAAAACCATAGGAAAAATATCATAAAATAGGTTGACTCAGTCAAACATGGTCAAAAGTAGTTAGAGTTGGTCAACCTTGGGTCAAATTTAGGATAACTAGTAAAATGCTAATAGAGAGCGATACCAAGGGTTGGAAAGAGTGCAAATGGACTAAGAATGACTTGAAACTTGGAAAACATGCTTAAAACCATAGGAAGAGTTCAAAACATAGGTCAAATTAGTCAAACATGTTCAAAAAAGTCAAACTTAGTTAAACCTAGGCTAGATGTTGGTGAAAAGCGGTAGATAGGTAGGTATAAGGTCACAAATGATGCATATGAACTCAGAATGACCTAAAATTTGGTAGTTCTATTCAAAACCCTAGAAAGAGTTCAAAACATAAGCCATCCTAGTTAAACATGTGTTTAATTAGGTAAACTTAGTCAAAATGAGGTCAAACTTTGTCAAACCTATTCAAATTTGGGTCAAACTAAGGTTAGACTTGGTGGAAAGTCACAAAAGGTTGATATAGAACATGTAATTATGTAGGAGGCTCTACCTCTATTATGGATAAGGATACATAGAACTCAATGCTTGTTATTGAGACACAAGATGACTGCCAACAAGTGAGAGATCCTAGTAGGACTCAGATTGTAACACATTACCTTCATGTCAGAGGTAAGAGGTAATAGGGGGTTGTTGATGACACTGACAAAGAGATGACACTCAGAGACTAGCTCATTCCATCTTCCCATAGGAGAGGTGATAGTGACATTAGAGGATGTATGGCATATCCTCTAGATATCAATCCCTAAGGAGCTGGCAGTGTATGACCGAACGACTAGGCAAGTAGCATTAAATTAGATGTTTGGCTATGGAGATGTAGATTTAAGAATTTAGAAATATGAGATTGGATGGGAGCTCTTAGTGGCACTTGATGAGCAACTAATTGTTGTGATCTATTGGGTTGTGGATAGACTACTAATATTAGATAGACAAGGACATGGATTCCCTGTTAGATGGGGCTTGGTGTTATACAGGATGGTGATGGACGAGACCATGTTTGCATGGGGAACTTGCATGTTGGGGATGTTGTACTATTATCTGCATTAAGTGGCATACAAAGGTGGACTAAAATTTAGTACTAGAGGGACATTACTATAGATATGGGCTTATTAGCATATTGCTTTCTTCAAGATGCTTATAAAGAGAGATCTAGTTGAGGATATGCCTTATAGATATAGTTACAAGGGGATACTAGCACGGGGGCCACTAGGGTACACTCGGTTCTATAGACACTAGTTAGAAACTATGACATAGTTCATATGGAGACCCTATAAAGATTAGAAAGGGTGGGATGATGATGAGATCCACCTTCCACATTATAGGTAAGAGCTCTATTTGATAGGATGCATAGTGATTGGACACTGGTGATTGAGATGAACTTGCCAAAGTGAGTACACCAATAGTTTGGTGGAAGATAGGATGTGCTGATAGGTCTTGCATTTTTTTTCTTGACCAAGGATAGAGATCAGAGAGTGGGGGGCACTAATCATGACACAGGTGGCTTATGCATAGTTGGAGGAGTTGCAACCTAGGTTATAGAGGGTAGCAGTAGATGTATTAGATGGAGGCATGACAACAACATATGAGAGATATTTTTCTTAGCATCAACCAAGGTCCTTGATAGATCTGGTAGTGCCAGTACCACAGGTAAGACAATAAGTAGAGTAGGGTGGAGATGAGGAGGTGGAGGATGAGGAGGATGAGGGAAAGGGAGAGGAAGATGAGGAGGTGGGGGATGGAAAGGATGGGGGTATGATGAGGAGGATGGGGAGGAAGTGGAGGAGGGAGAGGATGAAGGAAATGAAGAGGGACATGAGGAGGTGGAGGATGGAAAGGATGGGGGATGATGAGGAGGATGGGGAGGATGTGCAGGAGGGAGAGGATGAAGGCAAGGAAAAGGGAGATGATGAGGTGGGGGATGGCAAGGATGGAGGGATGATGAGGAGGATGGGGAGGATGTAGAGGAGGGAGAGGATGATGAGGGGGATGGGGATGATGAGAAGAAGGGCGATGGTGATGGGGGAAATGATGATGAGGGAGATGATGACAAGGGAGATGATGATGAAGAGGGTGGGGATAATGGGGTTGGTGAGGATGATGGTGGAGAGGATAATAAGGATGATGGAGGGGAGGATGGGGTTAGGGAGGATGATTATGAGGGGGGATGATGAGGATAGAGGTGTGGATGTTGCAATGATGGACATGGAGGAGGATCCCATGGATAAAATAGGGGGATGCTAGTTCTAGTATAGGTAGGGCCTATCTAGTTAGAGCTTATGGAGGTGATTAGAGGGATCCAAGGTTAGTTAGACTAGGTCATAGAAAAGTGGGATGTGGTGATAGCAGGGAGGGATGTGATGATAGCAAGGAGAGATGCAGTGATAGCAGAGAGGGATCAAGCTATTGTGGAGAGGGATGTAGTGGTGCAGAGGGTAGAGAGGGTAGTGCAACATTCATGGGAGTTTATTAGTAGTGTTAGGGATCCATCATTTCAAGAGATGTCCATGATGATGGCTGTGACACATGTAGAGGTACAGTGTTGGAGGGATCACTATGAGATGGTAGTGGCACTAGGGCAGAGAGTAGAGAGCTATTAGTCAGTGAGGTCTCACTATTGGTGGACACATAGGACACAAAGTAGTGGAGGGGTGATGTGCCCGATGATGCCACCACCCATAGGTGAGGGGTCATCCTCAAGGTTGAACAAAGGCTGCAAGGCTTGGGACAACACAAGTTAACACAGACACACTCTTGTACAGAGGGGCTTCTTTTACTTTTATTATATGCTTTCATGGTTCATGCCTATAGGCAGTTCGTATTGATGTAAACCATGGCCATGTACTCTGATACTTTTGTGAAACATTTATGAGATGTACCTATGTTATGATGACTATATGAGATGGATTATGTACATGTGTTTTATATGCTTTATATGGATGCATTTATGCTTTTCTATGTTGACTTTTATATGATGACATCATGCATTGATTTATCATGTATTATACTTAGGAAGTGATGTAT
Source organism: Cupressus sempervirens (assembly GCA_028749045.1). Classification (NCBI taxonomy): domain Eukaryota; kingdom Viridiplantae; phylum Streptophyta; class Pinopsida; order Cupressales; family Cupressaceae; genus Cupressus; species Cupressus sempervirens. Next base: position 460,362,306 of record CM053786.1, on the reverse strand, counting down.
TTATTTTGGCCACATGTTTTTCTCATGGATGAATGCCAATGATGTGGAATGGATGAAAATGAAATTTAAAAATGATATGAATACCATGTTTATGCAGATCTGTACTGCTTTGGGTTTTTTTTTGAGTTTTGACATATGTAGGAATGCAGGATGGCAATGCTTTTTGTATCAGAGTACAAGACCATGGTGGCAAATGAAGTGGATGTCAGAAGATAGAGGAGATGACATAAGGAACAATTAGTATGAGGTGAGGACTATTTCTTTTATAAAGTGCACTATATGTCAATAGAGATTTATTTTGATATGGCAGATGGGATGCAACACATTATGGCATAAAGGACCAGAGTAAAAATGCAAACCTTTTGCATACACAAGCACAATGTAGATAGAAAATGATTGTGTCCTTCTTGAGGCATATATACATGCCCTGTCTCTCAAAGGTAAATTTAATAGAAAAAAAACAAAAGATAACCATGAACCATCGACTGAACCACTCTCATAGATAATTTTATATCATCAAGTGGCATAGGAACACGATCAAAGAAAAATAAAGCAAAAATAAATCACTCACTAAACAACGTGAGCCAAAAAATTTTCTTGTCCATTATTACTTTATTTTTTTAGTGTTTTTAGGTCTTTAGAGAGTGTTTGGAAGGTTGACAATGTGATAGGTATATTTTTTGGTTTGGTTGATAGTGATAAGTTGGACTGATTGTTGGTTTACATTGCTCAGATAGTGTGATTGTCATTCAAGTGTAGTTCTTTGAGCTTTAGTCTGTGAAAGTGCGAGTATTTAAGCAAAAAGGGTGATTATCCACAATGACTATTTACAAGGTTTATTGCAAGTTTGTAGTGGGTTTTGTGGTTTTTAGGTTTTTTTGAGGATATTTGATGTTTTTGTGTGACTCATTTCTTCATGACAGTTTATAATTTTTAGGGTTTATTTCAGAACATTTGATGATGTTTAGTGGTTTTTTCAGGGCATTATATGATTTTTATCAAATTTTCAGGACATTTTACAATTTTAAAGAATTTTTTTTAGGACATTTATGAATTTTAAGGATTTGTTCAGGATGCTATATGATATTTAGGTCTTTTTCATAATCATATTTGAATTTTTAGGATTTTTTTTAGGATCTTGTTTAAATTTTTAGGATTTTTTTAGGATCACAAAGGTTTCACAAGTGTTATCTCTAATATGATATGTGGAAAGCCCAATGGATAAAATGTGCTTAGGGACATGCCCCTAGTTCAAGTTCAAACTCATGTACTGTGTAGGTGATATACCCCCATACAAGACACAAACTATGTACATAGGCCAAAGATAGAATATGTATAGAAAGGTGACAATTGGGTAAGATAACAATGAATATCAACTAGTGTGTGGGCCATGATCAAGGACTAGAGATGTCTTGCAATATGAAGGATATGATCAGGGATTGGAAAAAAAGGGTAAAAACTAGATGGAATCCTGATAGATGGAGGAGCAACAATTGATTACACATGGCACTTGTTTTCTAGGTTTTCACAACAATACCTACCCAAAGTGTCTGTTTGCCAGGTTTTCACTTTTGGAAGAAATTTTTCTCTTGACTCAAAATTTCATACCAAGATGTCTATTTCCTAGATTTTCTCAAGGCATCCATTTTTTCATTATTTTTTTCACTTTTTTGTTTGTCTCTTTTAGGACCTTTTGCCATTTTTTGATATTTTTCCAAGACTTCTAGACATAATCAAGTATAGTACTTGCAGAGATGCATTTTGTTGATGGACATAGGTAGTGGTTCACCCTTTGGAGTCATGAGTTAATATACTCCAAACCCAAATGTTGCAGTAACTACATAAAATTCCTTCCCAATTTGGTTCAAATTTTCTTGGTTTTTCTCCATATTACTAAGTCTTGTAGTTCATCTTCAGCACTAGATCACTGACCTCAAAATGATGACCTCAGACTTTCTTATTATAGCTTTGTTTGAGTTAGTTTTGGTAAACTTGTAGATGTGTCAAGGGGGCTCACCTCCACTCATCAAGAATTTCAAGTTCATGGAGTCTAGATACTCTGTAGTTTTCATCATCAACAACATCTTGTAGAGATACTCTCAATGATGGAATTTCAACTTCAATAGGAAGTATGACTTCAATGCCATAGACAGGAGAGTATGGTGTTGCACTAGTGGGAGCACATACACTTGTTCTATAGGCCCATAGATCTAAATTTAGTTGTAAGTTCCAGTCTTGACCAAAATCATTGCCACTCTTTTGGAGAATCTTGACAATGGTCTTATTAGATACTTCTACTTGGCAATTGCCCTATGGATGGTAAAAGCTAGAATATCCATGGTATATTTTGTATTTCTTGTAGAGCTTATCAACATCTTTTTTTTGAAATAAACTACCATGATTAGTAATAATAGGCAAGGGGACTTCATACCGACATATGATATAGTTCAGAATAAACCTTGAAATCTTCTTTCTAGTGGTGAAAGTCAGAGGGATGACTTCAACCCACTTGGTCAAATATTCTATTACTATGACAATGAACTTATGGCTATTATAGGAAGGAGGAGAAATAGCTCCAACAATATCAAATTCCCACTATGAGAAGGACCATGGAGATATGACTAGTTGCAGTTCTTGGGCTAGTGCATGGATCAAATTACTATATATCTAGCACTTATGACATGTTTTCAAAATAAATATGCATCTTGTTCCATGATGGGCCAATAATATCTAGCTCTTACCAGCTTCTTGGATAGACCCAAACCATTGAAATGACCTCCACATATACCTTTGTGAACCTCATGTAAGGTAGTTTCAACTTCTTGTGATTCAAGGCATCTGGGAAGGGTTTGGTCAAAGGATTTCTTGTAAAGGGTGTTACTGATGACGACATATCTAGTGGCTTGGTAGATAAAGGGTCAATGTTTGTTTTTGGATAAGTCAGGGGGTAGTGTTTGGGCATGTAGGTATTCATAAATGTCTTAATAATAGGGGGAATTTGGACCAACAAGTTCACACACGAACTTAGATTGAGAAAGTTCAAATGCTAGATTCAAAAGTTGCTCAACAAGGAACTCAAAAAGCTACACATTTTAAGGCATATCAATCATAGAAGTGATATTGGCCATAGCATCAGATTGCTTGTTGTGTATTCTTAGTAGCTAATGAAAAGAGATAGTGACAAATTTTGATTTGAGGAAATCTGCCATCTCTTTGTAATGCATTAACTTATCATCTTTGGTTTCGTAGTCATCATTGACTTGGTAGATGACTAACTGTGAATCAGCAAAAACTTGAAAATGTTGTATGTTCCATTGGATAGGTAGCTTTAGTCCTATGATCATTGCCTCATATTTGGCTATGTTGTTTGTGTAATTAAATGATATTTGGTATGACTTGGGGATTATGTCTCTTTGCAATGTGATAAACATAATTCCATCTCTTAAACTATTTCTTGTATGTGATCCATCAAATTAAATCTTCCATTCATTAGCTATATCCATGTTAAAGATAGCTTCATCTAGAAAGTTGATCAACACAGTATGCTCATCTATCATAGGTGCTTCTGCTAGCTAATCTACTATCACTTGTCCTTTTATTGCCTTTCTATACACATATTCTATGTCAAATTCACTAAGGATCATAACCCATTTTTCTAAGTGCCTTGTGAGAATGACCTTACTTAGGAAAAACTTTAATGGGTTAATCTTGGAGATAAGCATTGTTTTTTGATGGAGTATGTAATGCCTCAACTTTTGGGCTACAAAGATGACAACAACGCAAGCTCATTAAATGAGTGAATAGTCTAGTTGATATCTCATATGTGTTCTAATGATGTAGTAAATTTCATGCTCACTCCCTTGTTCATCAGTTTGTGCTAATAGAGCTCCTAATGTTGTTTCTATAGCACATATATAAAATGAATGGTTTTCTTGGAATAGGAGCCAATAAAATTGGTAGATGTAGAAGATAATCTTTGAGCTATTGAAAAGACTCATCATACTAATTTTTCCTTTGAAAGGATACACCCTTACATAATAAATGTTGGAATGAGTGAAATTTATCTACTAGTTGTGTAATGAATCTATGGATAGATTGTAATATACCTTGGAGACTTCTTAATGTTCTTAGATTTGTTGGAGGAGGAATTTGAAGTATTGCTTTCACTTTTTTAGTATCAACTTTGATGCCTCATTGAGAAACAATATACCCTAGGAGCTTTCCAGAAACAACTCCAAACACACACTTTTTAGGATTCAAACAGAGCTTGTAGCTTTCCATTTTGTTGAATATTTTGTCTTAGATGCCCAAATGATCCCTTCTTCTAGGGGATTTTCAAAGTAAGTCATCTAGATAGTCTTCCATTAGGATGTGCATGAAATCATGGAAGATGGTAGTCATTGCTCTTTGATATGTTGCCCAACATTTTTAAGGCCAAAAGGTATGACATTACAACAATATGTTCCCCAAGGACGTGTAAAAGCTATTTTGTGTTGATCTTCAGGAGAAATTCTTATCTAATTGTAGCCAGAGAAGCCATCCATTAGTGATAACATCTCATATCCAATTGATATATCTACTATGATGTCTACATTTGGTAATGGGAAATCATCCCTGGGACATGCTTTATTGAGGTCTTAGAAGTCTATTCATATTCAGATGCCTCTAGAGTATTTTCTTATTGGTAACAGATTGGATATCCACTCTACGTAATCAATGGGTCTTATGAAGCCTATATCCAATAGGTTTTTCAATTTGGCTTTGACAAGGAGAGAAACTTGAGGATTCATCTTTCTCAACTTTTTCTTTACTAGTTTCACTCCTAGTTTTAATGGCGAGTAATGGAGGACTAGCTTAGGATCTAATCCAAACATGTCTGCATAAGACCAGGAAAAGTTGATCTACCTTTCCAAAAAGAATCTAAAAAACTCATCTCTTTCCACTGGTGATAACAAGACTGCAAAATGTATGATCTTAGGGTTGTTAGGTGTTCCTAGATTTATCTCTTTTGTCATTTACACAAGTAATTTTGATCTTTCTTTCAATGGGGGTATGTCCAATTTTCTATCCTTAGGTGCCTCAAAGAGGTTTTCACCCTTAGATACATCCTTTATTTTTACTTTTTCATGATCTAATGATACCTTTTGGTTTTCACCAAGAGACCTACTTTTTTATTTTTTTGCTAATTTTCAAATTTTTTGATTGGAAGATGGAGTTGACTCCCCAAAGTATACCATGATGTTTAGGTCAATGGAAAATCATGACTTGTGATCTCATCATGGTAAGTCTTCATAGAGCTCACAGAATTTTGTGGTGTCATCATTTAAAAACTAGTCAAATGTTGGTGGTCTTGGTTGGCCCCAATCAATAAGTTCAAGGTAAACTAGGGAAATTCCATCATCGATGTTGAATAAGATTTGGTATAGGCAAGGATAAAAATGTAGCTATCATATAGGTCATAAGCACCATGTTTAGAGGTGGGAGGGCTTGGGTCTCAACATATTTTGTCACAAGATTTTGGACAAATTGATGGGCCAATAGAATTTCCAGCGATGTGCTTATCCTATATGTGTAGTTCATCAGGATCAAAGATGTGCTCGAGGCCAAAGGAGCTACCAGGGTCATCAATGTTGGATGTAGTTTCTATGGGTTTAAGTTGGGTGTTCTTAGATTCCTTTTCATTGATCAAAGTGTTCACATTCTTAGACAAGGATGACTTAGTATTAGGAAGACCCAAAACAAGTGGTTTGAATACAAGTCCCAGGCTATGAGGTCATCTTGATGCAATAATAGGATGAATAATGCCTTGGTTTTGAGGTCCAAGGCCACTACATCTGGTATATCCCTTTTTCTACATGATGGTGAATCCAAGTTCATACTTATCGAGAATGTAGGAGTAGGTTCTTGTTCTACCTTATCCTTTTCAATCCATGTAGATGTGTTTTCATAAACATGTTCTTCATGTAGGCCACCTCCACTAGTGAAAGTCACAAAAGGTTTGTTCTAAAATGTGAATTTAGGCCTAATCTACATAAGCTATGCTTTACCATATGACTTGGGTGAAAGAGGGAGTTTACCAATATGAAAGGCTTTTTCCATGGAATACTCACTGTGACCTTGGTCATCAATTTTGAGCTCTTCTTTGAATGAAAATGTGAGTTTGGAAGGATCAACATATTTGGAGGACTCAAGTGGATTTGTTGCATCGTTTGTCGAGACTTGGTATGCAGTAGTTCCTCTAAGGCTAGCATAGAATTGGAATGGGTTTGGATCACTAGGAATGGTAACTTGTACATTATTATAGGAAAATTTTAAGCACTAGTGGTATGTAGAGGGCATTGCTTTCATAGCATGGATCCAAGGGTGTCCTAGTATCATGTTGCAATTCATTTTGATATCTAGAACCTAGAACAATGTATTTTAGTAGCTGGACCAACTCTAATGGGTAATATGATGACACCCTTGGAGAAGCATTCACCATCATCATAGGCCTTTATTTTGATTCTACGAAAGGGATCCACATCTTCTTCAAAGTAACCTAGACCCTTGACAACTTTAAGGGTATAGATGTTTAGTGCCATTCCTCCATCTATCAAGAGATGTTTGACCTTAGAATTATGGATAAAGACATCAAGATGAAGGGGGTCATTATGGTTGGGTCTATCCTTGGGAATATCTTGAGGGGAAAAGGTGATATGATGTGATGCAGATAGGTTCCCAACCATGGCATGGAATTGGGCAACATCAATGTTATCTAGGGCTACTAACTCTTTAAGGGCTTGATCCAAGATCTTATGATGTTGGGGGGATGCATGCAACAAATATAAGATGGATATTTATACCGGGGTTTTTATAAGTTGGTCAAAAAGGCTATAATTTTATGAAGTAGGAGCATTGGGTCTACTAGGGGGGTGTAGGGCTAGTAGAGGAAGTAGGTCTAGAAGGAGCTCTAGGTAGGGTGATCTTGGTATGATGCATATTGACATTACAACAAGGATCCTTAGGCTGTAAGGTGAATGTGGGTATGTGGAAGTTAGACTCATTGAAGCAACTTATGGTATAGTCATATCTAGTGTGTGTGTAATTCACTTTATCTTGCAAGTTTGAGTTTGAACTAGAGGCCTTTTCTTTGTCATAATTACCCAAAGGATCTTTGAAAATAGTGTGATTAGAGCTGGATGCTAGTGGTGAAGGATCTATGGTAATTATACCATCATCAATGATGTCTTGGATTTCATGTTTGAGCTGAAAACATGAGGTAGTCTTATGTCCTCTAGTATGATGATAATCACATAATTTTTTGTCATTCCACCATTCTAATTTTGTTGATGGCTCATCCTTGATTGGGGGTAACTACAAGAAGTTATTACTTAGTAATTATTGAAGTGTAGTGTTGAGAGGTATCCCCAAGGGTGTGAATTTCCTATCTTTGTTTCTAGGATGTCTTCGAGGTCTATCTTGCATGGAAGTCTTAGTTTTCTATTGTTGAGTTGGTGTTTGATTAGGAGTTTGTTAATTTGTAGGGTTTTCACCTTTTAGAATTAGTTGAGGTTGTGTTACACTAATTTTTTGTGCATCCACAATACCATCATTGGTTACATTCTTGTTTTTTTGAAAAAAAATTATCCTTGTTATTAGACGAGTTTGCGTTCATGTTTACCTTGTTTGTCTTAAGAATGCCTTTGCAAATGAGGGCATCTTCAATGCTAGCTCCCTTTTTTATTACCTTAGCAAAGGTGCTCAAACTTTTGATCTTGAGTTCATACATTAAATTAGGGACTACGTTTTTAATGCATAGATTAACTTGTTGTTCTTTAGGAATATTTAGTGAGCATTGACTAACTAGTTTTCTCCAACATAATAAGAATATGATGAATGGCTCTCCTATCTTTTGTTTAGTTGAGAATAAATTAGAAACTGTCACCTCATTTGTAATGTTGAAGGCAAAGTGGGAAATGAAATTGTCTACTAATTCTAACCAAGCTTTTATGTTACGAGGAAGTTTGAAGTACCATTCGAGTGTGGGCCCACCTAGAAAATTGGGGAATAGTCTCATGAGGTAGGTGGGCTCATCACTAAGTTTAGTACAAGAGGCACAAAATTTCCTAATGTTATTAATGTGGTTCTTTTACTCAATATTTTTCAAATGTTGGTGCCTCAAAATGTTTTGGGAATGGAGTCATATACAAACTTTTATCAAAAGGATTAGGATGTAAGTCCCTTTCTGTGTATACAACCTATTTCTTTTGGACTCCCAATGCTTCAACTTGTTAGGATAGCTATTTGAATTTCTATAACAAGTCCTCATTAGGGTGTTGTGTGGTAGTCCTTTCTTCAAGTCTTCTATGTCTCTGAGTGGACCTTTTACTATGGCAAGAACTATTTCTACTTGGTTTTGACATTTTAGTATCTGGAGACTCAGGTGATGTGTCACTAGGATGTATGTTGGCACCTCCAAGGAAGAAAAATCTTTGTTGTGGCACTGTTTGTGGTGGTTGTTGTACCATTTGTTGTGGTTATTGTTCAGATACCTTTGTCAGTTGATTATAAGGCCATGTATGGGATTGTTGTAGAGGTATCTATTGATATCAATGTGGCATATGTTTTTGTTGCAACAATTATTGTTGATGGATAATTTGTTGCTCTAGATGCTTTTGTTATTCCAACTGTTGTTTTAGTTTCTCTTGATGTTTGGCAAACATTGCTTATTATTGTTGGTACATTGTGTGTAGATCAAGTGGATTTACATTGTGTTGCATGTTAGGGACATTGAGTCCTTATGCCACTTGAGGTTGTTGTTGTTAATCTTGATATTTTCTATGCATGTTGAGTGGATTTTGATTTGGTTGTGCATGACATATGATAAATCCTTATGCCACTTGAGGTTGTTTTTGTCTTGGAATTTGGTTATATCCTTTAGAGATGGACATCATGTTAGGTTCTTTATTTTTATATGCTTGGGTGTTGGATGTCTCATCTTGAGACATCATATTAATTTGGCAATGAGACATATTCTATTGGTGAATCAGGGAAATGTCTATAAGACTCTTCCTTTGTCCATCAATAGGTTTTTTTTTCCATAGGTGTTGATGTTGCACATGGTATACTCATAGGGGACTCCATAGTATTTGATGTTATGGTAGTTGGTAAGGTTAGGAGAAAAGGTGGATTTTGTTGATTATCCTCCAAGGGAGGTATATGTGGCATCCCTATGGTGGAAGTCCCATTAGGCACCTCTTGTTGTTGCATTATTTGGTTGAGATCAATTTTTAGTGTTCTCTTGGGGTACTTAGGAAGAATATTTTTGCCATTGATAGACAAAGTTTTATTGAACAAGTGGTTAATATTAATGTGTTAAAAAGTACTTTGGAGGATCTCAATGGTAGATTCTTGATGAGATCTTATGGGTGTTATCTACATGTTTGAAAACTCCAAAGATTGTTCCCCTTGTCTAAGTCTAAATTGATCATAGGTTGGATATGTTCAAATATGAGGACATATTGATGTTTAGATTTATGTGCTTCCAAGTTTAGATTAAATTTAATGATTTCTTGGGCTGCCAAGAGTTTAAAATTATTTCAAATTTTTTTATCTTGACACACCCTAGCCATTTCTTCATCAGTGATGTCGTAATCTATGTCAAAGTCATCACTTAGGTGTAAAATAACTTTTTTTATGTTCAATATGTTTGGGTTGAAGGTACTTTTTTTTGGTTTGCTAAATTTGAAGGAGTGTATTTATTCATCATCAGGTGTGGTTGGTACACTTCCACTTTTGAGTGGTATCTATAAAAATATGGGTTCAAATTTAGGGCTCCATTGAACCATTCTGTGTAGGAAAACTATTTAGAGGGAACTTCATGGTGGAGGTGTTGTTAAGGGTTGATTATGTCATGTCTTGCTGGTTAGGGTTTGATGGAAACATGCATAATGGGTCCACGAGAAATGGTTGTGAGACTTCTGTATGATCTTTGTCAAGTGTTTGTTAGGATTTTTTAGTCTTAATTTGTCATGGATGAGATGTAGGTTGTGTTTGAAGCTCTAAAAATAAGGGTTCGTACAAGTCTTCTGATCTATGGGCTAACTGTGTCCTTGTAAGTGCTGGCATGGTAACTAAGGATGAAAATGCTAAGGAGGAAACCCTAAATGGACTATCTAACTCCCAAGTGCACACCTAAACTACCAACTATGCTCCAATATTACCAAGTGCACCCTTGGTGCACTTGGGGCTTTGAAGGTATGCAATTGGTAAGTAAAATGTATGCATTTGGTAAAATAGGCCAAAATTTAATAATGAAGACGTGAGTATGCAAGATATGAGTATTTTTTGGATTTTTATGAGTTTTGAAATGTTATGAAACCTAAGGAAGTGAAAAATGATAGAGGGTTTTGATATGCAAGATGAAATAGATCTAAGGAAATGGTACAAAAAAATGCAATTGTGAATGACACTTTGATTTTTTGACTAAGGTGTAAAAATGACTCTAGGGTATGCAAAATAGAGATTAGGGTTGGAATTTAGACTTGACAAGGATGTCAAAGGTTTATGTATGAAATATGGATTATGAAATTGAAGGTTGATCAAGGTTGACAATGATGTTTGGGATGAAAAAATTGATAGGTTTGACAAAGATTTGGATGAGCTAATAGTTGGATAAGTCGATTGGATTTTGATATTTGGAGGGAATGTTAGGGTTTTGGACCATGCAAAGTAGAGTGATCATGCAACTAGGGTTAATCAAAATAAAATTTAAGGAGACTTGAGATATGATAATGTTATGACAAAGGTGTATACAAGAGTTTGAACTTAGGAGGAATCTTTGAAAGGTATTAACCTAAGAGTTTAACCTTATGACAATGGACTTTCGATCTTGACCAAAAAGAGATAAAAATGAAAAGATCAAATTGATAAATATGACAAGGTCAAATACATCAAGACATAGATAGAGTTTGAGACAAGAAAATGACAAAAAGGAAGACAAAAAGACCATGGTCAAGATCCATTATCCATTGACATAATGTAATACTCTAGGGTTCAAACTTTGTTCAGATTTTTTACTAAATTCAAAGGGTTTGGGTTCAAAATGATGTTTGGAGGGATCAAAATGAGTATTATGCTGATTGGATATGAAATATGCAAAGATTTTAGGATGAAAAATGATGTTTGGGGTGAAAAATGATGTTTTGGGTTATGTTTAGACTAAAGACCTATACAGGCTTCTAGAGGTAGTTCTAGGGTCCCAAAATGTAGTATGGAGCCCCAAAATGGTCATGTAGGTCACCAAGTGTGATATTATAGAATAAAATGTGCTTTTATAGGATTGAATATGCCTATGGTGCACTTGGAGCCAGTTTGAGTGCAATCAGTAGTTTCATGGCGCAGTTGGGAGACTAGGTTGAAAGTTTATTGAATTAGAACAAGGTGATTGTCAGATTGATATGCCAAAAATCTAGATGGTTGGGGATGATTTTGTGACAATATTGAAGATGAAGAATTAAATTTAGGACATGAGGAATGAAGCATAAGATGTGCACAATGAAGGTTAGATGTAGAGTGTAGTTTAGGACATGCTTAGAAAGAGGGCCTTTACAGGCATCTGGTGGCTATCCTAAGGTCCCACAATGGTATCCAGAAGTCTAAAATAGGTTTTTAGGTGACAAAGTACACTTAAATAGAGAAAAATACACCCATAGTGCACTTGGGGCCAATTTGAGTGCAATTGCTAGTTTTAGAGCACAGTTGGTAAGTTGGGCTGAAACTAGGCTTATTTTGGGTTTTGTAGGTTCCAGATTGTTGTTTTAGAGACATAGTTGATAGGGGATAATATTATGATTAGAAAGAAGGTTTAAAATTATGGTTAGGACATTGGAAATGAGGGATAATATGTGCAAGATGATGTCTAGGGTATGTAAAGATGCAAGATGGAAGATGAAATATGAAGTTTAAGGGCTATAAAGTGAAAACTAGGTGATAGAAGAGGAAGTCTAAGGAACACACTATGCATGATAAGGGATGAAAAATGGGGACTAATAAGATGAAGTATAAGGCCTAGAGGATGCAAGTATGAGGCTAAAAATATGGGGAATGCAAATGTATGCTATGCAAAGGTGGAATCTAACTCATGCCAAGCACTTCTAAGGTCACAAGTCTCCATGTTTTCAAAGTCTTAAATATTTTGGACCAAAGTGTGCAATGTTTTGAAAATTTTGTAATTTTTTGAAAAGGGTTGAATAGTATCCAAGGTGTAAATTTTCCAATTTGGCTTTATCTTTATTAATGTTGTATGTACACACAAGACACAATAAAACAAAAATAGTTGTTGTTAAAGTGAAAAGACACCACAACCTAGGCTTTAAGATTGTATCTACTGAATTCCTACTTGAACCAAAGTTCAACCACTCTTATCCAAGGAAGACAACCTAGGATCTTAGCACTATAGAATCCCCCTTATAGTGCACTACCTTCTCGAGGCTACCAAGATCCAAATCCCAAGGGTCATCACTTCCCAATTGACTATTTCCTCTACTAAGGACCACAAGTATGTGGGATGTCTTCATGGGCATGGGTGACCCCCTGAGCCAGTGGATAGAAAGGTTTTTGGCCTCTAAAAAAAGGTATTTATTGATGCATTCCATTCAAAAAATGAAGGATAAAATTCCTCAAAAGGTTTTTCAGCCCCAAGAACTAGGGTTTGACACACCACAAGGGTACTAGAGGAGAGCTATCACATAGAAATACCATTGCCATGACATTAACTATATCAAGTTGGTTATTGTAGTTGGAATGTTGACCTAGCTTTGTCCCATTACTACTTTGAGATTGTCCCTTGGGGCTCACCAAGTGGTGAGTCTTGGGTCCAAGGCAGGCCTCTCTAAAGAAGTTACATAGATTTATTTTGTACCCAAGATCCATACATGTCAAGGGGAGAGGATACATCCATGTAACTCCTAGGGTTCTAAACATCGCATGGACACCCAAAAAAAAAAAAGTTATTTTTAGTGCACCAAATAAAGTGTTATCTAATCTAAGAAATCCACACACAATGTTTAGATAAGGAAAGGTCTTCAACAACATCTTGGAAACTAGCATTAAGAGTTTATAAGTTATATGTCTTCTCCCAATGATTGCTAAATGCTACAAGAAAATCATCAACAACAAAAAAATATATATCCTAGGTCTTAGAATGAAATTGAAACCCTAGATGTAGATTTTGATTAACATAGGTGCTTTTTGTGAACCAACTGAGCTTTGACAATGTAAACTATGCCCCAGAAGGCCAAAAACCCTCAAGAGGCCCCCAAGTGCACTTAGACAATGCTAAATATGCCCCTAATGAAGTTGGGGCTAGTTTGAGTGTAGTTGGTAGTTTCTAAGCACAATTGGGAGAGTGAATGTAGAGTATGGGGAAATGGGGTCAAAGCAATGCCCAAAACTTGAAATTTTGAAACATACTCAACCAAGTGCACTCAGACAGTGTAGATTGTGCCCATGGTGCACTTGGGGCCTAGAAGGGTGAACTTGGTGGTTTTGGAGAGTATTTGGTCAAACATGAACAATAGATAGGGGATATGGTGATTCTTAGGCCCCTAAAATAGCTTCCTAAAGGTCCCAAGTGCGCCCGGATAGAGTAGAGTGCACCCTAGGAAAAAAATCTACCAAAATGCATATAAAAGCTTAAAATCATGTTACTAGGTCCCCTAATTAGACTAGGTGTGATAGGAGATAGAAAATAAGCATTATAACCCTCCAAACAAGCTCCTTCATTGCACCTACAAGCACAAAAACAAGAAGCCCATGATCTTCATGTTAGGTTCATCAATTGTAGGGCCAAAAAATGGGTTAATATCTAACATACTATGAGAAATCACAAAACTCAATAAACATATGTTAATACCATCTAGTCTACCATAAAAGCTAACTAAAAAAAAGAAAGCAACACAAAGTAAAACTCCCTCTTTTAGTTGTAGCTCCCATGTCCTTCTTTCTTCTCCATTTGATGTAGCTCCAATTGCCTATAATGTACACTATTGATCCTATTGATGAGATGATGCTATGAGAGTACTAGAAGAGTGATTTCAAGCCTAATGGATGCTAAGAGATGATAGATGTTGAGGACTCTAAAAGATTAAGGACCAAGGACCAAGGATTTAGGAGTGAAAAGGGAGCAAGAAGGCTCAATTTATAGCCAATGTGCAAGAGGAGAGACATGAATGAGAGAGAGGAAACATGTCATTTCAATTGTGCAAATTGGCACAATATTCCTTAGGATATCCATGATGCATATGAGACAAGATGCAAAATGTGAGATTCTATGATGCATGAAAGTCAACATGCCTAAAAGTGGAAGAGAATCTATGACATGCATATGACACCTCAAAGCCACTTGTAGGATTCTATGATGTGTTAAAGTCAACATGGCTAAAAGTGGAGGAGGATCTATGATGCATCATGTGACACTTCAAAGCCACTTATAGCCAATAATTTATGATAATAGAGGCTTATTATAGATATGCATAAGGAATAAAATATATGGATTATGAAATATTTTAGCCAAATGTGAGGATGGAATCTATGATGTAAGATGTCCATGTGGAAAGATTATGTGAAATATTTGAATTAAAAATCCATACATCCACACACATGAAAATTAGTAAAATAGAAATTAGATGTGGAAAATAGAACTTACGAAATTGTAAATTCCCATAGTTTTGTGAATACAAATATAACTATCAATTAATTAAGAATGTTAGGAAGAATGATTAGTAATGCAAGGTGAAAATTATTGGAATGACATAGGATTAAATTATGGGTTATTTAATCCTATAGAGAAAATTAGTAGATGATTGGCCAATTTGATTAGATAAGTGTAGGATGAAATGTGAGGATTATGCAGATCGACTAGGATGATGACAAGTAGATCAAAACCATGATCAAATTGACTGATTAATTAACATTGATAACATGCAAAGGACATATGATAGGTATTAAGGACATGTAACATTTAATTGACATTGTAAATGTGTCTAATCAATATAACACCCTTTTAGTTGCAGGATTGGACATCCCTTACCACCAAAGTACTATGCTGATTTTCATTAAATGTCAATCCGGGAGCATGAACTTGAGATGATGTCTGCAAGGTATATGCTCTAGTTTTCACTAAAATTCACTACTACTTTGAATGAAATAACCATTAAGGAAATCTAGTTTATCCAAAGGAAAGACAAGTATCAAATAATTGGAAGGAAATTTTAATTATTTAGCCATACATCTATGCACCTACTGCTACAGGAACAATGATTGGTTCTGTTTCCAGTGGTTGCAGGAACAACAGTTCTAACCTTAACTTAGAAAACTGAGTCTAACTGCTACTTACTAAAGCAAACTCCACCTTCCACATGGGCCCCCAAGGAAGAATGAAGGAAAGAAAAACTCAGATAAAAGTGTAGAAACTTAGCAAAGGCATATATTCATCCAATATGCAGTATTACAATAACTTGGAAAAATGATAAGATGTCTATCAACTCTATTTTTCTACTCACTACTTAGCCTTATAGATACATATGAGGTCTTATTTATAGGGAAGAAAAAAAAACTCCTAAAACTATGACTTCCTCATGAAGGAAAGTCAATTACAACTTAAGATTGCAAATGCACAATTTGAAAGACATTAATTATCCCTTAAATTCCCCACAAATATAGATCATAGAAAATGCTAGATTTTCTCTTTTATCTATCTTCAAACAGCTTCCAGGAATCCAGGTATCGTGCGTTGTATGTTTAACTGATTGCTTTGATGCTTGCTTCCTTGCTCAGCCGCTTTATCAGGTCTGGCTTTGTTATTCATTAAAATAGGTCCCTTCTAACTTTGCCACCAAGTCTTCTAGCTGCAACGGTGTCATAATGCTTCTCCTTAATATCATCAATGCCTTAGCACTATTCCTTCGTAGTTTGTTTAACTCCCACGCTTGTATCCTGCGATCAACATTTAATACACACAAGAGTTCCTCCAAACATTTATTTTCATTTATTAGTTTATAAAGAAAAGGCATTAGTTATTCAACTAATAGTTTTTGCAATCTCTTTAGTTGCAAGAAGATCTACCCATATCAAACATTCATGAAGAAATATTTTTACCACAAAATGAACCCCTTTTTAAATATAATTTCGATTATCATTTTATGCCCTATGTCCATACTTTATACATCAAAAGTTCAAAACATTTATACTAAAGGATGATAAAGTTCAGTATGTTATAGACAAATGTTCACAAAAAGGGTTAATAAAACTTCTATTTCTTCATGTCATCAAAATGCTATACGATTTATATTGATTGATAGGGTCGATCATAACAACATCAACAGACATTTTCAATGTTATTAAATTGATATGATAGTGTGACAATTTGACACTGAGGGACTCAACAATTTCAAAGATTGGATGATGTGAGTGATAGTTTGATCTAGTGCAAAGAGTCATGATAGTACTACAGTTATATTTGATAAGTTTGATAGGTTTTAATAAGTTTCCAAGGCACTGAGAGACATGAAAATACCTAGTGTTGGACAAATGATGGTATATTTAGGATGTTTTCCATGTTCAATATTGATTAGGACTAATTTGGGTGATTCCAGGTAGATTTGGTGTGATTCTTATGATGTTGAAATGGTTTTGGGTTGAGCATATGAGATTTTGAAATGATCTACAAATGATGTGAAAGGGGATACAAATGATGAAGGACGTTATCAGAGCCTACTCGAGTGATATTCAAATTTGGCCAAAAGATCAAAATTAGTGAAATGAGAAAATGGGATGAGTTAGTAAGAAAATGTGATTAAACCATAGATGCAAACCATTTTTTAGTGTCTAGAAGGCAAGCCTATGAATTTAGTCTATCTTTGATCACTTCTTCAAGTGTTTAATGTTAATATCATCTCCATTTGTAACATTATTTAAAAATAAATTTATCTTGTCAAAGTACAACTAATAAAGTGTATATTTGTAGTTCCCTCTTCATAACTCAACCTTTCTCTTAAGTGATTTTTTTATTACCAAATTCTCAAATTATTTTGATCAATCAAATAGATATGACACTCAGATTAGATATAGAACTATCTCACCATTAAGGTTTGACATCAATGAAAACATAACAATTGTTCCAATTTTAGTTCCCAACATAACAAGTGTTGAATCTACCTATTGTGAGCTCACCTATGTGTTAATCTTAGAGTAGTATTTCACTTTTTTCAACATAGGATTTGGATTCAATGAAAATTCATGTACTGACTTTGATAATGGAGCTTCCTCCTTCCTCTTCAGCTTGATTAGAGTAGCATTATTATTCTCAAGTTCAATCATTACATTTATTTGTATTTGTCACATTTTGACTGGACTGACCTTTGGTTCATCTTCAATCATGACTACAAATTTTTCTCCATGTTGTTGAATGGTATCATCATTAAAGTCTTATGTATTATTCAATTCAACCTTTTTAGGCTTATCTTTCTCACCCTCATCCTTCTTGTCATCATTAGCTATAAGCCCATACAATTTCTTCCAAATTATTTTTCTCTTTTCAACCAAATTCTCTATTTTTCTTTTAAAAATTAGAAATGTTGTCCTCTTAGGAATTTTTTTTTCTATTATACTCAATTGTGGCCCTTAAAAATTGCTTTCTACTCAACTCTAGCACAATATTTTCTAGATTGCCTTCTTTTATTTTCCTTTGACTCTTCAAGGAATACTTCCACCTCTCATCAATCCTTTCGTCTAACTCATTTGGCATCACATTTCTTAGCTCCAATGACATGCATTTAAATTTTGCCATCATATCAAGCACTACCTCTTCAATGCCTTCCTTATCTAAAATTTCCAATGCATCATGCTTATCAAATCTAAAACTTGCCATACCTACACTCCCCCTGATGTTTCTACAAAGTTCATCTATAGTCTAGGGTGGGTTATGCACTAAAATCCTAAATTAGCTTGTATCTTCTAATATGGTACTCTCTTCAAAATCTTCATCATAATCCATAGGCACAACAACCTTTCTTCTTGTCTTATTTGCAAGCCTACTTGGCTTGGCCTCCTTTGTTAATGCATTCTTCCTCTTTGTCAATATTTTTCTTTTAGAAGGCTTAGAATCTTTAGCTACTTATTTCTTTGTCTCAGAAACTTCTATAGTAGCTTCCTTTGTCCTTTGTCCTTTGTCTTGTGACTATTTATGTAGTTGGGACAAGCTTGGTGATCTTCTTGATGCTCTTTCTTTCTCGAGGCTCATAAAGAACAATTTTTTCACCTTTTCTTTCTACTTTCTCTTCTTCATTTCCTTCTTCTTCTTCTTCCTCACTTGACACATCTTTACCTTTTCCTTTGGTGATCTACACTAGTGCCTCTCATTTGGCTCCTTCACCAAATGTTTTTTCCAAACCCATTATCATACCTTTTCTCTTCCTCTCTATCTTAGGTGCATTGATGTATAAAGTGATCTTAACCTTTTTTGTCTCATAGTAATTGAATGGCTTTGCATCCTTATTAATTGGCTCATCTAACAAACTTGTAATTTATATAGTTGATTTATCAATGTTAATCTCATATCCCAATGGCCTCAACCATGTCATCCTAGGTATGAATGTCTGATTATATGCCCAATTAGTATCCACTAAGAAACATACATTGTCATAGTATTTATCCGCTAAGGATTGAAAATCCTTGCACTTTTCATCTTCTATTTAAATTATTCAAAATAATCATCCATTACTTTCTCAAAATTATCACCTAACTACTTAATGAACTCATTTATCTACTGAGTTATAGGTTTCTTCTTGTTCCAAGTGACATCTCCTATTATAGGGAAACAAATTATACACAAAAGAATATGTAGAGAAGTAATGAAACACAATTATACATGTGATTTTTTTCTTTTGTGATGCTTTTTAAATTCTCAATTAGTTGTATCAATTACAAGTTTGCAAGGTCATCACTATGATCTTTCTTTGCAATCTTTCATGCCACACCTACTACAACATAGGGTTCACTATCCAATTAGCTGGATTCATAGAATTTATGAGCTATAACCCTCACTATAGAATCAAATCTTGGCATCACTAATGGTTTAAATAATCATGCCTCACTTATTACATACTACTAGTGTATTTTCCTTGATCACATCCTTGCTTTGGCAACAAATTGTCTTAACCTTATCTATGATAGGGTAACCATTGACTTAGTGTAAAATATATTTTTTAATCTCAATAGGTCCACCTTCCAACCATACCTTCATGTCATGGATTTGGCTCAATACAAATTTAATCCATTCAATTTCAAAAATCCTCTAAAAATTTAGGGCATGAGTTAACCCTCTATCTACAATGCATTTGTGTTCTTCCTTGAGTTTATCACCAACACAAATATTTTCATAAGAATTCCTCAATTCAAAATCTCCTACCTCACCAATGTTTCACACTTAACACTGTAAATCAAGATGACTCTTTGCAAGATTGAGGATAGGGCACCAAATGTATCCCCTTTTGCCATAATTTCTGGATAAGATTTAAATCCTAGTGGCTTAACAACTTCATTCCTAATAAATTGAACACTACTCACCTTTGATTCAATCTTCTTCTTAGTTGTAGACAAAGTGGATGCCATTTTATTCAATTAGGGTTTGACCTTGAAACTCTTCTTCACTTGACCACAACACAAATACTCATAGTTCACTTCAAATGGTGGCAATACATACACAAATGCCATAGAATTACTCTACACTACTCATAAATAAATTAGGATATATTTATTCTTGAAAAATTTGAATGCAATGTGATCAAAATGAATAGGAAATTTTCTATATATTTTGAAAATTAACTTTGAGGGCTTCATTAATGCTCTGTACCTTTGGTGGGTATATATAAATTATCTTAGCCAATAATGTAAATCATGGTAATAAAAACTCAAAAAATCCTTCAACTAAACTTGGCCAAAGCTATGAATCAATCACTTAACACTTGTCATCCTTTAATACTTACACTTGACCATCAACAATTTTTTGAGTTGACATCCAAACATATCTACTCTTCATGTCATAGATCTTCTCTTATGCATCTAATATTATGCTAATTTGGACTCTTATGAATTCAATCTTAGGAACTAATGTATGATTTTAAAATATAGTTCCATACATATCTCTTTATCTTAGTTTGAGGTCTTGGAATCACCCAATCCATTGGATTGGGTGATCACAACTTCACCATTTGCACTACTGCCTCATCTAACTTCTTGCTTCTTAAGTATTAATCTTTTCTTTTCTATTATTTTCTTCATTATTAGGTGTTGGTGCTTGGTTCCTACATTCTATTATGATGCAAGGAGGAATCGAATAAGCTAGGCCCAGAGGCACACCTAACTATCTAATCACCTTGCTAAGTAACACAATGGAAGCAAAAAACATAGAAAAAGCCACAAGGAGAGAAATAACTGTAATTTTTTTTATTGATTTATCATATTATCAACATACATGCCTAGTTGTAAGGCCGTCTAGGTTACAAACAACATGATTTTATGAAATTCCAAACTTAGAACTTTTACATGTTCTCAATTTTGATTTCTAGTTCTTGTACTTCACATTCCCATTCTAACTCTCTAAGTGATCCTCTAACCTAATCCTAAACACCCCTTTTTATTCTCACCAAAATGGCTTACAGAAGATTCTAGATCTTTACATAATAAAGTCAGCCTTAAAATGGACTACACATATCCCAAGACAAGATCCTTATATTAATTTTGTGATCCAAATCAAATACATAATTTGGCTCAACTAAGAATGAATCAAAGACAAACATGATCAAAGAAGGAACCAAACATCTAAAAACATAAGGTTCACTCAGCACATGAAGGAATGCTCAACGAATACTAGATAGCTCAACACATATAGAAATTCTCAGCCAATACTAAACAACTTGGTCAACACTGAAAATTTAGCCAATACTGAACAACTTATTAGCAAATACAACTTGGCAACCACTAGAACTCAACACTAAGATATAAGATGAACAAGGATGAGTAGGATAGAAAGGTAAGCTAGGAT
Organism: Cupressus sempervirens; assembly: GCA_028749045.1. Taxonomy (NCBI): domain Eukaryota; kingdom Viridiplantae; phylum Streptophyta; class Pinopsida; order Cupressales; family Cupressaceae; genus Cupressus; species Cupressus sempervirens. Next base: position 460,341,224 of record CM053786.1, on the reverse strand, counting down.
GCTCCTACATTAGACAACTCAAGTTGAAAGGAATTATTCTTTCTCCCAAATCATGCAAGTGTCACAACCTAAGTTGAATCCAACTTAGATTTAGAAATCCATGTACCATCTTCAACTGGTCTATTCTTCCACTTTACCAAATATTCATAGTAATATTTTCCTCTTGTGCTCTTACCAACTCTCTTATCTAATATCTATTTAACCTTTTCAATATGCTTCTTAGGATAATTATCTAGAACAACAATTTCATCATCTAACTCATGATACTTGTATAAATTAGAAACATTAAATATAGGAGATATATCTATGTTATCAATTAACTCAACTTCATAAACATTACCAATATAAAACTTACTCAAGATCTTATAAGCTCCAAACTTCTTCATTTCTAGCTTACTGTATGTTCCAATATGAAATCTACCTTTCTTCAAATAAATCATCACCTGATCACCAACTTCAAAAACATGATGTCTTCTAGACTTATCAGCATTTTCCTTATACTTTTGATTACTTTCTCCTAACTTCAACTTCACTTCTTCATACAAAGACTTCGTAATACCAAAAAATTCCTTCCCTTCAACACTTCTCTTCTCTTCACTAGCAACATCCCACAAATCTAATATTCCTCTAGGCTGTATTCCAGTAACAATCTCAAAAGACATTTTTCATGTACTCTTATTCAAAAAATTATTATATGAAAACTCATTTTGTGCCAATATCATATCCCAGTTATTCAACTTATCTCCAACTAAACATCTCATTAAATTACCCAAGCTTTTATTCTCAACCTTTATTTGTCCATGGAAGATAGAACCAAATCTCAACTTAGTATCCATATTCTTCCACAAATTCCTCTAGAATTAACCAACAACTTATTGTCTATATTAGAAATAATATTTTTTTGTAATCCATGCAATCTACTAATATCTTTGAAGACAATCTCAGCAACATGCATGACATCTAATGCAAGATCCTCAATTTTGTCAGTATCTGAGTTTTAGGGATTAGCCTATTATTGTGATCATTGTAGGATAATTATTGTGGATAAAGGGTCTTTTGTGGTAGTGGCTTGGCTTGGGAGGGTCTTATCTTCTCCATATTTTAGTAAGCTACAAGTTGGTCTTCATTTGGCTCAGATTGAACTTCATTTGGGCTTAGTTTTGTGTACTTACTATCTGTGGTAAGTTGGTGTTGATCGAGATGGTAAGTTGGTGTTGATCGAGATGGACCCTTTCTATTTTTGGAAAGTGCATTTGGTCACATGGAGAAGTAATAGGTATGACTCCTATTTCATATGACATATTTAAATTATGATTATTTTGGGAGTTATTATATTTTTAGCGGCCAAATTATTATTAATTATTAAATGGCTTATTATAAAATTATAATTTAACTCTATAATTTCACTTAAGTTGAGAGATGAGTTATCATTGGAAAGTTCCATTCATTAATTAGTTAATCCAAGTCAAGTGAGAGAATCTAAAGGAATCTTCTAATTAATGTTGTGTGGTGAAGCTTCTTGAGTGAAGTTGTATTTTGGCAACGAAAGGGGATTTGGAGGTTATAAATACAAGCCCATTTGTTGAGAAAAGCACAATTAGATATTTATTTTCTTTTTTTGCCTTTGTGGCTTTTTTATGAGGTTCTAAAGTTTTTGCCCTTGCTGATGTATAAGGGTTTGGAGTTTTAGAATTGAGCATTGATCCTGCAGCTAAGGTATTATGGTTCAATTTCTTAAGGTTTGCATCTCCATTTCTGTACTGCTGTTGTGTTGGAGTATATCATTGGTGCTGTGAGTTTGTGTAATTTTTCTAGCACTTCTCTACTATTTATTCTGTACATGAGATTGGGATTATTCTAGAAGGGTGGCTTTTTTCCAATTGTGACTTGAAATTGAATTGGTTTGATTTAATGAAACTTTTTGAGTAAATATTGTTGTGGATTGTTGATATGTTGGTTCTTGGTATGATTATTATTGATAGGGTGTTTGTTGTTGATATGGTTATTTTTGTTTGAACTATTATTTTGGATTATAGTAAAAATAGGATTTGAGGGGACCTAAAACCTCATATAATCAACAAAAAGCTAGATAAATAAGATAAAAGTCCCAATAGGTTTTACAAGGGCCTAAAACCTAAATAGAGTCAAACATACAATATAAAAGCTGGAAAAGAAAAATATACAACAAAAACAACTAGGACCAAAAACCATGATCAACAACTAGAACCTACAATAGAATAGAGAATTCTTACACCATTTCCTTCATTGGCTTACTAAGTTCTTTACCAGTATTGACAACCTCTTAAAGGAGGTCTTTGACAATCAAACTAGGAGTAGCTTCAATGACCCTTTTTTATGCTTTTCCTTATCCTCTTGCTTGGGCCACCAATCAACTAGGCAGCCATAGGGGAGATGATTTCCTCATTGCTTCTCCTATAAATACTCGCCACCACCGAACATAAGCTAGAGGTAACCATGTCCATTTTTTGTCCATTGTCCTTAACTAGTTGCCCCATCCCTACTTCATAGGCCATGGTTTTCTCTAGGATGTTCCCAAATTTACTTTCTAGCTCAATTATTTTGGTTTTCTCATTTTCTAGGTCGTCCTACAGTTCTCTAACATTTTTCTTCAGGGAGATGATCTCATTATAAAGCCAAGAATAATCTTGAATGGAGGCATTTTCTTTTGATTTGGTTTTATGGAGGAACAAAATTCTTCTATTGATCTTCACCTCCTTATTATCATCATCAATAGTATTATCTTTGGGATAATCAATGTCATCATGGACATCTTAAGGCATTAACTCCCTCTCCACAGCCAAAGCCCCTTTCTCATTCTCAACCTTCTAATTAACATCATAAATTTTTGGCTCATGAGTTATAAGAGAAGTATTCATATCATTTTTGTATTAGTTTTCACATAATGCCCCTTCTCCTGACCAGCTTTAGGGGTCAACAGTTTGAACTATTGTTGGTGTGGACATCCAAAATTGGGCACATCTTTTAATCAGGGCTTTCACCAAATTAGAAAGGTTTTAAGGTTAAAATCATATGTATTTTGGAGAATTGAGGATAAATCAATCAAATTTGAATTAAATCAAAAATTCAAATTAATCAACTATTTGTACCCATTTGAAATTTACACATGAAATTCAATTTTAAAGAAATTAAAATGGGTATTTATTCTCAAAAATCAATTTTATGTTCAAATATCTCCAAAAACATATTTTAATCAAAGTGGGATCATGAAAATTATATTTTATTCAAAATAGATCCAAAATAATAATTTAATATTTGAAGTGGGATTCTCCATTATGAATATTCTATTCATAGTGGATCTCATGAATATTAGTATTTTATTCGAATAATAATTTAATAATTGAGTGGGATTCTCCATTATGAATATTTTATTCAAAGTGGATTCATGGATATTATTATCTTATTATTTAACCTTTTACCCTTGATAAATACCAAACCTTACCCAAACCCCTTGAAAAAACTATAAATACAAGGCATTTGAAGAGCATTAACATCAAGTTTTCATGAGTTGTTATTATAATCTCATTTCAAAAGAATTTCATGAGATCCCAATTTCATACATTGTTATTATAGGCATTCTAAGCTCATTGCATAGTTTCATGTTATTTGTTCCATAGTTTGCATATTTATCTTTCATAACTAAGTTCAATTGTTATCATAGTAGTTGCATATCATTTGTATTTTCATCATCATAATTACATAACTATTTCATTTAGTTTCATTTTAGTCCCATAATATCCCATTCTAGGATGTCACCAAGATGCTTGATCTAAGAGAAAATTAGCCATCGTAGTTAGGGAGAGATGAGATGTTCTTGAGTTGAGAGAGTTATTATATATATATTTTCTATTTATTCTTTAGATTAACTCACTCACAGACACTCAAACTAAGGTCTCATGAATACACAATTTTCCACTATGTATATAATGACACCCACCATGGGGCCCAAAAGCCTCATGTTTTCTTTGTTTGTTTATAGTTTTGTTTGAAATCTCTTATTTTTGCAAGTTTGATCCATTATAGGCTTGGAGGCACTTCAAGAAGAAACTCAACGCCTATTCAAGAAGTTTCAATTTTTTAAAATTTTTGTAGGCCTAAAGACACACGAGAAGACTTAATATCAGATCCACTTGAAGATGTTTCAAAAATGTAGAAAATAGCAAAAACACCCTTTTCTTGGCCATTATCACACATCTATAACCTATTATAGCACATTTGTTTTTGTATGTTGCACATCTGTTCTTTTAAATAGTGCATCTAAACTTTTCCATAGTGCATTTGTTTATTCTTATAGTGTATATGTTCATTTCTGTAGTGTATTTGATTAAGTTGACTTTTTTTGAATATAACTTATATTCTTGATTGTTGGTTGACTACGGGTTGCAAGAAAAAAGGTTATGAGCTCCTGTATTTAAAATATATCATTTAATTACTTCTTATACTTAAGATATATTTTAAATATATACAACTATTCATTTGAGATAGGTTCCAGCCCCTTGGAGTTAAGATAAAGATTCTACAAATTTTTAGGCCTTTAGAATTTTAGACTTAGCAAGGTTTTAGGGGATTAGGATTTTAGACTTAATCATATTTTAGATGAACATGAGATGATAGGGCATCAAAAACTATGGAGACAAAGCAGAAAGACCCTAAAAAATGTTTCGAGCCTTTGCTAGTTATGAACAAGGTAAGCCTAAACTCTTTCTATTGCTTAGATTGTGGCTTCTGAAAGTTCAAAACTTAGCTTAATTAGGAGCTCCTTTGTCTTTCTTAGAATAAGGGCTTGTAATTAAACCTCTATTTGGTGTTTTTTGGAAAGATGAGGTAGTAGGGATATGCTCTCACCCTTTTAGGGTGATCAAATTCCCCAACCTGCTTTGGATTTTGGCTTTTCTCACTTTAATAGGTAATTACATAGTTGTAGTAAGCCATACCTCCTGAGATTTTTTTAAACGAGGACGATGAGAGGGAAAGCCTTTGAATTGAATTCATAATGTGATGGAATGAAATAATGTTTAAACTATGCCTTTCCTCTAGTATTCTCGCAAGAGATTGCATACAACTTCCTTGGCATTAGTGGGAAGCTCTCTTTTCTAGAGAGTTAAAATTTAAACACTATGATCATTGGACCATCACTAAAAACTTGTAGTCACCAACATTTTTAGAGCCATTGTTAGGAATATATTTTTAGTTTTAGGCTTATGACTATTTTATTCCATCATGCTTTCCAGATTGTTGAGTTTGAATGTGTTATTTTTGAGTAAAAAGAACATTTAAAATATGATAAAATTCAAACAAAATTAGATGAAAATCATTAATGATAACATTTAATGCACTCACATTTTTAAAACATCACATAAATCCCTTCAAACAATGCATACATTCCTTAAAATAATGCTTTTGAAACTAAAACAATACATATGAAACTTGAAATGTCACATCTGATTGTTCCTAAAATGCACTCAACAAATTTTGGAGTGCATCTATAGGAAACTTGCAAACAAAGGCTATTTGCACTTCAATTTTTAGAAAACAAAGAGAATTTTTTGATACCCTTCTTCCTGATCTACATTTTTCAAATTGAGAGAATTCAAACGATCATAATTCCTTCAAACTAAAGCAAGACATTTTTTTACGCTATCTTTTTGGTTGCAAACAACCAAGTTTTGAAATCTAACCAAAGAAACACCATTGAGCTGTGTTACAGTTAAGCATCTAGATATTTACATCCTTTCTTCACCAACTTCAAAGAGCTTATTATGATTTTTCCTGTTTGAGTGACTTTCCATCTTGCTAAAATTTCTATTAGTGTTTGATCCAAGGTTTTCTTCATTTCACAACATGGAAAGTTTTTGATAAGGGTATACTTATCACTCATGTCACCAAGGAAATCTATTAGTACCCCAAAAACAAGAACATATAAACATTTTTCTTTGCAAATAGAAGGGTTACAAATAATTTCTATATGAACAAGTACAAGATTATCAAGACAAATTAAAACTATAGAATCTTCACAATCATCAATTGTTATTGATCCAGAAATTGAAGTTAGTTCCTCATCAACATTCATTAATCTAATATTTTCTAGTCCAAAAATCATAATAAACCAAACCAACCAAACTGAACAAATTGAAAAATTAAATCAAAAAAGAATTTCATCAGTAAGAATGACTTCTCAATTTTCACTAGGAAGTGAAGATTAGTATGACAAAAAAATTGATGAAGTTCAAAAAAATCCCGAATTAATTGATATTGTGAACAAAATGATAGAACAAAATAAAGAGCACTATATTTTATATCTTGTTGAACAAGGAGCCAAATTTCCTCAAATTTTTGATATGAGCCATATGCAGAAAGATCGTGATGACTCACCTTTCGAAGTTTTCACTTAAATGCTAAAAGTCATGGAACTTGAGCTTCATAGATTATGTCAAGTGAAGGTAGAACCATCAAGGTTAGTCTAGAAAAAATATGCCCACTCCCTTTTGATAAGAGAGTTGTTTTTTATTCTTTCCCTCAAAATGTGCAAATTCTAAAATATGATAAGTATCATGGTACATCTGACCCCTGTGATCGCTTGAGACAATTCTATATGAAAAGTATGGAATTTGTTCATGATACACCTATCTCATGCATCTATTTTCATGAAGACTAGGAGGGAAAGCTAAGGAATGGTTTTCAATACTACCCTCAAACACTCACACTTTTGACCAATTGGCTTCATTGTTTATCATGCACTATTCTTATAACATAGACAAGGAAGTCACCATGATCAATCTTTGCAACATGAAACAATTATATGGTGAAGACTTTCAATATTTCCTCTAAAGATGGCATTGCAAGTTTTCCAAAAATAATCGAGTCATTCTAGAAAATGAAAAGATTTCCATCTTCACAAATAGCCTCACAAAACCCATGAGGTATTGGTTGCAATTACAATATCCTCAAGACTTCGAGAAAATGCTCAAAAATTCTATGAAAGTAGAGGTAATCTTGCTCGACAATGATAGTCTTAGGGTATCGAAAGATGGGAAAGGTTTTTCTAAGGATGCTTTTAGTTCTAATAATTCTACAAATACCTCTAGTAATAAACAAAAGGCTTCATGGAAAAATTCCAATAAAAATGTTGTTAATGATGGAGTTGTAGGTTCTAACAATGTTGGACAATAGACCCATCACTAGCTAGACTCATCATCTCCAAACAAAAAAGATGTTAGTACTTTCCCTTCAAGAAAAAATCAACAACAATGTACTAATCTATGACCATTATATACTCACACAAAGCAATAGGTGGCATACACTTAGGTCCCTCCACCAACCAGTTATGTCAAATAGCCACCAGAGGTCTATACTCCAATCGGTGATACTAATGAAAATTCCCTAAAGATGTTTTGGGAGACGACTTCATTATATTACCTAAGTCTAGACCATCCATAGTCAAGTTAAGTTGGTGGAGTGAAAAAAACTATTGTGCACATCACCAGAATCGAGAGCATATCACAAATAACTACTATGCTCTTAAAGATGCCATCCAAAAAATTATTAATAAAAAAGTTATTGAGATTAATGGCCTTAGAATAAATGAAGACCATACTTCCCCTAAGAATCCATTCACAAATCATGAGAAAGGTGGCCATCACAAACCAACCCAAACAAAACTACTTCTGAGAAAGTTTACACAACATTACAGCCATACAATCAACATGATTTAAGATATTGATGATGTTGTGAATGTTATTATTGTTAATGAACAATACAAGAAATAACCATTAAATGTCTTTATTAGAGGTCAAGCCTCTAGAGTAGTATTGGCGAGGGTAACAACCAATCAAGAACAATTGACAAGAAGCTCCACTATGATGAAATACAACTTGGTTAATCAATTTTTCACAACTCATGTTTATATCTCAATTTTTGAGTATTTATAGATATCCCTAGAACATAAAGACATTTTAACCAAAGCTCTAGTGCCCAATAATTAAGGTGTTACTTGTTTCCAAAACATGGTTAGCAATCTTGTTGTGCCTCATTGTGTATCCTTTTCTACATAAGATGATATATCCTTCGCCCAACCCCATAATTTTCCCCTCCATATAGAAGTATTAATCCATAGAAATTGTGTTAAAAGAGTAATGATCAAGGGAGGTGTGAATTTGAACATCTATAGTTTAAGTCTTGTAAAGATATTAGGGTATACAGAAGATGTCGTGGATCCACAAAAAAGAATAATAATCAAGGCATATGATGAGTAAGAAAGGTCCTCCAAAGGGATGGTCATCTTACCTATACTTGTTGGCCCTATTACTAAGTAAATCATCTGCAAAGTACTTTACCTAAAGCTTACCTTCAATATTCTTCTAGGCAGATCATGGATACATGATATGCAAGCTATTTCATCCACATTTCACCAATGTCTAAAATTCCCATACCTAGGAGAAGAAATAACCATACTAGTGGATTAGAACTATACACAGTACTACAACTCTTTTGTCCCTCATAATAGGGAAGATAATGCTTTAGATATAGACCAAACAAGGCATTGACTTCTACACTAAATTTAGGTTCATCTTTGGTTCTTTTCAACAAGGACAACGTTTCTATCAATGCAATCCCTAAAAAAGGAACTAGTCTTAGTTTAGAAGGACAAGAAAACAATCACTTGACCAACACAACTAAGGGAAAATAGAAGGTTTATTATTCTTCTAATTCATCTCCTTTTTCCCTTTCTAATTCCAAGACAAACCAACTACATTATGCTAATATGGATAAGGAAATGAAAATCTTCAAAAGAAATTCCCAAATTCAACATAAAGGGGTGGGAGAATACCCAGTCTCTCTATTTTACTTGCCTATATCTCCTAAATCACATGGTATACCATCTTTGACTTATCTCCCTCAAATTTACAATAAATAATTTGTTAGGGGAGAGGCTTCATCAACTATCCCATCCATAGAAAATTTGACACTACTTATATCAAAAGAAGAAAACCAAAGAATTCATATTATTGATATTTCACCACATCTGTTTGGTAAAGGTTTGGATATGATGAAAAAATGGAATAATATAGGACAAGTCCTATAGGAAATGGTAAAGACATGGGGAAACCTCTATAGGAAAATTTAAGGTTTGAAAAGCTTAAAATGGGGGTTGGTTATTTAGAACATCAGTCTAAGAGATTACTAGTTTATACCAGACTGTAACATATTTCTAACCAACACATACACAAAGACTCTTTATCTAAACAAGTATGGTTCCCTAAGGACAAAATGTTCATTCTAAATTCTACAACAAATTTGGAGGCTATGACTTACTTACTTTCAAACCTCAATATCATAGATGATCCTTTCTTGAATACTCATGATAGAGAAAATGAGGATAATACTTCAATAATTGATGATTCTTCTCTATGGGAGTTTGAATCCTTATCTAAAGAATCTATTCATGATAAAGAGTGAATTTCTATCCATGTCTCTTGTCCCCAAAACATGGGTGAACAAGAGTCTTCATTTGATGAGGATAATCCAACTCTAGACCTTCCATTGTATCAAGAGCACTCAAAAACCATCTTGGTTAAGTTTTCTCAACCTATGCAAGTAGACCCAAATCTTCACTTTATTTAAAAAAATGTTAGAGGCCTTTTTAGATCCAAGATTTGATCCAATGCAGCTAGATCCAACATATCATTTAAATAATCAGTGGCTTCATGGTTTGGCACCATCTGAGAGGAGACATGTGTTGAAAAAAATTGATTAATTGTGTATTGTCTTTGATGTTACATAAAATGTCATATCATTGCTAGTCAGTGTATGCCAAGATCACTCGAGAAATGAAGAGAATTTCCTATGTCTACTAAGCACTCCAAAATTGACCTAGTATAGAATTTAGTATCCACTGAGTTCACTCGATTGTCAAAGAAAAGTTTGCAGAAGGTGAGTGATAATCAAGCTCACTCGGTTAATAAAGAAAATGCTAGATGGAACTAGTGTTAACTGAGATCACTTGGTTACCAAAGGAAATTTGTGAATATGTAGTGTTAATAGAGTTCATTAGTGTCTACCAAGCATGGTTAGCTATCAAAGGATTTTCTTGTTTTGGCATATTGAGATCAATTGTTTTAATTTTTGGTTGTAGCTGACTAAGGAGAATAATATTAAGTATTCTAAGTTGTATTCAAGCCAACTTGACAATGTGTAAGATATAAATATAAGGTCAAGTTGACGATTGAATGTGTGGAATATAATAGAAGATTTGATGATTCTTAGAGGAAGTGAAGTAGAAGGATAAAAAGAGTATCCTTGTTGAGTTGCAAAGATACATTCAATCAAGAAGGATCAAGTATTCAAGCCAGAATTGAGATATGTAATCAGAAATTCAATTACATCATAAATCAAGTCATTTCATTGTTACTCTCAAACCATTATAGTAGTGATCTAAATCTCTTAATCAAGTTGGCTTAATAGCTATTTGTAAATATTCTAACAAGGTGGCATTTCTATTCAATGTGTCTAAAGACCTCTTACAAGATCACTCCTAATAGGGTCACACCTAATAGCATGTTTTGTAACCTTTAACAAGGTTGGCTCCTAATAGGGCTCACTTCAGAAGATTGAAAATTAGTAACTAGTTGTAATTGGTGGTTTTTCCCAAATTAGGTTTCCACATTAAATATTGGTGTCACTTGTGTTCATACTATTTCTTTTATGTGTATGAAACTAAGATAACCTTAAGGTTAATCATATTAAGTTTAGTATATTTAGTTATTGCCAAGTTATATTATTTGCTAGTATAAACCAAATGCATGTGTGCTTGAAAAATTACAATAAAATAAAATTTTAATCAAAGTTTTGATTTGTATTGACATCTAAGGGATTTGGGATTTATTTTTATAGTAACTGATTCACCCCTTCCCTCTTAGTTACTCCTCTTATATTTCTAGCAACATGATGATGGTGAATTTACTTTTCAAGCCCTATTTCCACACATGTTCCCTCAAGAAATCCAAGATGAATATAGTGAGTGGTTTCATGATCCTAGTTCTCTATATCATCTAGATGAAACCCATGTTATTGACTCAAGTGGTACAATGTGTGACCCATCAAATGAAGTCATGTCTTTCAACCAAGTTGATTTAGACTATCATCTTGAATCTTTGGCCTTGATCCATCTCAAGCTCATCAATTGGAATACAACTACACCTCATCACCTTCTTACCTTTAACACTGACCGAGATATAAACATATACCTAAATGCTATTGAATCACCTTCAAAGTCTAAATTTGACACTAGATTAACAAGAAAAGAATGTATCAATGGCCTCAATCATCACAAAACAAGAGAAAGATCTAGAAACCCAAGTCGCCATGTGTTTGGGCTAGATGTAAAAACAAAATGAAATAAAAGATGACATATCTAATGGTGAAAACCCAATTGTGGCACATGAAAATGGGACCATTGATATATTGACTGACTATTTTGAGGAAAGATCTCCAATTTTAATTAAGCCAATGGAGAAAGTCAACATTGGAAAAATTGAAGACCCCAAAGTTATCCATGTCACAATCTCTCTAACATCTTTTGCAAGAGAAGCTTTCATAGAATTCATTAAAGAAAGGAAAATAAAATTTTCCTAGTCATATGTTGACATGGTAGGTTTAGACCCCAACTTGATTCTACATTATCTCAATATTGACCCTGGAGCAAAACTTGTGAAGCAAAAACTCAGAAAAATGCATCCTCATATTGCATTACTAGTCAAGGCAAAAGTAGAAAAAACTCCTCCAAACAGGGTTAATAAGACCTTTAGCCTATGCCTCCTAGATATCAAGCATTGTTCCAATATCAAAGAAGGATGGTGGCATATGGATTTGTATTGATTTTAGAGATTTGAACAAGGCCTGTCCCAAAGGTGATTTTCCGTTAGCACACATTGATACTATTGTAGACTTGACAAGAGGCCACTCTATGTTTTCCTTAATGGATGGATTCTCTGGTTACAATCAGATCCACATAGCTCTTGAAGACCAAGAAAATAAAGCATTCACTTATTCTTGGGGAACATTTTGTTGGAATGTTATGCATTTTGGTTTGAAAAATGTAGGAGCCACCTGTCAAAGAACAATGGCTACTATTTTCCATGACATGGTCCACAAGATAATGGAAGACTATGTGGATGATATTTTAGTTAAGTCACACACTAGAGAAGAACACCTTTCCATTCTGGATAAGATCTTTACAAGGTTAGAGGCCTTCAAAGTTAGACTTAATCCATGAAAGTGTGCCTTTGGGGTCCAATGTGTGAGACTACTGGGTTATATTGTCTTTACCAAAAGGATAGAGGTTGATCTAGAAAAAGTAAAAGCTATTGTAGAAATGAAGCCTCCTAAAAATATCAGCCAAATAAGATCTTTAAAAGGAAGACTTCAATCAGTTTGAAGATTCATCTCTTAATAAGCTGAAAATGTAACCCTTTTACCCATCTTCTACACAAAAATGTAGTCTTTTAATGGGATGAACAGTGTGATATGGCCTTCAATTTTCTTAAACAATATTTTCTAAACCCACCAATTTTGATACCACCTATTCCAAACAAATCCCTATTTCTCTATGTTTTAGTAATTGATTGATCATCGAGGGCACTATTAGCACAAGAAGACCACCAAAGAAAAGAAAATGCAATCTACTATATTAGTAGGACCTTAGTTGGTTATGAGCTCAACTACACCTTCATTAAAAAACCATGCCTTGTAGTAGTTTTTACTTCCCAAAAACTATGCCATTATCTCCTATCACACAAAGTCAAACTCATTGCTAAAATAGACCCATTTAAATATCTTCTAAGAAAAGAAGCATTGACTGGAGGGTTGGAAAAATGGGTTATGGTCCTAAGTGATTTTGATATTGAGTATGTAGATAGGAATCCATCAAATGGAAGGTTATTGCAAACTAGTTAGAAAAGTCATCTTTAGATGAATTTTATCCTATAGAGGTAGACTTCCTAGATGCATATGTTCTTTAGCTAGAACTAGTCACTTGGAAACTCTACTGGGATGGCTCTTATACACATCATGGATTAGGGGCAAGACTTTTGTTCATCACCCCTCAAGGAGTCACAATACCAAAATCCTACAAGCTTTTATTTCCATGCACCAAAAATGTAGCTGAGTATGAAGCTCTATTTATTGGCATTAAGTTAGAATTAGAGTGTAAATTACAAATAGTACACATCTATGGGGACTCTCAGCTAGTCATAAACCAAGTTGATGATGTCTATCAAAAAAAGGATGATAAATTTCTACCATATAAACAAATGGTGGATGGACTCAAAGGATATTTTACTAATATTACATTTGAGAAGATTCCCAGAGAGAAAAATAAATTGGCAGATGTTATGGCTACCTTGGCTTCTTTACTTCAATAGCTAGATTAAAATCATCATTTTGAATTCTTGGTAGAGGAGGTGGTTCAACCTAAATTTTCCCTTCTTGAATCCCACATTGTTTGACTTCTTGAACCCCTTCAATAACCTTGGTACAAACCTATTTATACTTACCTCAAGGATAACCTTTTTCCCAACCACCAATCTCGAAATCAAAAGAGAAATTTCATAAGGCAAGCCTCTTGTTATACCCTCATAGCCAACACATTGCATTGCAAGGGTCTCTAGAGAACAAAGAGTCAAAAATTGCTTTAAGAAAAATACATGAGGGGGCTTGTAAGTCACATTCTAGTGGTTTCTCTCTAGCCAAAAAATAAATTGGATGGGGTATTTTTGGCCAACTATGGAAAAGGATTCTATCAACTTTGTAAGGATTTGTAAGAAATACCAAATTCATGGCAACTTAATTCATTTTTTAGCTAAAGAACTTCATCCATTTTTGACACTTTGACCTTTCTATCAATGGGATTTTGATTTGATTGGGATGATATAGCCTCACTCTTCTAATGGGCTTAAGTGATTACAATGACATAGTATTTTACCAATTGGGTGGAGGTAGTACCACTCATGCATGCTACAAGAAAACAAATTTCTCAGTTCATCATCAATCATATCATTTGTAGGTTTGGTGTACCCCATGCTATCTTGACAGACAATGCCCTTTATTCCAAGAACCAAATTGTTGATGAACTATGTGATAAATTCCACACTATTGACCATTCATCCTCCATTTATTTTCCTCAAGGAAATGACCAAGCAGAGGCCACTAATAAGAACATAATCAACATCCTAAAAATAACTATTGATAAATCTAGTAGAGATTGGCATATCCAATTGAATCCTACACTACGAGCTTATCATACATGTTTGAGAACTCCTACAGGGGCAACACCATTTTCTTTGGTTTTTGGGAGTGAAGTGGTTTTGCTGCTAGAGGTCAAAATTCCCTCCCTTAAGGTCACCCTGCATGTTGTGATGAGTGATGAAGATTACATGATAGCCCACCTTGAACAACTAGAAATTCTAGAGGAACACCAAAATATGGCTTATGAGCATCTCAAAGTCTATTAGAAAAGGTTGTCTAGACACTATAACAAGAGGTGAAAGTGCATGTCTTCCAAGTTGGTGATTTAGTTCTTAGAGAAAATCCAAATAATCAAGCCGAGAGAGAAAAGAAAGGCAAATAGGAACCCAATTGGATGGGTCCCTATATCATCAGTGAATCCTTTGGGATTGGAACCTATAAGTTGGCCAATTGTGATGGCATGGAACTACCAAAACCTCTCAACAACATCCATTTGAATAGTTTTTATGCTTAGTAATGTTATTAATTTGCATAGCCAAAATGGACCTTGAATATTACTAATTTTAATTTCAAAAAATAAAAAAATAAAAAAATAAAAAAAATTGCATCTTTCCAAAAATCCTTTGATATTTCCTAGTACATTCCACCTATTTGTAGGATTCCCGCCAATCCATTTTGTCATTTCACAAGCAAAAAATGTCATAGTTTTTCCTACCAATTTGTTTTTAATTCAACCATGGAGATATGTGCAGGAGATTTATGAGCTCAAAGTTTGTTCACAAAAAGGTTCTTTTGAAATCAAGCACATTGGCACTACCCACATATTCTAGTCTTTATAAGGAATTGTCAATTTGGGGATGATTAGTATTTTCTTTTCTCCAAAATCCATCTAGGTAAATTTTTGTATTCCTTTTTCAAGGAGGCTTAGTTTATGTTCGCTCTAGTTTATTTAGTTCCTTAGCTACTTGGTCAAAATTTGAAGTTCCCTTTGTATCACAATTAAAAAAAATTCAAAACTCCAAAAACAAAACAAGAAAAGGAAAGTTGTACTACCTAGTGAGTGATATTATCATCTCTAAACCTTCTAATATTTACAAGAAATTATCAATTTTGGGATGAATGGTATGTTCTTTTCTTCAAAATCCATCTGGATGAATTTTTGTATTCCTTTTTCAAGGAGTCTTGTTTTATGTTGGCTTTGTTTAATGAGTTCCCAAGTAGTTCGATCATGATATCTATCTGTTTATAATTTTCAAATCTAACCACTTTCAACAATCCAAAAATTTCAAAATTTCAAAAATTCACAAAATTTCAAAATAGGAAAAAAAGAAAAAAGAAAAGAAAAGAAAAGAAAACATATCACAAACATGTTAATTTTGCATAAATCATTTTTATATATTTTCAGTTTGATGATCCATTGGTTTCTTGTAAATCTAGTGTCTGTCCATAATTGATGCTCCTTTGGGATAGGTTTGTGTACCTTGACTGATTTTTATATAAAATCAATAGTGAGGCCCTATATTGATTTTAAAAAAATATTTTGTAACTATTGTGGTATTGTTCAACAAATATATCAATGCTATCCTACAAGGCTTTTTGCTCCATTTGTCACATCTCACAAAGCCTTGTTATAATATCCCTCCACAAAGATATCAATAACATCCTTATATGCCTTGTGATT
This sequence comes from Cupressus sempervirens, assembly GCA_028749045.1. Classification (NCBI taxonomy): domain Eukaryota; kingdom Viridiplantae; phylum Streptophyta; class Pinopsida; order Cupressales; family Cupressaceae; genus Cupressus; species Cupressus sempervirens. The sequence goes on along the minus strand of CM053786.1, from coordinate 460,325,263 downwards.
AAGAAGCAACATAGTTATGCTTTGAAACATGATTCTGAGCTTGGGAAAATCTAGCACAATGTGGATGGAAAAAGATATGCCGCAAAGCTGACTATAGGTCTCCTTCCATGTAACCATTATCAATATAACAACGCCCTATCACCTGAGAGGTTAAAATAGTGCACCCTTTGGAAAATCAAGCACCACTTAGATTGTTTCTGTAAAATGTGACATTTTTTCATCACCATCAAAATAGACCGACACTTTGTGTACATAACAATAATTGACCTATATAGAGTAGTATTCCTTGTGCCTCATACAGATTACATCTATCACTTTCTTATAAATTGAATAATAGAAATGGAAAATCTCTCCATTAAATGATTCCAAAAATGCAAAGTAGAGGCATAAATTTTTTATAGCAATCAAGAAGAGGAATGAATAATGAGATGTTGTCAGAAATCTAAAAGGCTGGACTAATTCCTTATCACAAGCAACAAGGCAAAAGGAAGAATGCTAGTGGAGTTGAACCCTTGACCCTTGGAGCCCATAGTAGCACAAAATAAGTAAGCATTTGAGAAATCACAATGGACCCCATCGATCTTTTTGGGACCACAAAGCATATATTTAGGCCACTTAGTGCCTTTTTCAAGGCCAACTCACCCTTTTCAGGCCTAAGCACCTTTTTCAATTCCAAATCACATTTTTTAGGCTCCTAATTGCCTTTTTCTAGGCCCAAGCACCCATTTCAAGCTCTTAAGCACCTTTTTGGGTCTTCAAATGATTTTTTGTGGCCCACATGCCTATGGTATTTTGGCTTTAACTTGTTTGTAAACATCCAAAATTCAAAACTATTGAAAACATCCAAATAGCCTTTAAAAAAATCAGAAACTACCTCAAAAATATCCAAAAAATTAAAAAAGACCCATAAATACCAAAAAAATCAAAGAAAATGCAAAAAATTAAAAAACATTCATAAAAATTTAAAATTCAAAAACACCATATAGTCCAAAAAACTAAAACATTGATTAATCATCTTCATTTTCTATCAAGTATTCACTGATATTTTCTTTTTGATGATTTGATGTTTTCATATCTGTTTGGTGTCCATTTATAAGTTCCTCCTCTAGATTAGACAACCATGTGTACCTTGACTAGGTTCCTATGAAAACATTGGTGAGGTCCCAAGTTAATATTCTTGAGATACTTCATTCTAACAAGCCCACATATTCCATACATCATATGCCATACCAAACAAATAAATTGAGGAAAAAAAAAATTGCAATTTTATTTTCTTAAACAAAAAGCATTGGTTACAAACATGCTAAGCCAATATACAAATATATTTCTCATGGATGATTTTCTGATCGAGGTGGAGCATTTGGATTTCTAGTAGGGGGCACTCCCACTTGCACAGTCCCAAATGATGAGGCACTTGGCATTAGTCTTGCACCTTCCCAAATTGTATCCATAGGAATTGGTATATGGCCACATCTCAACAGAGTATTCATCTACGTCATAAACATCCTATTTGAGAAGAATACTCCTCAAAATTGGGATATGGCCACATCTCAATAGAGTATTCATCAATGACATAAACATCCTATTAGAGAAGAATACTCGTGTCCTGTGCTCTGGGGGGATTGCCTAATGGTATAGTCCCATGTAGTATGTTGCCTCCCATGTAAGCTTCTTTGACTTCATTCATATCTGCTTGTAGCTTTTCTGCCCCAGGTAGCATCATTTCCTATTATACAATATTCCACTCTACCTTATAGGTGTTTGTAGTCATTTTCTAGGACTCCCTCTCATGCTTCACCTCATGCATCTAATTCATGAAGTGTGTAATCCTTTCATTTGAAGCATTTAGTCGCTTTTGTGACTGATATGCTATGGAATTGGTCTTTGCCATCATTTCTCTAAATGCTTCCATTTGAGCTCACAACAAGACTAGTTCATTGTGGATTCACTCCACTAATGCTCATTCTATAGCACAAAGATGCCTCTGCAATCTTTGCTCATGGTTTCTCTGCTAACAATGATGCTTCTAAATGCTTAGCCTCATTGTGTGCCCTATCTATTGGCTCTTGAATTAATGGCTTTTGCATAACCTAATGATAGGAACAAATACATCTAGGGGAAGCTATTTCCCATGTTCAACATACCCATTAAGACACTAGGGCCAACGATAAGGCTATACTCCTTCTTTTTCTTCAAGCTCTAAAAGACCTAGGTGGGTGAACTTTAGATTCTTTATATGGTACCAGTTCCAAAAGCATCCAATCTAAATCTATACAAAGTAGATAAAACCCTAGATATTCTATTACTTATGAAAATAATCATGGACATGAAATAGCTAATAACATGACACATGAACTTGATAAACTAAGTGAGGGAAACTCTTTTTAGCTCTTCAAAAAAATGGGAAAAGATAATTGATTAAAGTTTGATATTAGCAAAATCCAAATATGCAACAACAAGAACATGTTGATCCTATAGCTGATCAATGCCTTATCTATTGGATAGTTTCATAAATCACAAACATACATCCATGATACTAGTGACATATTCCATACATCAAGATATCAGATCTATCCTATCACTTTGTTAATCATACATCAATGTTCATAAAGACCTCATAATCATGAAATATGCTTCTCATGTAACTAGCAACCCTGTCAAATATATCAAGCATTTAATTGGCTCTTTGTTCCAACAAAAAAACATATTGAGACATACACCCTTAAGGGGTTATAAATGGGTTTAAGTTCTTTGTTCCTAAACCACAAAATATTACAAATGACAGAGATAGAAGACAAGAATCAGAATGAAACTAAGTAGTTTGTTGTTCCTTGTATTCATTTATTTGAAACAATAGACTTAAGATGCATGTAAATAACTCATAAAACCATTGAATGGACTAGAACTATCTAAATTAGCTTTATTACTATTGTTCATACAAGAGAGAATGTTGAAGAATGGTGGAAACCCAGCTGAGAACTTGCTCAGAAAACTTGGAAACCAGCCCTGTAGAAGGAAAGAAAGAAGAAAGATATAGGAGAGGAAAGAAATCCTAGATCTGATCTAGAAGTGACACATCTCCACTTAAATCTCTATCCCCTGCTACTGCAAAACATCTCTCTTCTCACTAAAACCAAAACCTCAAAGGAATCTCATAATTAAGCTTTAATAAACTCAAAATATCTCCTCCAATTGATGAGAAACCTTCATTCTAATAAAAAAACATCAGATATGCATATGAAATGATGATAAATCCTTCACTAAACTAACTTGAAGGTGAAAAAACATGACCAACTGCATCTTCACTAACTTTGGTGCACACCTAATTTACCATTTCACCAAAAACCAAGTCTGAAATGCTCGACCAAAATATAGTTGAAAAATAAGCACCTATGAAAAAACCCCAAATAGCTCAAATTTATGGCTTTTTTTGATAAAACAAACTACAAATCTAGAAATTTTGTTTCAAGAGCTTTCCATTGGTATATGATAGTTATATACTATCTTAACAGAAACAACCAGAGCATCCATTTGAAATTTAGGTTGAAACATGCATGATAGGATTGCATTTTTATAAAAATTTAATCCTTGGCCTAAGGTTAAAAATTTATTATATAACCTTTATTGAATTTAAAAACCTGCATGTTCAAAATCAAAAAATAAATATAATTTTTTTCCTGAACATTGGTTTTTTCCCTCCAAACTTGCATCTAAGTTAAACCTATTAGATTGGGCTTGAAAAGTGTCATCACGAGATTGGTCTATCCTCTACTCTATCACCACCACCTAGGTGCCACATGGAAACCTCTAATTCTTCCATGCATTGCTACCTATCACCTGACAAATCACCATGTGGCGGCCTCTCATTGGACCTCCACACATAGTCACCTTGCCATGTCATCAACTTGTTGGGTGCCCTGCAATGTCATCACCATGTGGCATCACCTGATTGGTTTCTTAGCACCATGTCATCACCCACTCAGGCTCACTGCTATGTGGTGCCTTGTTGCTTTCCTTCTTTTCTTAACTTCCTTGCATCTTCAAACTATAGTAATGTGCTAGCCATTGATTTTGCTACATGTCATGATCTAGTGAATCACATATGTTCATTGCCACATCACTGCCCACTGCCACATGTCAGCACATCACTTTCCCACTTTTGTTAATGATCATGCATCTTTGAAATTGCAATCAAGTGAGAACCATCAATTCTACTACATGGCACAATCTTGTGCTGTCAATTTGGAAACTGCTACATCAAAACCTCAAAATTTGTGCTAGGCTCTAAAATGATCACCACATGTCACAATATGATTGGCTACTTACGTGCCACTTGTCATCATCTAATTTGTCATTAGTCCACATCATACTACTACATCATCATGTATATTGCTCAAAATAATCACCATGGTCACCAAGCTAGCTAGGTGGGCCCCTCATGCAATGCTTCTATTGTCTCAAAAGGCCTGATGTTTTAGACATCTAACAATTATGTGTTTCTCCATTTAAACACAAGCATAAGTCCTCTAACCAATGTGGGATAAAACTCAAAGAAATCTTCCTCAAATGCCTATACATACAGAGAAATCATGAAAGATAAAACCATGCCTTGAATGCAAGAGTATTTCTGTCACTGGCCCTAAATTGCATTCGATTGATGCTTTCCAAAGTTCCCATTTGAGGAATTCCTTATTCTAGATCGCATCCACCCAAATGCCTGCAGATTGCACATGGCTTTCCCTCTCACACTACAATAGCAATGAGGGATCTAGCATCCTGCCCATTCCCAACAATGTTGTTTTGAAGTCTTCCTTTACTCTCACGATCTCCATCATGTTGTACATGAATGGAATCACCAAAATTTAGTGATTTACAGTTTCCAATAAGAGATTTCCATCTTAGAAAACCTAGGTCCTTAGTTCTTGTTTAGATGATCATCTGAGTTTGCACAAGAATGGTTGATGATTCCAACATTGAATTGCACCCTATTTTGTAGACCCGTGATCACTATGAGAAGACCATGGATCAAGACAAAATATTATGCTTAGGTTACATGATATATCCATCTCCAACACTTGCCAACAATCAAACTTGATAATCGGTGCTCTATCCTTGCTCACATGGACCTTTGGCTTCTATAGAAAATGAGCCCTCAATCTCCATCTAATTTTATGAGGGAAAGAAGTGTTTTAGTATAGCTGTCACCATTGGGAGGGACACCATGGTCAATCTTTGGTCTACTCCCTATGACATTTGATTTTCTTTTGGGTGGGGGTGAAACAAAAATGTTACTAAAAAAATTACAAGCTCTATTTTCCATTGTAATGACATGATTGTATGTGAAAATTCACAACCAGGACAATTGTGTAAACTCATGCTAACATAGGAAATGGTCACCAACTAAAACTCCCACATACTGACAAGCTTGGGTTAAGGATGGCTCACCTGATTTCCACACTCACCATGCTTCCATTCATATTTATTGTTTCCTTCTACCCAAAATGAGTCCTCTAAAAGGGGCAATGGAATCACTAATTCTCCATTCTAAAATTCTCACAACACTCATTTAGTTGCTTCAAATAAGTTCCCTTCTTTTTCATTTACAACTGCCGGTTGGGGCTATCATAATTTCTTATTTTTATGCTCTGCCTATAACTTGAAGTTAATAGAAAACTCTAAAGAGGTCGCCCCTTCTAATATCTTGGCATTTGATTTTTCTGAACAATGCCTCAATCCCTCCTTTATCTAATCATATTGTTTATACTCCATATGCTCCTTTGATCCCAAAAAGAAGAATGTAACTACATTTTGACCATCACAAACATCACAAGTTTTGAATGTACCTTTCATAACCCAAACATCTTCTCAATCTACTAAAAAGAATTGGGCCCCAAAGTAGGTCTAGCTAATTTTTTTTTGAGCTCAAACACTTGACCCTTTAAACTAATCAAATGAATACGTTACATTGATTAGAAAGAAGATAAATCATTAATTGGTCATTCAAAAAATATCTTTTAACTCCATTTGCAATAATTGTCCACTTTGTGCCAAGAGGTCCTTAGACTGTCCTTAAAAATTGATAGAAATACCTAATTATTCTTTGTTACATATTTCTTGAACCTTATCGTATTTTATCTCATGAAGACATCTAGGTCAAAAGATATTGACCATCAAAATTTCTCAGTTGAAACTACCTGCAAACAAACATGTCAGAAAATAATAAAATATGTTTGTTTTTTCTTTGAAAATAATTCAAACATACACTTGGAGACACAAAAAATTGGGGTATTAGATCATTGTAATGAGGAGAGTATGAATTTATGATTTAGTCTCATGACAAATAACTGGGTGCATTTGGCAAGCATTCAAAGTGGGGTACTTAGAATTGTAGAATTGGGAAAACTGGCAGAATAATGATTTTCTCAAACGGAATGGATCTGGGAAAGTGTGTAGACGGATTTGTCAAGGCTTAAAAATTGGCACACTTAAAGTATTTTTAGAGTACAACATAGTTGTAGTGCCTGCCCCTAGTTCACTTTTTTGTTATCACTGCAAACTCTTTTAGGCCAGTTTTATGCTTGATGCTTAGTAACATTACTTTCACATTATCAGATATTGTTTTACATTCAGTTGATTATATGATGAGGTTACGTGGTACTCTTTATTTCATGTATGCATGATAATTATTCAGTGCTTTCAGTTATTGATGATGATTAGTTATATGGTTTATTATATGTGTTTTCTTATGGATACTTACCCCATACTGCATGTGTATGGTGTGCATATTTTTTTCTTTATGTATGACATTTCTGATGTGGTTAAGAAAGGGAGTCATAGTCACTTGCTAGTCAGGATCTACACGATGCACCCCTTCCTACCATTTCCTGTTTAGCTTAGTATATATTGTGTTTGTACATGCATGGATTTTATGCAAGTTGTAGGTACTAAGTATTGACTTCCCTGAATTGCTAGGATGAGCATATCCTATCACATTATCTCAATGGTAAGAGAGAGGAGATAAATTCTCAAGTCCAAATCCTAAACCCTTAGGCCAATTGTCCTAATTGAAAATTAGGACAAGTATCTGAGTGTGTACCCTTCAAATGCGTTGAATGACGTTAATTCTTGATTATAACCCTTTTGTTTGATTTTGTATGTGTTTTTGTATGTTGCTTTATGAGTCTTTGGTGAATTTTCTATTAATTAAGTCTAATTAAAAGATTTAATTAATGATTTAATTCAATGGAAAATTATTATGATATTTTAATATTTAATTAATTGGAAATTAATTAAATAAAAGAATTAAATTTGAAGATAAAAGTTATAAGAATAAATTTGGAATGTGATAATATTAATTTAATTTAATAATAATATATTTAGAGTTACATTTTTAAATAAATGCTAAATATTATTATTATTTAAGTTAATAAATATTTTATCAATTAAGTTTCAAAAATAAATTGATAGTGAAAAAGATATTGATTTATTAAAAATTTAAAGTTCGCATGATGTATGCATGAGATGAAAATATAAGACATTAATTATTTTTTTTTTTAAAAAGTGAATTTAATAAAGATATTTTAATTGCATTAAGTGCACGAGATTAAATTTGATAAAGTTATTTAATAATTCTTTTAAAGTGCATGAAAAAGATTAATGCAAGATAAAATAAAGATTAATAAAAATTAATTTAGAGTTTGAGTCTTGTGAGCATGGAGTCCTCTTGGGTGAACACACAATTAGTGCCTCGATTTGAGGAGAGAACTCCTTATCACCAATTGAAGGTTCATTTTTAGGAGAAACGGATTTGGATGCAAATTTTTGGGAAGCAAAGTTGGAAGCAAATTTTGGAAAGGAAAATTTGGGAAGATTTTTTAGAGAGGAGTTCTTGGATAGAAGCGAATTTTCTCACAATTCTTCTGGGCATTGCGATTTTAGCATTAGAATCCAGGTAGATTCTTATGATCTAAATTGCACAGTTAATTATGTTATGTAAATAAATATTGTCTTCTTCGTGCCTATGATTGTTGAGATCGAATTCTTTGGATTTCGTGGTATGATTCTTTCGTTCTCTTGTCTGAATCTTATGATATTTGTATTGTATCTCATCTATACGCTAAGATTAAAAGAAAAATAAACTAATTTGAAACCTCGTTCGTAGGTAAAAAAAAAACGTAGTTAATCCGAGAAGGGTTTGAGATTTAAAATAAATTTTTAACTAGAGATTTAATTGGTTAAATGAATTTTCTCAATCAAATTATTGTTAAAAAAAATTTAAAAATAAAAATAAAAATAAATAAATAATATGATTTATAAGGGAAAGTTTGTTTTGTAAATTTTATATTTTTATAAATTGTATTAAATAAAGTAAGTTATTAAAAAATATTCTTTTTAATTAATAAATAAAAATTATTAAAATGTTTATATAAACAATTTTTTTTAAAAATATTAATATATAATATTTTTGTGGGGAGGGGTTTTACGCACCCCCCAACGTACTATTATGGTTGGTAGCTTTTATGCATGCCGTGCTGTATTGATCACAGCGATTGCGACAAGAAATAAAATGGGGACCACACGACTTGTCACACTGGCAGTCCATTAACATAGGTTAGTAATGTTTTCAAGTTTTTTTAAAAAAAGTTTATTATTATTTTAAATTAATAATAATTTATTAATAGTTTTATTTATTATTATTTTTATAAAAAATTAAATTATATTTAATTTAATTTATTGAATATTAATTCAATTAAAATTAAATTGTATTTAAGTTATTAATTATTAATGTTATTAATTTTAAGTTTTTTAAATTATTAAATATATTTAAATATAGCTATTTGAAATTATTAATTTATTAATAGTTTTGTTAAAACTTAATAAATTGATAGTCAATGAGATATTAAAATGAGTGCTTAGTTAGATAATTATTAATTAATGATGAATATTGTTTAATAAAATTGTAGATTTATATAGGATTAATTTAAATTAAATTGAAATGTCTTATTTTTAAAAAAAGTTGTTATTTTAATAATTAAATAAATAATTACTCTTTTTGTCATATTGATTAATAGGCTTAAAATCAAAAGTAGGGTAATTGTACATATTATTTGAATATAAAATGGGGTAAATTGTAAGGGGTTGAGTGGCAAATCGTAGGTATTCATAAAATTATACTAAAAATGAAAAATTGAAACTTTACATTAATTCAACAATATATTATCATTCAAACCCAACTGTGAGACTATGATGTTTTTTTATGTGTTGACTATGTTTGGGGTTTGGGGTTGACTAGAGTGTTGACCAGTATAGGACGTTTACCAGAGGCTTGGGAGTTGTGTGAATGTGATGCTATGTGGTTCTGATCTCGATTTTTTAACCCAACCATGGTAATGTGATGATATGCTCTATGATGAGTTTTTGTTTATTGTTGTTATTGCCTTCCAGTTTCCTTGTGTGAAGTTGAGGTGTATGTTTATGAGATACTTGACTTAACCATTTTTGAGTCATTGATCAATTATATTTGATTTTCTTTCCAGTCGCTTTGAGAGGACTAAGGTGTTTTCAATGATTTGTTCTTGATGATGTCATGTTGTGACATGTTTGACTTGACCATTTTGGAGTCTTCGATTAGTATTATTTTAGGATGCTTTCTAGTTGCTCGTTGAGAACAAATGGATATTGTGATATACTTTGAGATACTTTTTGGTTGCTCATTGAAGAACCAATGGATATCGTGATTTATCATTTGATGCTTTTCAGTTGCTCGTAGAGAATTGATGTGATTATTATGATTATATTTATGATGCTTTCCAGTCACTTGTATAGGACTGAGGTGGTTTTACTATGATTATGGATTTGTGCCTTTATGAGCCTAGGGTAGGTTATCTACTTGTAGTCTTTAGAAGTGGCTTGCAATGGGGGCCAGGGCCCTAAGTGGCTACCAAGGTAACTCATTGTAAGTTGTTTTAATAAGTAAAAATATTACAGTAAATGGGGATTAAAATGAACCTAATAAGATAATTGTATGTTCTCGCCCATGCCTTGAGTGCTAGTATAGACTTAGGATGGGAGTAGAGAGAACGCTGGGTTACAACCTTGCATTTGGTAGTATGCCTTGTCAGTACAACAGGATACTAGTGGCCACATAGGGATCACTAGGGACCCTGGAGTCCTAAGGTAACTGCCAGGGTAAGTCCTACATGATTTTTGCGATGACACTTGCCCACTTACATAGTAGGTTTCCTATGTGTCTTGTGTACTTTTGGGACTAGATGTCACTCTTTATTAGAACCCTAGAGTTAGAATAATTTTAGGATTTCTTGGACTTAGAGAGTACTTTTGTTATGTGATTTGATATCCTATTTGAGACTTGAGACTATCTCGTCACCATGGTGTGAGTGGGCCATTTAGGTTCCATGTGGTCGGGCGGTAGTGCTTTTTCACTCTTACCATTAAGATCCATTCGTAGTCACCGTGGCTAGAGCTTCTTGGGATGTTGGTTTTTCATGTTTAGATGATGTTATTTACTGACGCATTTCCTTATATTGATGATTGATATGTTAGATTGCCTTATGCATATGTTGTAGTATGTTTAGTAGTGACATCCCTATTACTATAGTACTAATGATCTTATTGATGACTTGGGATGTTATGCGCGGGGGATGGCTAGGGCCCACGATGGTCTAATGATGCTATTGATGGTTGGGAGGAACCACACACTTAGTTGGTTATATTTTATGATGGATGGTTTTATTTCATGTTGGATGTTTATATCTTTTATGATGGATGGATGTATTGTGTATTGTGGATGGTTTCATTTATTTTACTATACTTTGTATCATGGATTCAAAGAGGATGATGTATTTCTATTTTCTACATATGTATATTCTTTTAGCCTTTCATACCCTGTGACATGTACAGTGGATGATTGAGTATTCCGAATTAATTTTCCAAGAGGCATTCAGAATAAATGTATAATATGGACTTTGGACTTTATAATTATTCTTTCATGTGGATGTGGTAGTTGATAGACTTTGTATTAATTAGATTAAAATTTAATTCAACGTCATGGGATCCTTAAGGAATGTAACTTGTTATGTATGCTTATAGTTGATTGTATGTTATTGCTTCCACTACTATGTATTTGATGTGTATGATTATCTTTCTTGTTTCAAAAAAAATAAATTTGCCAAACCTAGTGAAACTTTAGGTCATTTCTTTTGGGTCCCTTGGCAAGGCGTTACATTTGGTATCAGAGCCTGAGTTTCTACATTGGGAGCTTTGGGTATATTGGAACACCACTAGTTTTTATATAGTTGAACAAAAACAAAAACTTTAAACTAGTATGTGTATCTCTCTCAAACTAAAACTTGAACTAGTTGAACTGAAACAGAACTTAAACTTTTAGTTGTATATTTTTCATACTTCAACACTTGAACATCAAAATTGGAAATGATATGTAAACCTAAATTTAGGCAAAATTGAAAATTGAACTATTTTGTCTACAAAACATATATCTTTTATTTATGCTTAAGTAGCATGCCTTTTACGAGCATTATGTTTTCCTTGTTTAGAGTGTTTAAGGAATCTATTTTAGTACTTGTTAAAAAGGATAAATGTTGGATCAATATGGTCTTTAGTTTAATATTAAACCAAAATCATATTGTTCTAAGTGTGTTGTATTCTCAGTAAAGTTATATGCTCCTACAGGGGGAAAAGGTTCAATGAGACCCGCACAATGAGTCCTTAGCTTTAGTTTTCTTGTAGACTTCTAGGAGTAAGCCTATGTCTAGGGGGGTGGATGTAGTGCCTGCCCCTAGTTCATATTTCTGTTATCACTACAAACTCTTTTAGGCCAATTTTATGCTTGATGTTTAGTAGCATTACTTTTAGGTTATCAGATATTGTTTTACATTCAGTTGATTATATGATGAGGTTGCGTGGTACTCTATATTTCATGTATGCATGATGATTATTTAGTGCTTTCAGTTATTGATGATGATTAGTTAGATGGTTTATTATATGCGTTTTCTTATAGATACCCCATAATGCATGTGTATGTTGTGCATGTTTTTTTCTTTATGTATGGCATTTCTGATGTGGTTAAGGAAGGGAGTCATAGTCACCTGTTAGTCAGGATCTATACGATGCACCACTTCCTGCCATTGCCTAATTTGCTTAGTATATATTATGCTTGTACATGTGTGGATTTTATGTAGGTTGTAAGTACCAAGTATTGACTTCCCTGAATTGCTAGGATGAGCGTACCTTGTCGCATTATCTCAATGGTAAGAGAGGGGAGATAAATTCTCAAGTCCAAATCCTAAACCCTTAGGCCATTTGTCCTAATTAAAAATTAGGACAAGTATCTGAGTGTGTACCCTCTGAATGTGTCGAATGACGTTAATTCGTGATTATAACCCTTTTGTTTGATTTTTTATGTGTTTTTGTATGATGGGTTTTCATATGTTGCTTTATGAGTCTTTGGTGAATTTTCTATTAATTAAGTCTAATTGATTAAATTTAATGGAAAATTATTATGATATTTTAATATTTAATTAATTGGAAATTAATTAAATAAAAGAATTAAATTTGAAGATAAAAGTTATAAGAATAAATTTGGAACGTGATAATATTAATTTAATTTAATAATAATATATTTAGAGTTACATTTTTAAATAAATGCTAAATATTATTATTTAAATTAATAAATATTTTATCAATTAACTTTCAAAAATAAATTAAAAGTGAAAAAGATATTGATTTATTAAAAGTTTAAAGTTTGCATGATGTATGCATGAGATGAAAATATAAGAGATTAATTAAAAGATTAAAAAACAAGTGAATTTAATAAAGATATTTTAATTGCAATAAGTGTGCATTAGATTAAATTTAATAAAGTTATTTAATAATTCTTTTAACGTGCATGAAAAAGATTAATGCAAGATAAAATAAAGATTAATAAAAGTTAATTTAGAGTTTGAGTCTTGTGAGCAAGGAGTCCTCTCGAGTGAATGCACAATTAGTGCCTCGATTTGAGGAGAGGACCCCTTATCACCAATTGAAGGTTCATTTTCAGGGGAGATGAGTTTGGACACAAATTTTTGGGAAGCAAAGTTGGAAGCAAATTTTGGACAGAAAAATTTGGGAAGATTGTTAGAGAGGAGTTCTTGGATAGAAGTGAATTTTCTCACAATTCTTCTGGGCATTGCGATTTTAGCATTAGAATCCAGGTAGATTCTTATGTTCTAAATTGCATAGTTAATTACGTTATGTAAATAAATCCTGTCTTCTTCGTGCCTGTGATTGTTGAGATCGAATTCTTTGGATTTTGTGGTATGATTCTTTTATTCTCTTGTCTGAATCTTATGATATTCATATTGTATCTCATCTATACGCTAAGATTGAAAGAAAAATAAACGAATTTGAAACCTTGTTCCTAGGTAAAAGAAAAACGTAGTTAATCCAGGAAGGGTTTGAGATTTAAAAGAAATTTTTAATTAGAGATTTAATTGGTTAAATGAATTTTCTCTATCAGATTAATGTTAAAAACAATTATATATATATATATATATATATGATTTATAAGGGAAAGTTTGTTTTGTAAATTTTATATTTTTATAAATTTTATTAAATAAATAAATTTATTGAAAAATGTTCTTTTTAATTAATAAATAAAAATTATTAAAATTATTAAAATTTTTATATAAATAATTTTTTAAAAAAAAATATAAAAAAATATATAATATTTTTGTGGGGAGGGGTTTTACCCACCCCCCATGTACTATTCTGGTTGGCAGCTTTTATGCACACCATGCTACATTGATCGCAACGATTGCGACAATAAATAAAATGGGGACCATACGACTTGTCACGTCGGCGACCCATTAACATAGGTTAGTAATGTTTTTAAGTTAAAAAAAAAAATTATTATTATTTTAAATTAATAATAATTTATTAATAGTTTTATTTATTATTATTTTTATAAAAAATTAAATTATATTTAATTTAATTTATTGAATATTAATTCAATTAAAATTAAATTGTATTTAAGTTGTTAATTATTAATATTATTAAATTTAAGTTATTTTAAATTATTAAATATATTTAAATATAGTTATTTGAAATTATTAATTTATTAATAGTTTTGTTAAAACTTAATAAATTGATAGTTAATGAGATATTAAAATGAATTCTTAGTTAGATAATTATTAATTAATTTAATTAAATTAGTTTAATTAATGATGAATATTGTTTAATAAAATTATAGAATTATATAAGACTGATTTAAATTAAATTGAAATTTCTTATTTTATAAAAAAGGTATTATTTTAATAATTAAATAAATAATTACCCTTTTTGTCATATTGATTAATTGGCTTAAAATATAAAGTAGGGTAATTGTACATATTATTCGAATATAAAATGAGGTAAATTGTAAGGGGTTAAGTGGCAAATTGTAGGTATTCATAAACTTATACTAAAAATGAAAAATTGAAACTTTACATTAATTCAACGATATATTATCATTTAAACCCAACTGTGAGACTATGATGGTTTTTTATGTGGTGATTATGTTTGGGGTTTAGGGTTGACTAGAGTGTTGATTAGTATAAGACGTTTACCAGATGCTTGGGAGTTGTGTGAAGGTGATGCTATATTGTTCTGATCTCGATCTTTTTAATCCAACCATGGTAATGTGATGATATGCTCTATGATGAGTTTGTATTTATTGCTGTTATTGCCTTCCAATTTCCTTGTGTGAAGCTGAGGTGTATGTTTATGAGATACATGACTTAACCATTTTTGATTCATCAATCAATTATATTTGATTTTCTTTCCAGTCGCTTTGAGAGGATTGAGGTGTTTTGAATGATTTGTTCTTGATGATGTCATGTTGTGACATGTTTGACTTGACCATTTTGGAGTCTTCGATCAATATTATTTTGGGATGCTTTTTGGTTGCTTGTGGAGAACCAATGGATATTGTGATTTACTTTGGGATACTTTTTGGTTGCTCGTTGGAGAGCCGATGGATATTGTGATTTATCATTTGATGCTTTTCAGTTGCTCGTAGAGAACTAATGTGATTTTTATGATTATATTTATGATGCTTTCCAATCACTTGTATAGGACTGAGGTGGTTTTACTATGATTATGGATTTTTGCCTTTATGAGCCTAGGGTAGGTTATCTACTTGTAGTGTCGAGAAGTGGCTTGCGATGCGGGCCGAGGTCCTAAGTGGCTTCCAAGGTAACTCATTGTAAGTTGTTTTAATAAGTGAAAACATTACAATAAATGGGGATTAAAATGAACCTAATAAGATAATTTTATGTTCTCGCCCATGCCTCAAGTGCTAGTAAAGACTAGGATGGGAGTAGAGAGAATGCTGGGTTAAGACCTTGCATTTTGTATTATGCCTTGTCAATACGAGAGGATACTAGTGGCTGCATAGGGATCACTAGGGACCCTGAAATCCTAAGCTAACTACCAGGGTAGCTCCTACATGATCCATGCAATGAAACTTTCTCGCTTACATAGTAGGTTTCCTACGTGTCTTGTGTGCCTCTAGGATTAGATGTCATTCTTTATTAGAACCCTGGAGTTAGAATACTTTTAGGGTTTCCTGGACTAAGAGAGTACTTATGTGATTTGATATCTTGTTTGGGACTTGAGACTATCTCTTCAACGCGGTGGGAGTGGGCCATTTAGGTTCCATGCGGTCGAGTGGTAGTGCTTTTTCACTCTTACCATTGAGATCCGTTCGTAGTCACCATAGCTGGAGCTTCTTGGGATGTTTGTTTGTCATGTTTAGCTAATGTTATTTACTATTGCATTTCCTTATATTGATGATTAATATGTTAGATTTCCTTATGCATATGTTGTAGTATGTTTAGTAGTGACATCCCTATTACTAGAGTACCGATGATTTTATCGGTGACTTGGGATGTTATGTGTGAGGGATGGCTAGGGCCCATGATGGTATAATGATGCTACTGACAATTGGGAGGAGCCACACACTTAGTTAGTTGTGTTTTATGATGGATAGTTGTATTTCATGTTGGATGTTTATATCTTTTATGATGGATGGATGTATTGTGTATGGTGGATGGTTTCATTTATTTTACTGTGATTTGTATCATGGATTCAAAGAGGATGATGTATTTCTATTTTTTACATATGTACATTCTTTTATCCTTTCATACCCTGTGACATGTACAGTGGATGATTGAGCATTCTGAATTAATTTACCAAGAGGCATTCAGAACAAATGTATAATATGGACTTTGGACTTTATAATTATTCTTTCATGTGGATGTGGTAGTTGATAGACTTAGTAATAATTAGATTTAAATGTAATTCAATGTCACGGGATCCTTAAGCAATGTAACCTGTTATGTATGCTTATAGTTGATTGTATGTTATTGCTTCCGCTACTATGTGTTTGATGTGTATGATTATGTTTCTTGCTTCAAAAAAAAAAATGTTTGCCAAACCTAGTAAAACTTTAGGTCATTTCTTTTTGGTCCCTTGGCAGGGCATTACAATAATGGTACAATCCATTTGGTCTCATCTATCCTGAATTTAGAGTTGTGACTTCCCAAAAAGGGCTACAGATCAATCTACACTTTTAGACACTAGTAAAACTTTATAAATTGCATTTGGAATTGCATTTGAAAAAAAGTCAAACAAATTTTTCATAGGCTCAAATCTAAAAAATATCATCTATCTAACCCCTATAATGCAATTCAAAAAGAATTTTCTCACTTTGGTCAACTGGGTCAAAGTTATAACTGGTCAAACTGGGCCTCCTAGAATTCTAAACAATTTGCATCAGTATGACAATAGTAAAAAACCAAATTTGAGGGATTTTAAACCTAGATAAAACATATTGAAAAGACTTAAATTATTAAACATTGGTTCTATGAAATGCATAAAAAACACTCCCAAAGAAATAAGTCATGAAAATTAACTGGGTGCAAGATATTCAATTGCAAACTATGCTTCCTATCATTGCTTGACACTTGAGCAAAAAAATGCAGATTTGAACAATGCTCAAAATGAAACTTCACAGAATGAATCAGAATGGAAATTTATCATTATAAGATGAATATATATAATTAATGTAAAGTGTTGGAAATATTAAACACTTCATAGGCCTCAAAATGACAGTTGGGTACACATGCATTAAAAGTGCTTATAGGGCTCAATTTTTAGAATCGTACTCAAAATTAGGGCTTCGATTTTGAGTCCCAACACCATCTTCTCAAACTCTCTCAATCAAACCTTGAAAGAACTCAACATCTTTCTTTGCATTCAGCTCACTCTATCTCATCCACTAGTGCTTTCTTTAGCTCCACTCCCATTGCCACTACTTCATCATGAGCCAGTTGTAAAACAACATCAGGCCACACACCTTTGAATGGACAGAATGTAGGCAAGATAGGACCAATTTCCTTCTCCTTAGATATGTTGATTATACCCTCGAGGATTCTCTTTCCATGCCAAAATGGTGATTCCACTGACTTCACCACAAGTCCTTGCTCCATGCTTGGGGTAGCCTCTTCCATATGTGTTTGATCTTCTATCTGGCTATCTGTAAAGAAGACATGCACATTGCTATCTGTTGAGATAATGGGTGTTGCACACATTGCATAATATTGTTATTTGATTTTTTTATTTTTTTATTATGTAATGTTGTACCTAGATGGACGTGCAACATGTAAAGAATCCCATAGAATATTCTTGATGAGTTGTATTGTAACATTGTGATAATATTTCATGTAATTATTTAATATTGGGGAAAAGAATTAAATGCCCAATATTAAATGTGGGGTCAGTGGGTTAGGTAGAACATGGTTTTAGCACATATTTTATGTAATACCACTTAGTGGTTTTGTGGGACTTGCTACTATATAAGTAGCCACAAGGGTAGTTGTTTTATAAAAAGAGAGAGAGTGACAAGGAGAAGACAAAAGGCAAGAGTCGAGTGGGACAAGGCTTGACAGGTTAGCCAAGGGAGCATTTGTGAAGGTTGAAAGCATGGCATGGGATGTGTGGATTCATGCTTGTTCACATAGTTTGCTCGGTTGTGGCTATGGCCATGAAGGCTTCCATGGTTGGATGGCAATGGTATTTTTTGCTGAATAATACATGGTGATGGATGCTTTTGGAGGTTGGATTTTTTTCCCTCAATGAGGGTTTCCCAGGGTATATCTTGTGTCACAATTTTGTGGGTATGTTGTCTATTCTCTTGCATGTGGATTTTAATTTCGTGATTATTTTAGATCTATTATGGGTTATGTGGAAACGGTTATATTCTTTATTGCCAAGTTTCCTTACAAGTGGTATCAGAGCTATGGTTTTATTATTGTAACCCTAGATTGAATCCATGGGAATGCATGAGAGGATAAAAGAAAGGGCAAGATATATGAATGATTTATTGCAGATTTGAGGACTTTGGATTTGCTGTTATGATGGGATGTTATAAGATTTGGGCATGTGAAATTGTTGGACAAAAGAGTTTTTCGGATGTTTCATTTAAATGAGGGTTTTGGGGGGTAGCATGTAGAAATGACCTCTTGGGTAAAAATAGACCTCACCATTGGATCCGGGTTGACATTTCCATAAATTTTGATATATAATATGCCCTAGTTTGGCCATGTTCAGAGGAAATGAAAGAGTTTTTTGGTTTCAGCCCATGATGGCCGTCAAATTTAATCTCGTCGGAATTTTCATCACTGAAAAAAAAAAATTAAAAATGAAAAATCGTACTGAAAATGGTAAAAAAATTGTCTTAGTAAAATGGCCATAACTTTCTCTCAGAATATCAGATTTCAGAGTTCTTATAGGTGTTGGAAAGCTAATTCAGAGCACTACAAGATAGTGTAGGTTTGGCTCTATAATTTTGAAATTTTGTCAGGTTTTCAGAACCCTAAAGTCAAATGTTATTTATTTTGAGCACGGATTAGGGCATAACTTGGGCATACAGAGTCAGATTTTGGACTTTGAGTAGTCAACGCAAAGCTCTTGGAGAGCTCTACACATTGGTTCAAATTTGGTGTAGGTTTGGCATGATTTATTTGGTAATATATTTATCTGAACAGTTTATAGGTATATTTTGACTATGGTAACATTGTGAGTTTATGACATTGGAGATTTAAGATTTGATGTCATTGTATACTCAGTTCATATTTAAGATTGGTCTCATGATGATATGGTTATCAGTATTTGGTTTGGATATGCATGATGACTTGTTGGGTCTACAAGTTGTGCAGTGTTGTAAGCAGTCTATACTTATAGGTTGCATTTATAGCTTGGTTATGGGTTGTCTTTGCCCATTGATCTTTCATTATTGATGCATATTCAGATTGGTGGCTTGGATTTGGGTTGTCTATGCCCTAAGTCACATGATTTTATCTTCATGTAGAAGGGATGAGATGATGTTACCAGGTACAGTCATGGTAGAGGATTGTGGTTGACTATGCTGACAGGTTGGACATATTGAGAGCCTGATGCTCGATTCATGGATGTGATCATGGTGTCATGGATTTTGGCATGACATGATTGGTTATACAGGTACATCCTTGATGTTCATTAGCTTGGATTTTCTGATTTGGTTATGGTGGTATATCTTCTTGGTTAAGGATCATGATTATTTGGTTTCTTTTAAGGAGCTCATGATGTGCACTTTGAGTTCTTTGATGGTTTGATGCCTTGGTTGATTCTCATGGTTAGAAGATGGTTTTTTCATCATGATGTCATGGATAGCTTGGATACACGGTTTAGTGGGAGCTTGTGACAGTGATGGGGTGACAGTGCAGGATTAGTTCCTGGTTTGGTTTATATCTTCTTGGTTTGGAGAGGATGGATTTTATGATGCCATAGGTGACTTGGTACCACAGTTGAGTGGGAGTTGTTGGCATTGATATATTTATTGAGTGTTTGCAGATGTTGGAGGTTTGTCTTAGATCCTGTTGCTGCAGAAGCATCTTTGACATTTGCATGGTGCACTTGTTATCTTCATGGTCTATGAAGATGGTTAGATCTTGAGGACTCATGGAGTTCTTGGTTATCTTCATGGTATGTGGAGATGGTTCTTCTTGGTATGTGGAGATGGTTTTTATTCATGGTGTGTGGAGATGGTTGCATCTTGAGGACTCATAGGGTTCTTGGAAAAGGTGTGGTTTATGCTTTTATTAGCACGTTATCCTTGGTATGAGGATGGTTTCATTATTATGTCATGGTATACTCTTGATACACGTTTAGAGTTGTGACATGTTATGGTGTGTTCATATGGAGCATGTTATCTCTTTAGTTGAGATGGTAAGATCATGTTGTCATGTTTATGTTCCTGAGGCCATGGTTGGAACTTTGACATTGATCTTGGTTTAGTTTCTTGGTATTGAGTACACTGATCATAAGCTGGATACTTCATGATATTGCTATGTTGCATTTGAAGTTGGCATGGATTGATTGGTTACAGGTGCTCATGGATACTTAGAGATGGTGGTGATGCTAATTTCTCTTGGATTAGAGAAATATTTGTTGGAACGATTGATGGTTTCAGCAGGAAGTTCGAGGGGCAGTCACCTGATATGGACTTGAGAGGAGATTGTTCTTAGATGAGTCTTGGTTGGAGACTTGGGTATCTTGATGAGAATTCTCATTCCCCACTCTTGGTTTACTCGACAGTTTGCTACTTGAGAGGTATAGCCCATTTTTTTCTCAGTTGCATTATATTTGTGCTTGTCTTTCATGGATATGGATCTTGAGCTATGGTACATGAGTTAGTTCTGGAGGGTTCATTTCAGAGATGGTTTAGCATTGGTTATCTCCATGTGCATATGTTGTTATGCTGGTTGAGTTTGGGAGATGGTTTTATATTGGGCATTTTCCTTGGATTAGGAATGGTTATTCCTTGGTTTAGGAATGGTTTTATTGAGTTTGATCTTCTTGTGAGAGGCTTACATCCATGATTAGTTATATGGTATGGTTTGGGTGTTGTTGAGGCTTCTTGTTGGGGTTTTATGGAGGAGATCATACTTGCACAATTTACATCTAGAGGTGTGTGTAGAAGGACATGATACAGGTTATGATTTGCATGGTTTGTCTGGTCTTGGTTATCTTCCTGGATGTTCAGTTTTGACTACATTGGATTTGAGATTGGTTAGAGATTATGATCACTGGTTTGTGCTCATGTATGTCATGTAAGAGATGACATGGTTATTACTTTATCTCTTTCCTCTGTTGGTTGTGGTGAACTTGGGAGAGCATTGGAGACTTGTTATGAGAGTTGTTCTTGCAGGATATTACTTTATGTATTGTGGATGTCCTTGATACTACATGGATTCACTTCTTTGAGATGTGTTGAGTGGATTGGTTATAGATTTGACATTATCTTTTGCAATGGGAGCTTCTTGGTATATATGTGGCAGGTATTGCTCTTGAGGCTTGTGATTGCAAGTTGCAGATTGGATATGTCGGTGATATGAGATTCACTTGTTATACCTTTGAGGTATGGATAGTTGGATGGGTTTGGCACTTTTCTGTGGGTGCTATTTCAGCTATGGATATTTTGACAACTATGGATAGATGTGATTACCTTTGGATCAGGTTATTTGTGCTTGGAATTTTAGTTGGTACAAGATTTTATGATCTTCTAATGCGACAAGTTGGGTGGTTTTCTCTTTGGATGGCTTCTATGTATGTCCGGTGGCAGTGGCATAATAGGAGGTGAGATCATTCATGTTTGAGATTCTGGATACTTTGATTTTGTTGCAGGTACCAAGATGGAGCACTTGGTGTATTTTGATCCATGATGGTGGATGTGCTGGGAGGGATTGTTCCCTTGTTCATTTTGTGTGGCTACGGATTGACCCTATGCAATGTATACAACAAGTGGGAGATTGTTGAGATAATGGGTGTTGCACACATTGCATAATATTGTTATTTGATTATTTTTTTTTTTATTATGTAATGTTGTACCTAGATGGACGTGCAACATGTAAAGATTCCCATAGAATATTCTTGATGAGTTGTATTGTAACATTGTGATAATATTTCATGTAATTATTTAATATTGGGGAAAATAATTAAATGCCCAATATTAAATGTGGGGTCAGTGGGTTAGGTAGAACATGGTTTTAGCACATAGTTTATGTAATACCACTTAGTGGTTTTGTGGGACTTGCTACTATATAAGTAGCCACAAGGGTAGTTGTTTTATAAAAAGAGAGAGAGTGACAAGGAGAAGACAAAAGGCAAGAGTCGAGTGGGACAAGGCTTGACAGGTTAGCCAAGGGAGCATTTGTGAAGGTTGAAAGCATGGCATGGGATGTGTGGATTCATGCTTGTTCACATAGTTTGCTCGGTTGTGGCTATGGCCATGAAGGCTTCCATGGTTGTATGGCAATGGTATTTTTTGCTGAATAATACATGGTGATGGATGCTTTTGGAGGCTGGGTTTTTTTCCCTCAATGAGGGTTTCCCAGGGTATATCTTGTGTCACAATTTTGTGGGTATGTTGTCTATTCTCTTGCATGTGGATTTTAATTCCGTGATTATTTTAGATCTATTATGGGTTATGTGGAAACAGTTATATTATTTATTGCCAAGTTTCCTTACACTATCCTCTAGTTGCGTCCCCTCAACTAGAGATCTAGTTTCCTCTAGTTTCTCATCTTGCCTTGTGATTTACATCACACTTTCAGATAACATCTATGGTAGGGTAGGATCCTCCTATTTTTCTTCTATTGTCTCCTGGGTTAGATCATCTTGGTTTGCCTCTGTTGCTTCTTGCTTGCACCAACACAATTCAATGGGAGGATGCTCCACTCGCTTCATGTTGACTATGCTTTAATCTCCTCCTCTATCTCCTCATCTACTTTATGTCTGCTAGGCTTTCACTATCATCTATGACCCATCCTCCACTTCTTGCCTCTACCAACTCATATTTTTGTTGCGATTTCTCTTGTGAGTCCACCATTTCTTTTTTCAAACAGACAATTAGTTACACAAGCTTCTCTTATGTTTTTTAATCACTCAAATGTGCTATGAGCTAAATGGATATCACTAACCTATTTATGAAAAAAAAAATTCTCCATACCTTCCACTACACACTATCGACTTATTGAGAGTAGGTGAGATGTCCACTATCTTTTTCACAAATGATGCGAAATAATGCTAATTTGATCAATTTCTACACAATTCATGATACATCACAATCACACAACAACTAACCTTATCTTTCCAATAAAGAATATAATGCCTTTTGATAGTTGCATAGTAATATTTTTTTCTTCCCAAAGACATTTCCACTATGTGCTCATAATTATAATGCCGACATGCCTCCAACACTACAAGCATTGCCTTTTATAATAAGTTATCCCCTCAATTGAATCAAATGTGTGTCCACAACTATTTATTACACACAAAAATTCTTCCAAGTGGGGACCATGTTCCCATTTATTGTATAAATTATTATATATTACACTTTCCTCACACACAACCATGACTCTAAAGGATTGAAAAATGTTTATTTTCTCTTATGCCATAATTTCTAGCAACTTGATGATGCCCAAGACTAGAGACGCTAGGATGAAATCATGGGTCTTTTCTTTGTTTTTGGTTTGTGGTGTTTGTTAAATACTGTGGAAATTTTATAATTTATTCTACATATTATCAATAGTTTTCTTTCTTGTACATGGTTTTCTTTTTGTTTGATCAGAATGATAAAGTATTCATATTGCCATAGTTGAACTAGTGGTGATTGTATTGTATCATGTTTTTAGTGCTCAATGATGATAATTAAATTGGCGTCTTCTTGAAAAGTGATATTAGTTACATCTTAGATTTGCATAGCATTTCATGTTGCATAGGTTTTCATTTCATTCCTTTAGTTCTCATTTTGCCTCATCCAAAGGTTATTTTCAAAGGGTTGGTATAAAGTTTGAGGTTTACCCTCTATTCACGGCCCCAAGGACACTTGATATCAAAGCAATTATCTTAATCAATAGTAACATCATCAATCTACCAATGTGTCCAATTAAAGTCCCACATTGTTGATTCATCAACAAGCCTTATGGTGCATCTATGAACAATCTATCCACTATCATCATTGAATCCTATCACTAGCAACACCAAAACACTCTATTTGATCTATAAATTCTTGCTCATTAAAGGCAGCCACACCTTCATCTTTTGATCACATATCTCATATGATTAGTTCCACTTAACTTATTTGAACTCTCTCCTATTTCTACTACACCAATCTTTGAACCATTGCATACATCCTGTCTCTTTACATTTGATATAGAATTGCCTTCTCTCTAGTTACATTGATGAAGCCATTATCTAAACCAGATTCATCAAGATCAACCAAATTAGATTTAATCTTTGCTATGTGCAATATCTGCACTAAAGCACCTAATTTTTCCTCCATGGCCTTGTTTACACAAAATTCCAAAACATTACATCAGTTTTTAATTGTAAGTGATTATCCTACATCAATTTAAGTCAACCACATGTAGCTATCAAACTAAAAGTTCTATCCTGAACTAGTTATTTGTCCAACTCTATATCTTGAGACAAGAAACATTAGTTTTCCCAACTCTAAATCTTGAGATGGGAATGTTCATCTATTTGACCTATCTGATTGATCTTCCATATCACTTGGCAATTACACTATTATGTTATTTTAGATTTTTTGTGTGATTCAGTTCTTTGACACAACCACTCTTATCATGTTCTATAGTCTTTTCATCATCATTTTTTAGAAATACAATTGGATTTTTCAAATTTCATTTCTAAGGGGGAAACATATCAATATCAACCATCATCGATCTAAGTTTCTCATCCAAGTTTTTTTTTTTTTTTTTTTTTTTTTTCAGATCATTAACTAATCAGATTTTTTGGATCAAAACCAAATGAGTCAAGACCATTCTTTGAATCAATATGCTACACATATCAGTTCAAAGAGGGGCATTTGTAGACACCCCAAAATTGGGCACATCTTGTAATTAGGGTTTTCATCGAATTAGCAAGGTTTTAAGGTTAAAATCATATGTATTTTGGAGAATTAAGGATAAATCAATCACATTTGAATTAAATAAAAAATTCAAATTAATCAACTATTTGTACCCATTTGAAATTTACACATGAAATTCAATTTTAAAGAATTTAAAATGGGTATTTATTCTCAAAAAGAAATTTTATATTCAAATATCTCCAAAAATATATTTTTATCAAAGTGGGATCATGAAAATCATGTTTTATATGAATCCAAAATAATAATTTAATATTTGAAGTGGGATTCTCCATTATATATATATATATATATATATATATATATATATATATATATCGGTAAATGGCCAAGGCCTTAATAAATTTTATTAAATAAAATTGAAAATACAATAGCTGTTCTTCGTTCAAATAGGCACTGGTAGGAAAGAACGGAGAAGAAAACCTCCACTCTTGCTCGGGACATTCGTCCTATATTATTACAATTTAAAAAGGGCATACCTTAGTGGAATCTTTACAAATATTAATTACAAAGCTTATCAAAATATTCCCTGCTATGTTACATCGATATCAAGAAAAAAGGAACTTTGTTAAGCCTACTCAATTCCACTTTTGTGCTATCCAAGCCTTTCGTGCTGCAAACATACTTCATCTACTAAACTTTATTAATCAAATTCATTAGAAATCACAAAATAATAGGGAAATTACCAAAAGTTAGCATGGGAGTCTTCATCCCCAAAATGACTTGTATTAATAAATCCAACATAGAAGGAGCATACATCTAATATTACATGTCTTAAATACAAAATAAGTATTTAATATACTGCTCCTTAAACTGTGAGATTCTAAACGAGATCCTCTCAATCCTTAGAGCAGATTAAATAACTAGAACATCTAGACCATCTTTAAACTAAAAGAAAACATATATCTAACCACATTACATATGATTAAAACCTAACTATTAGCTATAAAGAAAATATAATCAGTCATATAATTGACCTACTAAATATATTTAAAACTCTTACAAGATAGAGGAGTTAAGTGAAACTACTTTATCAAATAAAATAGAGAAGATTGCTCAGAGCGCTGGCTAATCTATTGATAAATAAACTTTAACTAATTAAAACCAACAAGAGTCAAAACCAAATTTCATCCATTTATTCGTCACCGAGAATATAAAATCTACAGAGTAGTACATTAAGATGGAAACAACCCAATCAAACATATCTCTAAATCTATTAAGTTAACATTGGAGAGAGCCCATAAAACTCAACTTCATTAAACAATATTATCTTGTATATAATTAATATAATTGTTTAACACTAAGTAGATCCTATATAAAACCAGAGGCTATACCGAATATTGATTGTATTTCTAAACCCTATCTAGCCTATTTATACAAAAAGTTATAGCCTGCGATGTTCTTATAGCAACCAACACTAATACTAATTACTTCCATAAACACAAAATTTTGACACATTTAGACCTAAAGTTATATTACAGGGTTGTATCTATAAAATATATACAAAACAAAATACCCCACAATCCATTACGCTTCACTAGACTATAAAGACTAAGACAAAAAAATCAGCCAACCTCTCTATAGCCTCCATTACTTTTTCTAGTATATCATTATCACTTTTGCCACATCACTTAGATTTTCTGCCTTAAAAAAATGGAGGGAACTCAAATGAATTCTTCTCCCTGCTGGTCTTTTTGATATTTGACGTGCAAAAGTTTACTTTTTCAAGGTCTTTGAATGTAACCCCTAGATGGATGTATGCCTTGTGGACTTTAAGATAATTTACCAGCCACCCATGCCCTAACACCAGAATTATCTTCCTCCACCCTATAAGAAAATGGAAATAGGACTCCATTTTGGGCCATCCCAATTTAAAAGCTACCGTGTCTCTGATAACTAAAGCAGGACGCCTTGGAATGTTGGCAATGATCATACACACAAATTTTCATTGATACCCATGATCGCCTCCTTTATTCCTTTGCACCAAGTGGATTGAAATAAATTTAGACACAGACAAATCATGGCCCATTTTCTAAATCCAATCCTTGCCATGCAACCTATAAAAGTACCAATGATATTGCTATTTGTTCTATAGGTATGGTCATATTTAAACACTCCTTCTCCTATTGCACAACTAATTGCAATTCTAGTCATTCCATCCACTGGTCTGAGTATATTATTCCAACGTTTTGGCTTCACATTCCCCATAAATGCCATTGTTCTTGTTTTAGAAGTGTGAAATACACATATGTTGGTGTCCATGATTTTTCTGCAAACCCTACCTTGCACAAACCAGTCAAAGAAATAGAGCCCTAAATTATAAATCAAAGACTCTCAAATCTACTCGAAACTGAATTCAAGAGATAACCACTTAATGATGAAAAATGGGTGGTCATATGTTTAAGTAATACACCTCGCTAACTAATGAGTACATTGTCCTAGATCATGAGCTATTTCGGCATCTTTTGAAAGAAAGATAAGCCAATATATACCTTATACCATACTTAAACCTATACTAAAAAAGAATTGTCAACCACTTAATGAAGTCACCCTAAAAACTATTACAAGAGCGCATAAGTAGAAGAATATTAGGGATTGATTAAGAGATCTTATATAGCAATATTAATATTGGTATAAAAAATATCCTAATTAAAAGGGGCCTCTAATCTATACATGATTAACTATTTACCATCGACCCCTATATTAGCTAAAGAATCTGCCTCTATACTACCTTCTCTATATATATGGCAGATTCTACTCTCTTTGAATTTGTCTAGCAGAAGGGTGACTTCTTGTAATCTTGAATTAAGAATCCAATTTGGAGTAGATCTCTTCCTTATAATGTTTAATCTAATTTGAGAATCTCCCTCAATACTTAACTTAGCAACCCTAGTTGAAGGCAAGTATTCAAACCTTCTTCCAAGGCTGAGAATTTTGCTAAGTTATTTGAGGTCAAGGTCAAAGGTTTAGCTATTTTAGTTATCCAATTGCATGTATCATCATTGACAATACATCCTATACCAGCCTTCCCTAGTTTCCTCTGGCAACACCATCGAAATTGAGCTTGGTCCAACCCTTTGGTGGGTGAGACCATTTGCAATTTTTCTTAGCCTCCTTATCTACCTTAGCATATACCAAAGAGGGGTTAATCAACTTGGGCCATTATTTCTTAATAGCACCATCCCCAACTGAAAAGGACCCTTTAACATTCTAAATTTTCTAAGATAGGAATTCATATTCTCGACTATACTCGCTTCTATCTTAAGAGACAATTCTTTTACCGTCATCTCTTTATTGCAAAAGATCCCCATGTTTCTTTCTTTCCAAATTTCCCACATGATGATGGATGGATTGATATTCCATAGCTTACTCTATATTCCTTTACAAATATTAGTTGGCTAGCCCTTGAGAAAATCTTTAAAATTTTTATTGAGTGCCATAGACCATCCTAAATTGTGAAAGAGCCATTCCCAACAATTTCGAGAAAAGATACACTTATAGAACAAATGATCGACATCTTCACTATTGATTTTATAGAGATAGCATCTAGACAGGCCTATCAGACCAATTCTCTTGAGTCTATCTATTGTCTGAATCCTATTCTGAAAACCTAGCCAAAAGAAAAAGCTTGCTTTAGGCAAACAAGCCAAATCCCAACATAACTGTAATGGAAACTCCACTTCTTCCCATCTTTTGGAATTAATTAGCGCCTTATACCCATTCTTAACATTATATTTTCCATCATTGGAAGCTACCCAAATCAAAGTGTCCTTCCTATTAGCTTGTTTAATTTCCCTATCGGAGATAGTCTTGTTATAAGCCATAACCTCCTTGGGGTTCAGATCTAATCCTTCCACTGATTTCCAATTCTCACTAGAATTGTTGCCCATGGAGGACCTAGATTTGTAATCCTTAACTCTTCTACCCCAAAGTTCAATTAACTTTTGTTTAAGACTATCTAAATTTAGACTTTTTTCTATCAGAGGGTGTCTGTCCCATGAGTCTTCCCAAAAGAGAGCTTCTTCACCACTTCCAACATCCCAGGTCAGAATTTTTTTGATTCAGTGTCGACACTTGCTCATGAAATTCTAGCTTTTTGAACCCTTTGGTACAGACTTCTTTTTGAAGATAGAACTATGTTCTTCTGGATTTAGGTATTTATTGTATAGGTTCTTCACCCATTTTTGGTCTTTATTAGAATAAAGATGCCACGCCAATTTGGCTCCTAGAGCTTCATTTTTCCATAAAAGGTTTTTGATACCTAAACCTCCAAGCTCTTTTGGTTTACATAATTCATCCCACTTAATGAGTTCTAGTTTTTTGGAGTCTTCACCATCTTTCCATAGAAAGTCTCTTAGTTTAGCTTCAAACTTATGGAATAAATGTAATGGTAGAGGAAGGAAAGAGAGAGGATAGATTATAATCGTTGAAAGGATCGATCTTATCTTAACACTCTTACCTACTTTTGTAAGTCATTTGTCTTTCCAATTGTCAATCCTTGCCTCCATTTTAGCCAAGGTATTGTACCATACCTTCCCAGATTTCAAACTTTTTTCC
This sequence comes from Cupressus sempervirens, assembly GCA_028749045.1. Classification (NCBI taxonomy): domain Eukaryota; kingdom Viridiplantae; phylum Streptophyta; class Pinopsida; order Cupressales; family Cupressaceae; genus Cupressus; species Cupressus sempervirens. Next base: position 460,295,661 of record CM053786.1, on the reverse strand, counting down.
AATTCAATGCGAAGATATTTGCATGGAAAGCTGCCCTTTTTGTAACCCATAATTTGACATATTTGTTTTTCCATTTTTTCTTCCATGTTAAGGAAAACAAATTCTGATTTTTCTTCATTAACTTTTTGTCCCAACGCTTTCATGTAATTATCTATGATCACTTTGTAGTTCATAGCCTCCTTCATTGAGCTTTCTCCCAGAAGGATTGTGTCATCCACATATTGTTGGTGAGTGATATTTGGTACATTCCTAGTTACCATAACCCCTTTGTTCTCTTTTTTTATTTGAGCTTGTTTAATAGCTCTATTAAAAGCCTCAGCCATGATAATGAAGAGGAATGGGGACAAAGGATCCCCTTGAGACTTCGAAATAACCTTTAGGTGACCCATTTACAAGGATCAAGATCTTTGTGGGTAGAAATACACTTAAAAATAATATTGATCCATTGATGAGAGAAACCAAAGGCTTCCAAGGTTTTGCAAAAAAAACCTCCTATCTACCATATCATAAGCTTTCTGTATATCCAATTTCATAAACATACAAGCTTATTTATTCTTAATAGCTGAAAGAATAGCTTCTTGTATAATTATAATGTCATCGAGAATGGATCTGCCTAGTACAAAGCCTGTTTGCTATTCTAATATAATTTTAGGTAGGACATGCTTAAGTCTATTTGCTAGGATTTTAGAATATATTTTATAGATTGTATTGCATAGTGCGATCGATCTGAAATCACTAGGATTTGTAGGCTTTGATTTTTTAGGTATTAAGGTGATAAATGAGTGATTAATTTCTGACAAAAGGGAACCACCCTTCCTCAAAGCTTCTATTGCCTCCCATAGATCTTTTCCAAGAATTTCCCAACATTTTTTGTAGAAGAAAGCTTGAAAACCATTTGGTCTTGGTGACTTTTCTGGATTTAGGCTAAAAACCACTCTTCTAACTACTTCAAGTGTTATAGGTTGGTTTAAAGCTTTGTTATCTTTTGGGGTTATCAATTTGGGAATTAGTTTTAGCATTTTATCTTGCTCTATTTTATTTGATCCCTCCAAATTATTTAGGTGTTGCTGAAAATGATTTACAAGAGTATCAACTATTTCAAGAGGGTTATTGGTTAATTGACTTCCCTTCCCTCTGATCCTAGTTATTGTATTCTTTGTTCTATTATATATAGCTGAGTTGTGAAAATACTTAGTGTTTCGATCTCCTTCTTCCAACCACCTTTCTCTAGATTTTTTTTTCCAAAAGACTTCTTCCTTAGACAATATGTCTTCTTGTTTTTCTAGTAGTTCCTTTTCTAATTCATAACTTTCGTTATTCATTCCATATTTGATTACTTATGTATTTAATTCCTTTAATTTCTCTTCTCTTTCTAATTTTTCTTTAAAGATGTTCTTAAAGTGGTCTTTGTTCCATGTAATTATGGTTTCTTTAAGAATCTTCATTTTGGACACAAAAAAGACATTTTTGAACCCTTAAAGTCACCTTGAGTCCACCATACTTTAATGTTTTCTAGAAAACTGGCATCCATAAACCACATTTTTTCATATTTAAACACACTCCTTATGGGTTTTTGAGGTTTGATCAATTCCAATCTAACCAAAAAATGATCAGAACCTGCAAAAGGTAGTATCTCAGTCTATATGTTCAGATTGTTGATATCAAGATCTCATTTAATAAAAAACCTATCTAGTTTCTCCACTATGCACACAAAATCCTTCTTCCTATTGTTCCATGTGAAAATTCCATTACAACAGGGGATATAAGTTAGATTATTGTCTCAAAAGTCCTTCATAGGCTGAGAGATTCATGCAGTACCACCCATTTTTTCATTTAGATTTAGAATAGTGTTAAAATATCCTCCTACGATTATTGGAATATTTTGAAAATTTTCCATATAGGAACTAATCTCTGCCCAAACTATTTTTTTTTCACTGTATTAACTGGACCATAAATGTTAAACAAAATAAACTTAATGTTAAATTTAACACTACTTATCATTCCATAAATCCAATTATTATTAGACATCAAGATTTCTACAGTAATTTTCCTGTGATTCTAGATAAACCCTAAACCCCTTGAAGCTCCTGAAGATTCATGCAAGCTACTGATCTAGAAGCCTAATTTTTTACCTAAGTTAATACCTTCTATTTTATTTAGTTTAGTTTCTTGTAATAGAATAATGTCAGATTCAAAATTTTTAAGGCTTTGTTTTAATATTCTTTTTTTGTTAGGGGCATTTAATCCCCTAATGTTCCGTGTTGTGATCTTCATGGCTCCATGGGAAGGCTCTTCCTCTTCCCTATATTAAATAGCTGACTGATTTTCTATTGTTCTCAGGCTTTCCCATCTACTTCTCTAAGCTCTTTGAGTGATTTCCTACCTCTTTTTGCTGCTATCTTTCCACAGTTAGGGAATTTATTCCCCTCCAGGTTCTTTGAGATACCCAGCTGTTCCATATTTTCTTGTGCACATTTGACTATGTCCTTTTCTGTACTTTCTTTCTTTTCTATGATAGCCTCTAAATCCAATTCTTGTAACCATTGTTCATTTAGGTTTTTTTGGCATGCAGTATCTATATCCTCAATTTCTTCCAATATATTTTCCATTTTTGCCTGATAGGCCCTTTTATCCTCTTGATCAAATACCTACAAATCCCTTTTAAGATCTGTAAATGTATAATTTTCTCCTCCTAGCTGTAATACCTTCTTCAAGAGTTCCTCTTTTTGAGTCATATTGTCTTGATCTTCATTATCAGAATAAAAAACTCAACTTAGTTCTTCTAATAGTTGTTCTATATAATCATACTCCTTCATATTTAGCCGATCTATATCCATTTCTTTCCTCTTGTCCTCTTTTTGATTCAAAAACTTTTGGAAATCTTTGATAGGAATTTCTTCTGGTGATTCTTCTGCTGCCACTTTCCAACCGTCTGAAAAATCCTTCTTTGGAGATGGGGGTTTGCCAAAATTTGGTCAACCTTTTGACAAGAGCCATATCAGTAGAGTCCTTTACTTGGGGAGATACAATCCTTTGGCTTATCAGAGTGTGTTCTCTTAATTTTTTGCCTTGCTTTACTGCAACTGCAAATAATAATTCTTGTTCCTTATCTCTAAACTTCTTGGCGATACTGCTAACTCCTTGTATTTCTTTTTGTTACTTTCTTTCTGGATTTCTTCTTTGCTAATAATCCCTTTGTTTACCCTATTCTTTTTTAGCTTCCTTTCATCCACTATAATGCTCTGTAGCCTCGGTCTATTTGAATCTTCAGGATACTTTTTTCCAGGATTTAACAAATCATGTTGATCTATCTAATCCAAGGAAAGATCCTTGGATTTTTGTTCTATTTCCAAATAACCAATGTCCTTTTTTGAAGACCCCTCTTTTTTGTAGTTGGAGTAAAGCCCTGGCCCTATGAATCTACCTTATTATTATTTCCTACCTTCTAGATCTATTTACAATATTATCCTCTCTGTCAGTTACCCTTGATTTTGCAGAGTCATATACAGTAGTGGATATCCCAAGTTTTCTTGGCTTCTACTTGTCCTGTTCCCAAATTTGTAGCCTTTCTCCAACCTTAACAAGATAATCTTCTAGGTTGGTAGTTCTTGGAAGAAATTTGAATGATGAGCTTCTATCGTCATCCAATCTAATGATTTTTGAAATCTTGCCTTCATACCTTTGAAATTTTAGATTATATATTGATCTGTTTGTGATTATCTTTACTTGTTTGGGGTTTGTAATATTAATTTTCTGTTTAATAAGAAGTTTTAAATTGTTACAACTTTCAAAAGTAGCATCCAATCCGATTAGTTCTCCCACTGTTCTTCCTATTCTTCTAATTATTTCTATCACATTTAGTTCTGGAGGAAAAGACTTAATCTCTAACCATGTAGGAATAATTAGATCTAGGTTATCTTCTCTATAGTTAGGAATCCAATCAAAGAAACTCAATGCACGTCTCTTGAACAAACAATCAGAAATCTTCAAAAATGCTTCTTTAACTTCTACATTTTTACAAAGTAGAAATAATAATCTATCTGAATATAGAGAAATACTTACCTTGTGGCCACAAAGGTCCTCCATTCAGTTGGTCAACCATTGAAGATCTACTTTGGGGCAGTTCTAGTAGGCAAAGAGACCAAAATCTTGACAATCATGCCAACATTCCTCACTTTCTTGATTAATGATGATCAAAATATTTTCTTCACAAACTTCAGATTGGAATCAATGATTCTTAGGGGGGGTTTGTATTTTGCTAGGTTGTAGAATGCTCTCTGTGGTGTGGTGGGATATAAAAAGGAGACGACTACTTTTTGGCTATAGCTTGCTAATACAGAGGGGTTAATACAAGTCTATGAAAATAAAAATCCTTTTGCCTTAGATAAAAGGGGTTTAAGTTTAGCTTTGCATAGTTGGTAGCGTTGAAAATAAAAATTTCCCTATCTAAGCTTTCTAGGGTATGGATGCTTGAATCTGACTTTATCTGAGGCTCCAACAATTGACTAGGAAGAAGTTTCTTAGGTTTGTGATTAGCAGACCTATTGGGAGCCTCATCTTTTAAGCCTGTCAGCGGTGCGAAAGAATTTTCTGATTCATCCTTGAGATGTCCTCCATTAATTGTATCTATTATGTGCTTTTGTCTTAGAGGACTGCTCACATTATACCAGGGATTCAGTTTGGCAAACACTAGCTTCCTGCCTTTCAATAACCTTTTGGTTAATCGCCTGCCTGTAAAATTTGAATTCGTACATTTCACAAGTTTTGAATTTTTTGCTCTGCCTGCCATTTTTTAATAGGAAAAAATTATAGAGTATTATTAATTTTTTTTCCATTATGAATATTTTATTCAAAGTGGATCTCATGGATATTACTAATTTATTAAATAATAATTTAATAATTGAGTGGGATTCTCCATTATGAATATTTTATACAAAGTGGGTTCATGGATATTATTATCTTATTATTTAACCTTTTTACCCTTGGTAAATACCAAACCTTACCCAAACCCCTTGAAAAATCTATAAATACAAGGCATTTCAAGAGCATTAGCATCAAGTTTTCATGTGTTTTTATTATAATCTCATTTCAAGAGCATTCAAGAGATCTCAATTTCATACATTGCTATTATAGGTATTCTAAGCTCATTGCATAGTTTCATGTTATTTATTCCATAGTTTACTATTTAGCTTTCATAACTAAGTTCAATTTTTATCATAGTAGTTGCACATTATTTGTATTTTCATCATCATAATTACATAACTATTGCATTTAGTTTCATTTTAGTCCCACAATATCCCATTTTAGGATGTCACTGAGATGCTTGATTTGAGAGAAAATTAGCCATCATAGTTAGGGAGAGATGAGATGTTCTTGAGTTGAAAGAGTTATTTCATTTATATTTGCTATTTATTCTTTAGATTAACTCACTCACACACACTCAAACTAAGGTCTCATGAATACATGATTTTCCACTGTGTACAATTATTAACAAGGGTTTTTTGGATTTTGCACAATTCTTGCCACATGAACATGTTTTTTTTCCCATTCGCACCATTGGTCACAATGTTTTGTTCTTGTTCTAGAATAATTATTTATTATTGGAGTGACCTTGGTCTTTTGTGCTTTCTTTGTACAATTTGACAGCCCCATCTTTAATGAGACCTTTCTCCAAGTCCATACACTTCTCTAGAATATCTTTATATGTTTCCATATAATTCATGTGCATGTGATACATAAGCTTTGGGTGTGTCTTGGTGATAAAAATATTAGCAAGGTTTCTTTGATAAATTGCATGATACTTTGGTTGTAAAGGTTTTATGCCTTTGGAGGAAGTTATTGAATCTTTCACCCCCTTTCTTTTTTGTTAAAACTATGTCAAATACAAATAGCTCAATCTTCACTATGTGGGCATATTGTGCAATGAGGGTTTTAGAGAGTTATGCAACTATATTAGCGGTTCCATAGGGTATACAGGAATGCACTCAAGAGTGGGGCCCTTAAGACTCTTGAGGAATAGGTGTATGAGGAATACATTGCTATAGGCTTCTCTTGACAGTGCATATAAAATTCATTTACATGTGTCACTAGATCTTCTTTTCCTATGAATTTGTCAAATTTTGGTATCTCAAAGTGCTTAGGGAATGAGATTTTTTTAATGTATCTACTAAATGGTAATGGACACGAGTTCTCAAATTTTAATGTCTTGGCCTCATTGTCAACATTGAGTTCCTTGATTACATTTCTTATCTCTTCCCATTTTGGATTAATAGGTGCTATAGGAAATTCCCCCAATCCAGGTGCCCCCAATGTAGGGTATGAGTCAATTGAAGCAAGTGAATATGGAGGACTTTTCTACATGAATTGAGGTGGTTAGAATGGTAATTGGCTTACCACTTAAATAGGGGTTTGTGGATGTCATGGTGGTTGGATATACTATTGTTATAGTAAAATGGTGGGTTTTATGAGTACACTTATGCTAGAGAACTGTGTGATTTCTGTATGAATGGATAGGTTTTCTATTGCGCATGGTGTATGTACAATTTTGGTAGTTTCTAGTGTTCTTTTTGGGATGTGTAGGTTTATGCATTAGTTTGGGAAGCCTTATTTTTTAGAACATATGATAATTGTGCAACCACATGAGAGGATGTTTGGGTGTTGACTAGCATATGGTAATTTACATATGGGGTTGTGTTTGTCTACTAGTGGTGTGGTAGGTGTGTATTTGGTTATCTCCAAGAGATGCATGAAAAAGTAGTTGGTGATGGGTGGGTGAACTTGCATGTGACAATGGTTGTTTTTTTTGCACTTGGAAGGTTATATGTGGTTTGGTTAGCATAAAATGAGTGAAAGTTAGGATTCCTACAACATGCATCCATGTTTGGTTAAGTACCCATGGTGTAGGTGGAAAAGAAGTGGACATCCATTGGGTGGTGAAAAGTGGATTAGAGGGATTGATAAGAGGAATGGGTTAACTAGTGGGCCCCATTGGAAGCATTCTAGCACTAATTATGAGCCTTTTTTGGATGAAATGATTGCACTATTAGTGAGCATGGTGTATGAAATAGGTGCCTATTATTGGGAGGAAAGATTATGGATAACTTCTTGAGTGGTAGTAGGTCATACAATTTTTAAAAAGGTAGATGTGGGTTATGTGATAGTAGCAACAATAATGAGAATGATAATGGAAGCTCCTTGTAATGTAGTGGAAATATTATCAAAGGCTACTTGTGATGTGATAGGTTTCTTTGGTGTTATATGAGCTAATGGTTATGTGATTTATGGTTTTTTGTTTGAGGAATGGGGCACTAAGTTGAGTAGAACCTAAATTTGGGTCCACAACATGTTGTGCTACTGGTTGGTATTTCTCTCTAGGAATGTAATAAGGGTTGTCAAGATTAGAAGGACCAATGGGTGGTGGAAATCTATTGAACAATGGATGTATGGAGTTAGTGATTCCCACAACTAGTGGTGTTCTTCCAAAGTCAAATGTGCCAATATTCTCTCTATGAAAAATTTACATGATGGTGTTTACAAGTATTGCATTTCCAATTTGGTTCATAAAACTTCCAAGGTAGTTTTCATAGGTATAAAATCTTTCATATTTAAGAGAGGTGGTTCATGTATGACCATAGATGCTTCTAGATCAAATTGTGCACCCTTTCTGACATAAGTGGTAGGTGGCTTGAAATGATAATGCACCTAAGTGTGGTATGCAAGTAAAAATGATGCAAAGTGTGCGACGAGTGCTAAGACCTTCTAGTGATAAAGGGATGATATCAAAACCTATGATGCAAGGATTTTCTTAACAATATAAGGGTGAGTATTGCAAATAGGATAGGATATGTGATGATGCAAAAGGATGAAGGTGGAAGATTATCCCTAAGAGTTGGAATTCTTTAGAATAACTGGGGGGGGGGAGGGGGTTAAATTAGTTATCCAAGGTCCAGATGTATTAATAGAACTTTTAACAACTTAGTGAATCCATATTCATAAAACATATTCATGCATACATCCATTAGATCATATGATTACTTAAACTTTGTAGGTTACTCCCAAATCAACTTTGCAAAAATATAAGCATGAAACATAAAAAATTCAACAACACATTTGACACAAAGATTTTATGTGAAAACCCAATTTGGGAAAAACCATTAGTAACATGCTACTCATTATTGGAATTACAATAAGAAAGCTAAAATTTGGGGGGGGGGGGTGTGAATCAATAGTTTAACTTTGACCCTTAAAACATTCACCACACATCCATCTCATACATTCAATAAGTAAATTGAAATACTGTGTAAAGTGTGTATGTCTAAAAAATGTAAAAAAGTAAACATTCACATATATGTGACACCAGATATGATTACCTAGAAACCCTCCAATGAGAAGGTAAAAATAGGATGGGGATGCCACCCACAAATCTTCACTGCTGTGGTAATAAAGTGTATCCAATGAAGGTTACAATGTTTTGATCATGATATATGATCTACCATGTGAAAGGTTTACCCTGTTAAAGTCTTACAAAGAATGTTAGGTCTCACCTTGTTAAAGGATTTCAACACCCTATTAGAAATGTGCCTTGTTAAAGGACTTCAACTCACAATTAAGCAAGCACTTTGTTAGAGGATTTCAATATAGCCTATTAGGACTACTCTGCTAAGAGATTTAATTGATTCACCCATTAGAATGATTCAACATTGATCCTATGGTTAGTAATTTATTGCTTAGTGAAAAATCACCTCTATGCTGATGTACTCTTGATCCTTCTTGATCAGATGTCTTGTTGTTGTATACTTTTCCTTTCCTTTGTTCTCCTTTAACTAATTCTATAATGCAATCTCAATTCACAATTCTTTAGTCACCATGAATGCTCTTTTTGCACACACAAACTTCTCTCTTTGCTCCTTCCACATTTCTTAGATAGTTTAGGGTTTGTCCTTCTTAAGAAGACTTAGGTGACTTAGGGTTAGGTATGAATCAACGACTATGATTCATTTTTTTTCTCTGCTTAATCCTTTCCTTTACTTGATTGGCTATATGTAATACATTTTAAATCCAACTTAAGATTTTTCCTTATCTCCAAAATATTGTAATTCAATCTTTAAGTTGGCTCAAAAATGATTTACATAGTTGTTTGTGTCATTACAAACAACTATGACAAAACTATCTTACTCATCATCTCAAGTCTCTGATGCTTGGCATATAATTTTTTCTTTATTGTGACTCAACATTTGTATCACTCGACATGTTCTACTTACTCTAATTCTTAATCACTTGGAATACACTATCTACTCAACACTTGAGTGACTCAGTACATGAGTGGATCGGCACTCACTGTGGACTCAACATGCTCTATTATATACATGTTGTGCTTGACATGTACTACTTGTTCAACATGAACTAAGTAAATGACATAAGTGTGTAGACACTCATTAGTCATAATTGTTAGTGTAAATAATTAATTATTATTACACTTTACTTAAGTTTACTTAGGATAATGCATTTTTACATTAGTTTTTATGTAGACACTTAGGAATATGTATAGACATATGAGTTGTCTTGTTGACAGCATAGGAGTTAGCAACTTATTTCAGCACATGGTGTCTACAACATCTCTTTATGAGATACACCTATGTAAACTCATTCTATCATCATCACACAAACTCCTGTGCTCAATGGAGGATAATCCACCTTTGGTGGACATGTCTTGAGTTGTAATCCTTATCTCTTGTCGACTCCCAGTCATTCTAGTTGCCTTTATATACAAGGCACTTCTAGTGTGTATTCATCTCATATCCAATCATCTGATATCCATTCTCATTTGATTCTCATTTGTCTCTCTTGTGCTATCTACTAAGCTTCTATATCTTGGTGTTGAATTATTGCCTTAGGAAAATTCTTACATTGTATTAGAGCTATACCAAATTCTTACATGGTATCAGAGCCATGGGAGCTTCATTGCATAGCCATTAGTTTTTTTTTTTGTAGTTCAAGATTGGAGCTTGTTGGTGCAAATCAGATATTGTTATCACATTCAAAGGGTCAAAAAACTCCCAAATCAACTTTTGTTTCATCAAAATTGAACATCTAAGGTGAATTCTAGAGTCATTTGATTTTTGGAGGTGTGATGATGGCGATTCAGGAAAAATAATTATAGAGATGATTTTCAAATAGTGATAACTCCCTCATATTGACCTCATTTTTTGAGCAATTTTTATTATTTTGGGGTAGAATTTCAAGATCTACACATTGGTGTAGGATGTTTGAGATCTCTGTTCCTAAATTTTTTTGCAACTCCCAAATCTCAATTTTTGCAACTTCAAAGGCTTAGTTTGGGCTCATCTAGACACATATTCAGGTGCTATTTTTTTTGAAAGTACATGATTTTTTCTCTACTTTCTAGATTTGGTATCAGTTTGGAGTAATTTTGAGTAGACATAGTACTTTCAAATTTTGGTCTCATTTTGGCCTATTGACACTTATAATTAATTAGAACCTTAAGAGGTCTTGTGTCTTATCCTATTGAGTCTGATATAGCTTCATAATTATTGTTGTAATCATCAAAATCAGAAGTCCACTTTGGTTCATTTGGACAAGTGGCCTATAGTAATCGCACTAAATGTAAAGTGCCAAATCATGCATTAGGGGGGTTTCTTTGATTTTTTTTCATTTTGGGGGTGCATATGTTATGTGATCCCATGAAGTCATGTCAAAAGTGTCACTTTGGTTTAAGATTCAAATTGACAAAAAGGAACTATTAGAAATGGAGTGCTTTGATGATTGATCATCTAAGAGAATATAAGTGTTTCCTTATCTATATTTGAAGATATTTCCACCTAATACTAATTGGGAACATCTTTATCTTCTTCTTCACTTTATGTATAATAGTATGAGTAAGGAATCTTTTTCTCCTCTTAGTAAGGCAAGTAGTCCTCATGACATTTGGATGTGTCTTTGGGAAGCATATGGAGATCCACAAGTCCCTCTAGTACCAAAGGACATTCTACCTCCAGTTACTCCAGTTGTGGTACCTACAACCTAGTTGAGATCATATTTTTTGATGCTTCTATTGCTTCTACTAATCTAGTTCTAGCCATAGATGCTCCTAATTTAGTGCAACAAGAAACACCATGTCTTCCTATTTTAGCTTCATGGGATGACTTCCTTCCAGACATTATAGTGTTGTTTGTGGAGTTTTACATTGAAGATATGGTAGACATTATTGATGACATCCATCTTCTCTTTATTAAGGAGAATTATTCTGCACTTGTTGTGAGGAAACACTCTAACCCTCAACCATTTGATCTTTCTTTTGAGACTGAAATGATTGTGCACACTTCTTTTTAGCAATTGGAGGAGGACTCTTTTACTTCAAAGGAGACATATCAGTCTTTGGAGATTGTATTCCAATTTCCTCGAACATCATATCTTTTGAGGATTCTTCATACTAGTTGAGGAGCATTCTGTACTACACCTATGGCACCACTTCTTCCTATAAGGAGGAACATCATTCAATTTTCATGGTCTAGCTTCTTCAGTCATCAAGGAGCTTCTTTCATGGGTGTGCATTCATCATTGAGGGGAGGCTACATTACTTCTCTTCCCATATCTTCCTATAAGGATGATTCTTTATCTTTGGAGTTTGATTCACTTTCATACATGGACATGTTACCTTGTTTTCCACCTTCTTTTGGGCATCCACCAGATTGGGACTTGTCAAAATATGAGCAGACTTCAGAGGCAACATCCATAGCATACTACATATGAATTCCTAATCCATCTTCCTTTCCACAATGGGAAGTATACTTGCACCTATACTTGGTGTATCTTCTTCCTAGAGGGAGAAATGTCATTTGTAGGCATTGGATACTTTTTTGTCTTCATGACATCCTTGCAGGAGATTTTTTTATTATGGGGGATATCTGCTAGTACATGCATGATGTATGTCATACTAGGGGGGTCTTGATTACTCCATCCTTGCATGCATCTTGTATTTGTTCATCTCTTTTCGGAGAAGGTTTTTCCCATGAGGTTTTTCCTCTTTCTCTATTTTTAGATAGATTGCATTGCATTACATAGCATTTTATGTAGAGCATTGCATTTGTACACGGGTACCTATCTTGCATTTAGCTTTGTGAGCTTAAGTGCATTCCCCTAAGTTGCACTTAAGGGGGGGTGTTAGTGTAAATAATTAATTATTATTACACATTACTTAAGTTTATTTAGGATAATGCATTTTTATATTAGTCATCATGTAGGCACTTAGGAATATGCATAGACATATGAGTTGTCTTGTTGACAACACATGAGTTAGCAACTTATTTGAGCACATGGTGTCTAAAAAATCTCTTTATGAGATACACCTATGTAAACTTATCCTCTCATCATCGCACAAACTTCTATGCTCAATGGAGGATAATCCACCTTTCATGGACATGTGCTTAGTTGTAATCCTTATCTCTTTCCGACTCCTAGTCATTCTAGTTACCTTTATATACAAGGAAATTCTAGTATGTATTCATCCAATTATATCATATCCAATCATTTGATATCCATTTTCATTTGATCATATCTTGTCTCTCTTATGATATCTCTTGAGCTTCTAGATCTTGTTGTTGAATTAATGCTTTAGGAAAATTCTTACAAAAACCAATTTGACATCAACACTCATTCTTACTCTTCTAAAGTGATGTCCTATAAAAGGCCAACCATGTTAAAGGTTATAATATACACTATTAAATGTGACCTGGAAAGAGGATTTCAATCACCCTATTAGGAGTGAGCCTTGTTAGAGGACTTGAGATCATTCACTTGGAATGTCACCTAGTTAAATGATTTACAAATGACTGTTAGGTCAACCTTAATCCAAAGGATTTACCCTAGACTGGTATGATGATTAGAAAGTAACAATAGGGCTTGATTTGATAAAAAATTACAACTCACTTATAGATTATAGATCTTTGTTTTAGTCCGTCATTATGTTTGGCTTTCACACACTTTAGCTCTGATAGCTTGTTCACCCTTCAAGCATTCATACTCTTAAGCCTTCTTTCTTTTCTTTCTAATAATAGTCTCTTTTATTTGGTCTCTAAATGAAGCAATACCTTACACTGCTTGTGTAACTTAGATTCTCAAACATTAACCAACCTTGCTTCTAACTAGCCATCTCTATATATAGAAAATTAAGATATTTTTTTATTCATCTTCTATTGTCCATTTTAGGATTAGGTTTGATTAGGTAGGATTCAATGAATCTACCCATCTTTTCATTTTAGTCCCTTCCAGAAACTTCTTCTTCAATCCTCTTTTAATTTACCTCAAAATGGTTTACCATGAATTCTATACCACCAACTCATCATACTCATCTTCCAAATGCTTCATAAAATTCAAGAAAACAAAATAGTCAACTCAAATTCATCAAATTGACAATTTAACATGAATATTGGCACTCAACATCAATATGTTGTCACTCAACCTCCATATCATTCTTCCACCCATCTTCAACTAGATCACTCGGTAAACAAGTAAAGTTTACTGGTGCTTCACATCAACTAAACTTTACTCGACTTACACTATATCACTCGGCATACACTAAACTTTGACATTGCTTACCTCCAACTAATTTTTTTCTTGGTTGCACTAACTTTTCTCGATACCTTCTGTCCACTTGGTAAAGCTTGTCAGACTCAATTTTTCTTACTTATTCTTCTAAAATTTGTCAGTGTATCTAACCTTTGCAACCTTAAGTAGATAATTAATGCACTATATCATCACTATCTTAATTGATCTTTGTACTCCTTTTAACATACCATAACTCAATCTTTTCTCTAGGTGCTTTTGTAATCTCATTTGATCAAATCCTCTTCATTAATCAAACAAATGATAGTACTCAAATCAACTAAGCAGTTGTCTTACCAACAAGTAGAAGGTTTGACATCAATGATAAAACAATGATTGAAACACATTCTCATACTTGTATCAATCTATTTTCAACAATATCCCTCTTTGGCATTGATGGAAAACTAGTACCAACAACAATACCAAAAAGAAAATAATTCCTTGTATTGAAATCTCTCCCTCTATCAATAGCTTTCATTTTCTATATAGGTTACAAAATTCTATTTTGATCAACACACAATCAACTCATCCTTATGACTCCTTCTTGATCACTTCCTCTTTCTAATATTCAAGTATTTGTCTCTGTCTATTTTGTTCTTATATCTCCCTCAGTATTATCTCCCTCTTACTAGGTAGATGTAATCATTTCTTCCTATGTAGTAATCATTAGGTACATTATCTCCCTCTGAGTAGATATTTAATGCTTCTTCCTTTGATTGGTAGCACACTATCTCCCTCCTTGACAACAATGACAAAGACCTATCATCTTAATATGTAGATATGAACATTTTTTAGTTTCTCCCTCTATCACCTAGCTTGTGACTGATTTACAGCTCTAACTCTTTGATTACTTTAGGAATCTCTTAAAGTAAGATCCACTGCATCAATGTGTAACATGTGTCAATCATCTTAGTTGATGCAGGTTACTTCTCATGCTTCTTAAATAGCCTTGGATTGGGGTATCATCCATAGTTTACCTCTTAGATACTCATAAGCATCCTTAGGTAATGCTTTTGTGAAGATATGAGCTAATTTCTCTTTTGTATTCACATATTCTATCTTCACCTCTTTTTCTTGAACTAACTCTTTCAAGTAATGATAATTGATTGCAATTTCCTTAGTTTTTGTATGCATCACATGATTCTTTGATATATTTATAGCACTTGTATTATCACAATAAAGTATCAAAGATTTAGTGATTTCCTCCTTCATACCTTTGAGTAGCTATTTGATCCATACAATGTTTGTACAATTTACTACAACAACAACATATTCAGCTTAAGTAGTAGATTGAGATATGCAATTTTATTTCTTTCTAGTCCATGTAACAAGCCTTTTTCCTAAAAAAAATGCTCCTCCACTAGTGCTCTTTCTATCATCAATATTTCTAGCCCAATCAACATCATTGTAGGCTCTCAACTCAAACTTCTCATTTTTCTTATAGTATAGACCATAACCTTCTATTCCTTTAAGATATCTCATTATTCTCTTAACAATCATCAAATGATTCTCCCTAGGATAAGTAGATAATCTTGCAACTATCCCAATAGGTAATATAATATTAGGTCTTTTGTGCACTACATATTGCAATTTTCCAATCATAGATATGTACAGTGTTTAATTCATCTCAGTTGAACCATAATTCTTTGACAATTTGTGTCTTGTCACCATAGCTATGCTTACTAGCTTGGAGTCTTCCAATCCAAAACTTTTTAGTGTCTCTTTTACATATTTTGACTAAGTGATGGATATACCATATTTCATCTGATGTACTTGCAAACTCACAAAGAACTTGATCTCTCCAAACATAGACATCTCAAATTCTTTCTTCATTTCATTTGCAAAAGCTTTACATAAAGTATCTTGACCTCCAAATATGATAACATCAACAAAAAATTTAGATAGTAAAATACCTTTTCCTTTTTATGTCTTCAAGTACAAATTGCTATTATCATCAGTCCTCTCAAAACCAATCTTAACAAGATAATTGTGAAGCCTTTCATACCATGCTCTTGGTGCTTGCTTCAAACCATATAAAGCTTTGTGTAGTCTACATACCATGTTTTTTTTTTAGCATCAAAAAATCCTTCTGGTTGTTCTATATAGACCTTTTCTTCCAATATGTCATTCAAAAATGTAGATTTAACATCCATTTGATAAACTATGAAACCTTTGAATATAGAGTAATCAAGCATAGTTCTTACTCCTTCCAATCTTGCAATAGGAGTAGATGTTTCTCCATAGTCTATCCCTTCTTCTTGTGAATACCCCTTGCAAACTAATCTTGTCTTATTCCTTGTGACTTCACCATTTTCATCTAACTTGTTTCTATACACCCACTCGGTGTGAATCACATTTTTGTCTTCTAGTCTAGGAACTGGAGTCAATGTTTTGTTCTTTTCAATATGTTCACATCTACTCTTTCATGGCTTTACTCTAGTCCACATCTTCTAAGGCATCTTTCACTATTTTAGACTCATACATTCTAAGAAAACATGTATCATTCCTCAACTTTTTCTTTGTCATTAGTCTTGCATATTTAGCATTAGGGTGATGTCTTTTGACATACTTTGACAATCTTGGTTCTACTCTATTTTCCTCATTTGGTCTATTAAATTTTGAATCACTACGTACTTCTCTATCTTGTAATTCAATATCTTTCATGTACACTAATCTCAGAATCAAAATATGCCTCAACTTCATTTTGTAACTTGACACCTAACTATAGTTTGGCTCCTGAACACAACTCGAAATTCATTGTATGTGACTCGACAGTCACTGAAACTTGTTGTTGATTTTCAACTTGATTGACATCTTCATCAGTAGGCATACTTTCATAAAAGTATACAAATGATTTGTATTCCTCTAGTTCCGTCATAGATTGAACCTCATGCAGTTTTGTATATTCATCAAATTTCACATTTGCACTTCCCACAACTTTGTTAGTGTTAGTATTTAAACACTTATAAGCTTTACTTCTTGAGGAATAGCCAAGGAATATACCTTCTTCACTTTTTGCATATAATTTACCATTCCTAAAATCTTTGAGAATATAACACTTGCTTCCAAATACCTTAAAATATTTTACATAGGGTGAGTATCCATACCATAGTTCAAAAGGTGTTGAATGAGTACTTTTCTTGACTTGCACACAATTCAAGGTATAGATAGTTGTATTTACAACCTCTTTCCAATATTTCAAAGCAATATTTTTCTCCATCATGAGTGTCCTAGCACAATCCATTATAGATTTGTTCCTCCTTTCAGCAGTTACATTTTGTGGAGGGGTTCTAGGGGTAGATGTCTATCTTTTGATTCCTCTGTCATTACAAAACATCTTAAACACATTTGATGTAAATTCTCCTCTGTTAGAACTCAAACATTTCAAGAATTTACATGTTTTCTTCTCAACTCTTGCTAAGTACCACTTAAACATCTGGAAAGCATCAAATTTCTATTTCAAAAACACAACTATCATCATCCTAGAATAATCATCAACAAATAGTATAATGTACTTATCACCTTTATAGCTTTGTAAATCAATTTCTCCACACAATTCAGTATGAACAATCTCCAAATTTTTTTAGAGGTGTGAGTCTTACTCTTAAAACTATACTTTTTCATTTTGCCTAACTGACGTTGTTTGCAAATTATATTGTTAGATTTCTTCAACTTAGGCAAACCTCCAAATCTTCCCATGTTACTAATACTAACCAAGTTATCAAAATTAATATGATGTAACCTCTTGTGCCATAATGACACATTATTAAATTCTACAACTAGATAAGTAGCATCATCCATATCAAGATCGAATAGATTACCTCTAGTTTGATTACCTTTTCCCATTAGTTTTCCATTAGTATCATATATCTTAGCAATTTTTTTTCAAACTCAACCTTGCAACATGAACTATTCATTTGTGACACACTCAAAAAATTATAGTTTAGTTCTTCAACATAATAAGAATTGTCACATAAAATCTTTTATGTGAGTTTGATAGAACCTTTTCCTTTTATCAGATATGGTGCATCATTACCAAACCTTACAGTATTTCCATCATAATAATTCAAGGTAATGAAATTACTTTTATCTCTAGTCATATGATGTGAACACTTGCTATCAATGATCCATCTGTCATTCTTGTTTACACAAGACACTAATGTAGTTTCCTCATCCTCGTCAAAATCATCCTTCATTACAACATACACCACTTCATCATCATGATTGCCAAATCCATCTTTGGTTTCCTCTTCTATAATGTAGCAAGACTTCTTGCCTTTGTCTTTGTAATCTTTTATGTCCTCATATCTTCTACTTTTGTACTTGTCCCCACCTCTATAGTTATTCTCTAGACATCTAGCAACAATATGACCAACCTCATTACAATTAAAACACATGATATGAAACCTACCTTTGATTTTTCCTTTACCTCTATGAAATCTCCTTGCTAGCAGTGCTAAAATTTTTTCTACATCCTCCTCATCTATATCATTATCACTAGAAACATATTTTACCTTTTTCTTCTTCTTCCCATTAGGTTCCTTCAATGATAGCTTAGCTTTGAAAGAAAAATTAACATTATTAGATTTGAAGTTGTCAAAATTAGATAGGTCAAAAGAAGTGAGCATACCTACCAGACCTTCAAGAATTAGATTAGAACCTAGGATACATCTTAGTTCTTGTATTATAGAAAATCTAATAGCATATATTGGCAGTATTTTTCTCAAAACTTTTCTTAATATAGTCTCATCATCTATCTTACTAGTAGATCCTCCTATATCATTAACAACATCTTTTATCCTAGAGAAATATTGAGCAGCATTCTCACCTTCTTGCATCCTCATATCATCGAACTTACCTCTAAGACTTTTAGATTTGGCTCCTAAAACATTTTCATCACCTGCATATATGGTGTGAAGAGCATCCCACATCTTCTTTGCACTATAAAAACCCTTGATGTCATCAAAATTGACATAAATTAGGGAAAAGGCAATCTCCAACATTGCTTGATTGTGTTTATTCTTCTTTTTTATATCTTCAACAATTAGGGCTCCACTAGGATCAACATGATCAATGGTCATGATAGATTGTGCAAGGTATCCAAGACCTCCTAGAAGTAGCTTCATCAAACTTTTCCATTTAGGAAAGTTTTCCCTATTAAGCTTCGGTACCTCTCTTTTTGACATCTTGATCTTTTGCTTCTAGTACCTTCAAACTAGTCCTCTTAAGTAGATGGATTTGATACCAATTATTGGAATTATTTAAAATAAATGGGGGGGGGTGAATCAATTATCCAAGGTCCAGATATACAAATAAAACTTATCACAACTTAGTGAACCCATACTCATAAAAAATATTCATGTATGCATCCATTAGATCATACAATCACTTAAACTTTGTAGGTTACTATCAAATCAACTTTGTAGAAATGTAAGCATGAAACATAATATTCAATAAGACATTTGACACAATGATTTTACATGAAAACCCAATTTGGAAAAAAATACTAGTAACTTGCTACTCATTCTCACTCTTTTGAAGTGATGTCCTATGAAAGGTGAACCCTATTAAAGGTTACAATACACACTATTAAATGTCAACTGGTTAGAGGATTTCAATCACCCTATTAGGAGTGAGCCTTGTCAGAGGAATTTTTCATTCACTTGGAATGTCACCTGGTTAAAAGATTTAAAAATGACTGTTAGGTCAACCTTAATCCAAAGGATTTACCTGAAACTGATACAATGATTAGAAAGTAATAGTAAGGCTTGATATGATAACAAATTACAACTCACTTGCAGATTACATATCTCTATTTTAGTCCTCCATTCTATGTGGCTTTCACACACTTTAGCTTTGATAACTTGTCCTCCCTTCAAGTATTCATACTCTTAAGCATTCTTGCTTTGCTTTCCAACAATAGTTTCTTCTGCTCGATCTCTAAATGAAGCAATACCTTCGACCTGTTATCTAACTTAGATTTTTGAACATTGACCAATCTTGTTTCTGACCAGCAATATCTATAAATAGAAAATTAATATCTTTTGTCATTAATCCTCTATCATCCATTTTAGGGTTAGGTAGGATTAGGTAGGATTCAATGAATCTACCCATCTTTTCATTTTAGTCCCTTCTAGAAACTTCTTCTTCAATTCTCTTTGAATTCACCTCAAAATGGTTTACAATGAATTTTGTGCCACTGATTCATCATAGTTGTCTTCCACACACTTCACAAAATTTAAGAAAACAAAATAGTCAACTCAGATATGTGAAATCCACAATTTAACATGAATACTAGCACTCGACATCAATATGTCATCACTCAGCTTCCATACTATTCTTCCAGTCATCTTCAACTATATCACTTGGAAAACACTTAAAGTTTATTGATGCTCAACATCAATTAAACTTTACTCAACTTACATTCTGTCACTCAGCATACACTAAACTTTGAATTTCCTTGGCTCCAACTAATTTACTACTCGGCTTGCACTAACATTTCTTGGCACCTACTATCCACTCTGCCAAGCTTGGTAGACTCAATTTTTCTTACTTGTTCTACTAGACTTTGTTAGTGTATCCAACCTTTGCAACCTTAAGTAGATAATCAATGCACTATATCATCACTATCTTAACTAATCTTTGTACTCCTTTTTACATACCATAACTCAACCTTTTCTCTAGGTGCTTTTTTTATCTCATTTGATCGAATCCTCTTCATCAATCAAACAAATGATAGTACTCAAATCAACTAAGCAGTTATCTTACCAGCAAGAAGTAGGTTTGACATCAGTCACAACACAATGATTGAAAAACATTCTCATACTTCTATTAATATTTTTTCAACACTAAGCACATGATTCCTAAAAGGGCCTAAAGATTGATTTGGTCGAGGATAGATGAGTTTTTCTTTCTAAGCTCAAGATGATGGTGGATGTGCCAACCTAGGATAGATTAATGAGCTCTAAGAGACATGAGATGATCAAATGTGGTGCCCAACCTATAGAACAAGGTAATTAAGGATGAAATTGATAAGATAAACTACCCTTGACAAAACTTGTGGTTGAACAAATAGTCATCATGATGTGATGGATGTAAGTTATAGGATAGATAACTCTAGGATAGGAACGCCAAGTTTTTTTGATGGGAATTTTTTTACGATTTGGTTGGATGAGTATTTTGGATAAGGATTCCTAAAAATGTGTTCTAAGGATGATGAATATAGAAATTCCTAAGGGATAATGAAGTATATGATAACTCCTAAGAACAACTTTATGGTGAGAAGTACAAAATTTTGTGTGAGGAAGAAGATATATCTAGTCATAGTGGTTATAGACCGAGTCTTTATTGAATTTATGATTAACTCCACATCTAGGGATCATGTTTTTTATATTTTTTTTCCACTCTTCTTGTAGGGATGATTCAATATCTTATTTCCCAATTTAAAGTTCTTTCACAATTCTATTATTATATGCTAATATTTTGTGTTCTACTTCTCATTCTCTATAGGCTAGCAATGGTTTGAGCTTGAACTTTTTGAACATTTCCTTGGATTGATCTAACATGCAGTCTCAACTTGACTCTCTTTGGATAACATCTTAATTTTTTTTGCAATGACTATGCTAAGTGTTCCCTAACTTAGGTTTAAGGACATACATATTGTGTTTATGGATCAAGTTAACAAAAAATCCCTAAAAGAACAAAGAAACAATGAGGGACACATGCAATGATCTCTTCTGGAAAAATGATTTGATACAACCAAAGCGTGTATGTTCAATAAAAATAAATCATGTGATCAATCACAATAAAGACCCTTCAAGAAAATATTGTCCCTATGGTTAGTTTGGCTTCAGTATGCTATTTAGAGGTCTGTAGGGAGTTGCTCAATCTTGATGATTTCTAGTTCCCATGGATTGTTTCCCTCTCAATCTAAGAGTTGTGTTGATACAAGATTTGATATACAATATTAAATGTCAATGATCCTTCAAAATAGAAGCCCAATTTATGTGGGATTAATGACTCTAGGTGGTGAAATTCAAGTAGCTTTATGCCCATACTAGGGAAAACACATATGGAGAATAACTTAAGAGAAACCTTATATTCTCTTTCACTATGGATAATATAACTAGCTAAAATGAACAAATGGCCTCTAAGATAGGTTTGTAAAAAAAATTGTGTCATCCCCCCAATCAATTTGTATGTGTGTGACTAACTTAAGATCCTAGATAACCATGCTGAAATTATGGGGTTATTCACCCACCTCGAGCTACCATCAAAACACCTCACCTAAGATTGAAGGGACAATAAAAAGTTTAATCAACACTTCATTTATATACCAACTAGGGAGTTTACCAATTTGAGGCATTTCTCAAAAGAAAGACCTCTCTAGAAGTACTCCTAAAGCTGTCATGTTTCTCTTGCAAATAACTCTTTAGGCCATATCACATAATTAATGGGATCTACTTTGAAAGAAAACTATGAGATTAAGGAAGAGTTTGAAAACACTCCTCCAAATAGACCAAGCACTTGTTCATTCCAAATTGAGATTTAAGTGTTTTCTATATATGACAAAGGACATTCATGATTAGCACGCAAAGTTGTTCCTTTAAATAAAAGTGTGTATGCTTGAAAAGAAAATATTTGAAAGATTTTAATGGAGGGAATACAAGTATTTTATCCATTATAAATTCAATAATTTTTTTCTCATTTTAAGTTCCAAATCAAAATGTTCATTTTCCATATTCATTCATCTTGTATGAATTCAAGAGTTTATGACTTCATTTTAGACCCAAATCAAAAAGTTGATAATAAAATTCATCATTTTCTTTTAGGAATTCAATATTTTTGATGTGAAAGCAATATTTTTTATTTTTATAGACCAAAATTAAATATGACTCAAATTTTAAGGTTTAAAAATGTTAACTCTAGACATTTTTCCCTATATAATCAATACATAGGTCAAACTAACAGCCATGTATGCTCCCATAGGTCAAGGATGTGTTCCCACAATTATGGGATTGCCTTTCCATGGTCATGGGATTGCATTTTTGTAGGTTCCCCATGTGAAATACTCATAACTCATTCCTACACAGACATGGTTTTGTAGAAAGAAATAATGTTCCAACTATCAAAATAAGTAAAGTTATAGAAATTGCCCAAAGACTTACAATGAGTAGTCATGTTGGTCCAACTCACCTTCTCATGGAGTTAAGACACATTCCCATGAAGGTTGGGTCAAGAGAAGAAGTCCAAAATCCATAAAAAGGGAATACGGCAATGTGTTTTTAACTTTAGGATACATTCTTGTTGGTGGATATGTGCATTCTCATGGCCACGAGATCATGAATCTAAAAATGTTTTTTGGTTTGGTATACATATTTTGATTTGATTACTGATGTCATTTGAAATTTCTCCCACACCTTCAACTTGAAAAACTTAGAAAAAAACCTATATAAAGCACTCAAAAATATGAATGTTAGATAATTCTTGAGTCCTTTACCAAAGAAAAAAATAACTTTAAATAATGGAATGACCCTAAGAAATCAGAATGCTATGAATATAAAGTCAAAATTAAAAATCCACAAACTAAAAAAAATAACAAAAAAAACAAGAAAAATGATGTGATGGTGGCTATTAAGGAGTTCTATGGTGTTGGATGCCTTCTAAAGGAACTGAATGTGACCTTTCTAGTTCTCATTCTGAAGGTCCTTGGTGTTGATGTTACGGAGAAATTCAAATTAGTTAACCTTTACAATTACTTTTATAAAATTGTCTCTAAAGTGTTGGTGTCTAGAATTTTTAGTATTCTCCTTTTTTTGATCTCTTATCTATAGAATGGGGTTGTCATGGGCAGGTAGATTCTAGATCTATTATCATTGTGCATGATTACATTTATTCTTTGTCTTTGGCTGCAAATGAGGGATTCTTGTTAAAACTTGATATTGCTTAGGCTTATGATAGAATCAATTGGAATTTTTGATGAGGGTATTGGGAGCCTTTGAGTTTGGTAGTAGGGATGAGAAAGTAATCTTTCATCATATATCTATTGTTTCTACTTTTGTGCTAGTGAATTGGCCCCCTCCCCTTTATTCTTGCCTTTGAGAAGTGTAAGACAAGGTGACCCAATCTCTTCAATCCTTTTCATAATCATGGTGGAAATATTTGGAATACATGTTCAAACTCTAATTAGACATGGCCATTTGGAGGGGTTAAGACCCTCATCAAATAACCTTATACATTCTCATGAATAGTTATTGGATTTCATCATCATGATATGGGCTGCTACTATTTTGGAAGCTAGAAATATGAAGAAAACTTTAAATTTTTATAGTGGGGCTTTTGGATAGTAAAATAAATGGAATAAGATCTTTACCCACTTCTTCAACACTCTGGAGGATAGACAAAGGGAAATTGTGGATACTTTGATTTTTCAGATTCAACTTCTCCTTTTCACCTATTTGGGGCTTACTTTAGGTCTTAAACTAGATGATTTTTTTTGGAATTTGTTAATTGATAGATTTAATAAGAAGTTGGTGGGTTGGAAAGCCACACTCCTTTTCTAGGTTGGAAAATTGCAATTATTGAAGGAATGCCTCCAAAGCCTCCCAATTTATGTTATAAGCCTTTTCAAAATTCCTTATAAATATGTAGATAGTATTGAGAAAAATCAAAAGAAATTCTTGTGGACTGGTTCTGAAGATAAATGGAGAATGCCTCTCATTTCTTGAAATTTTGTGTGTAAACCTAAAAAGCTTAGTGGGTTGGTTTTAAGGAAAATCAAAGACTTTAATTAGGACTTCCTCACCAAAAAAATCTGGAGGGTCTTTTATGATGAGTAAAAGGAATGAAATTCAATATGAAAGGATAAGTATCTCTTCAATTACCCTAGTCTAGAAGAGCTAATTTATTCAAATTGCATTATTAATAGCTTTGTCATCTGGTCCAATGTTCAAGGTTCTGAGGAGTTGATTCGAAAGGGGATTAGATGGAAAGTTTGAAATGGGAGGATAATTATATTTTGGAATGATAATTAGTTTTTGGATGCTCCCCTAAAATTTAAGTAGGATCTTCTTGTAATCATGGTTTTTTGTAAAGAAAGAGTTGTGAACTATGTTTAGAACTAATGGTTGGACCAATACTAATTAGACATTAGAATCATGGATGAGAGGTTAATCCAATCTAGAAACTAGTAAATGGTGTGGGCCCTAGGGAGTCTTATCATGATTCTTGGGATTTTTCAACCTCTTCCAACGACCATTTCTCTATGGATGCTTCTTTTCTCTTGACTTATGAGGAGGTTCTCTCCCCATTTGAGGCTAAATCCTGGTCTAAGATTTGTATCCATTAGATTAATATATTTTACTTGATTTTTATTCAAAATAAATGTGTCACCATCGATAATCTTTGCAAGAGAGGCCTTATGATTCCAAAAAAATGCTTCCTTTTCCTCAAGAATGAGTATTCTTCCCCTCATATTCTATTTAAATGTCAATTTACCTCTAAGGTGTGGACTATTTTATTTGATAAATATAATGCATCTTGGGTGATGCCTGATTCTTTTCATGTATTAGTGTAACAATGGATTTGTCCTTCTAAATTTTTTTTATTGAATCTTGGGTATACTATGAAGCTTCATACTATTTTGTGGATCTAGAAAGAAATGAATAATTGAGTTTTTGGAGACAAATCTCTTCAATCTTCTATTGTTTTCCAAAATTGTAAGGAAACTCAGGTGCAGAAACAGCTTCCTACACTAATCTCATAAGGAAAGTATGATGCAAATCCTATTAAAATGTTCTACACTTACAGATTCAATATCATGTGAACAACAATATTGTAGCCAACCATGCATACAAAAAATAGACAAAGAAAGGAACACATAACACAAGGATTTTTCGGTGGGGAAAAACCTTTCAGTAAAACAACCCCACCCCTTCAAAACCTACACAATGTATTATCTTCAACATGAGGTTACAATACACTTGCAATGCAAGTTCAACATCAACAACAGAAGACTCTAGTAGCTCTTCCTAACATAGCTCTTACATGTCATAGGAATCTGTCATAACCGTTTTAGTCATGATCTCCTTACACACAATTCAAGATGTCGACACATCATCATTATTTGCAAGAAATACATTTTACAAAACAAATAATAAGAATAGGAATTATACAAGGTTGAGACACCTTATTCCTAACAAAAATATCATGTACAGTATTTTGGAAAACTTGAACCTCTTATCTTTCACAAACTTCTATTCCCAATGCCAAGCTTCCTATGAAGATATGGAGATTTCTAGAAGATGGAACCTTCATATTAATATTTGTATCTCTAATAAACCATATAGAATGAAAATGGAAAGCTTATGTATGATGCATCCTCCAAATAGTTGGGTAAAAATCAATTTTTATAGGGCTGCTAAGGGGAATCTTGGGCTAGAACGATGTGGGGGAGAGGTTGGGGATATGGATGGCATTGGTATCTCTATGGTGGCACTCCCTTTGGGTACTAAGACTAGCCACCCTGAAAAATCCATGGAAGCCCTTCAAAGCATCAAATTAGCTAAGAATATAAAGGCAAACAATCTGTAGATTGAAGGTGAGTCTCTTAATATAATTAAATTTTTGAGAGGGAAAAGTTCATGATCTTGGACTATAGAAAATATTATAAATGAAGCTAAAACTATCATAGGAGAATTTAAGAAAGTTCATATTTTTTGTATCTATAGGGAATATAATAAGGCAATGGATTATATAGTAGATTTGGTAGTGATAAACAATAATGAGGAAACGTGGAGAGGTGAGGGAAAATTTAATAATTATTTTACTAGCTCCAATAATCATGACAGGATTAATGGAAAGCAAGCCAAGATATGATGACATGATGGAGTTTATATTTTAGTGATGTACACATTTTTATGGAAGGATGATGCATGTATTATTATTTGAACTATTTGTACATTTTTTGCTTGATTTTTGGCTTTGTACTCTAAATATTTATGGTCTTCATCTCTGTAGTTGCTTTAGGAAAAAAATGTAGCATGGGTGGAGATCTCAACAAGCTTGAACCAACTACCGACAAGCATGTCAGTAGAATAACGAGATATGGAACATGTTGGTTTCATGGAAAATCTTAGGGGGTATGATAGAAATGCCACTAAGATTTTTGTGAGGGAGTGGGATAATAGTTCTATCAACATTGAGGGCATGAGCTTCATCATTAACAAAGAGCTAATTGTGAAAGTCATGGGGCTGTTGACTAATGGAAAATAATGTTGCAATGACAAGAAACTTGTTAATAAGCCTTTTGTTAAGTATCCCAAGACTTTGAGGGAGAGTCATTTTCTCAAAAAGGTAAAGATTCCTTCTGTGACTCATAACTGTAATCACCTAAAAATGGTCATCTAGACTATTAGCCCCCTTCTCAGCATTTTGGCTAAATTAATTTAATCACTTACCTAAGCCAAATTGCTAATAATCAATTTATTTGATTATAACCTATAGTTTGACTATGCTATCCTAAGTTC
Source organism: Cupressus sempervirens (assembly GCA_028749045.1). Taxonomy (NCBI): domain Eukaryota; kingdom Viridiplantae; phylum Streptophyta; class Pinopsida; order Cupressales; family Cupressaceae; genus Cupressus; species Cupressus sempervirens. Next base: position 460,268,515 of record CM053786.1, on the reverse strand, counting down.
ATTATTTGATTAAAAGAACATGTCCGCTTTTAATTAAATAAAAGACCCCATTCTTCTAACCCACTTAAAGTGCACACATAAAGTCCTTTTTCTATTTTACAATTAAAAGAAAAGGTTTGTGAGACTTTTGTCTTATATGACAAGTCAACTTATATTCTATTGGTTGACTTGTGTGTGCACATGGATCACTCCTATTTTCGAATTCAACCGTTGATCATCCACCATCTTCATCTTGATCTCCACCGTCCATACATCTTTAAAAGGGAGAGAGCTTTCCCCCTCAAAGGATCAATCCTCATTTTTTGAATATTGTTATGCTGCAGGTTTTCTAACAGGTTTCTTTGGAGCTTTGTGGAGAACTTCTATTTCTTGTCTACATTCTCTCATACCATAGCATCTTAGCTTAGCTTTCATTTTTACATGTAGCTTAATCTCACATAGCTTAATAATGGTATTGTAACACTCTCATCCATGCTTAAAATAGTTTCACTTTGCATATTCATTCTAGTGTAGTCTTCATATTTGCATTTGCATCCTTGAGGAACTCCTTGGGACATTTGCATTCTTGCATCTTGTCTTTGGAACCTCCCATTGCATGGTTTACTAGCAAGAAGAGTATCTCTAAGGCTCATCTGAGAGCCCTTGAACTTGAAATACACTCTCTTGCACTCCGTGGATAGGGAGCTCTAAGCCGGCATCCAAGCATTTCGAACTCATGGAATCGTTTGGATAGAATCGTTTAGAGTGGGACACTTTCGACTGTACATTAACAACTCAAACCTTTATGGAAGTAGATGTTTAGAGTCATTGTGGAATTCTTCACTTTAGATGGCACATTCATGTGCCTTCAACTTTTTCATTTTGTTTTTGTAAATCATTTTAGGAATAAATGTCAGATATCTTTTCTATTTTTTGTGTTGTCATCTTTGAATGTGAGCATTTATGACCATAAGATCCCTAAGAAGATGCTCCTACACCAAGGGATTGTTTTGATTTTGTATAAACATCTAAGAAGAAAAAAGGTGGAAAACCCCAATTTGAGAATTGGAGAAGGTGGGGAAGGGAAGGATACCTCCCATGTGGATTTAAAAGAGGGTAGTAGGTCTGAGGAATCGAAGGATGATGAGGATTCTAAGGATAAAAAAAGAAGAGTAAGAAGAGTAAGATGCCCCATAAAAAGATTTATTGGTTAACATTTAGGACTATATTGAAGAAAGTGGCAAAGATTTTCCCAAGACAAAGAATACAAAAGCCCTTCCTAATTTGGCCTATAAGAGTCCCACCTTTGGTGGGGAAGAGGGAAATTATATGGAAGAGGGTCTCCAATGGTTAGCCTTTCTCATATGTCTTATGTGATATCTGAGAAGGATATTGTTGGGGGGATGCCCATGAATATGAAGCTTGCCAGAGGATAAATATTGTGTATTGGACCTACTATTTTTAAGACTAATAAGGAGACAAATATTGCTTTTGGACTTGGTGAAAGGGACACGAATTTGATTGGTAAATGGAAAAACATTCCTCTTTTTAAAGATTTCACAAATAACATTATCCATGACATTGCTATTCCTCCACCTAATCCTAGATATGAGGATACAATAAAACCCAAATATGTGGATGTTGACTTGTGGTATGCTAATTTTTGAGACAAGAAGAACCTTTCTTTTGGTGTGTTGCAGAATCCAATTTGTAATCTTTGAGTGCATATAGGGTTAACTAATGGGATTTCCATGAAATTAAGAGTCTTAATCTAAAGTATAGGGCCCTCTCTACCAAATTGGAAGAGATTTTGGATGCACTAGATGATAAGGAGGTTGGGATTGGGATAATGCTTAGAGGTCTAATCAAGAGAAGATGGTCCTTGACTCTATGGAGAATGTTGGGAATGCCAAATGAATATTTGAGAAAAGGTTTGATATCCTCATTACCCGTGCTTAGAAAATGGAAGGTTCCTTGAGGAAGATCCTATAGCATAGTGTAAAAATCATGAAAGATTCTATGTATAATATGCATACATTGGCTCAAAAATTGGAAGAGAAAGAGAAGAGGGTTTTGTTTATTGATGCTGACAAAGACCAAGATGACTATGAGGGCCCTAGATAGTGTACCAAATATAGAAAAATAAAGATGAAGACTACAACTCCTCATAATGATCTAGATGAACCCAATATGATTGTCAAGAGGATGGCTGATATGGGAGAAGAGGTGGCTAACACTATTAAGGAGTCAATCTAAGTCTAGGTATCCTAGTTTTTTGGCATACTAGCCCTTTTTGTTGATTTTTTTTGTTTCATATAGCATAGATGGTTTGTTTGGATCTCAATGACATGGTATTTGATATTGTAATAGGTTTTGAGTCCCTATAAAACTTTATTTTCTATTAATCAAAAATAACAAATATGAGAAGACCTACAAACTAGAAATAAATGATAATGAAGAATAAGAAAACCTTTTCTTCCAAAATGCCTCCAATATGTAGATGATTTGTTTGAGATGGAATGTATTCTCAATGGTTTCTTCAAGATTCAATAATGAGTGCAATGATGAATGTTTGAATGGAAAATTGAGATTATAAATAGTACTTTTTGGCTCTCAAAATAGCACAATAACTTTACTCAAATGATGGATAGTTTTTGAAGGGTAAAGGCTTCAATTTATAGGCCAAGAGTAAGCGAAATAGATGGCCAAGATGAAAATTAGAGAGATTATGAGGGAGGGCTATAATGCAAGGATAAATGAGCACATGGATTGTTCTTTTTTCAAATCCATAGCCTTGCAACAAGTGTTGCAAGGAGGATGATTATGAGGAGATAGGAGTTGTGAGATGAATTCTAGTGTTCTTTAGTGGGAGAGGGAGATGAGGAAAGATAATGGAATTAATATTGAGTGAGGAAGTCTTTAATTGTGTCTTGATTTGTGCAAGTGATTTGGTAGAGGTAATTAGACATAGATAAAGGAGGTTATGTGGTTGAGACTCTTGATCTCTTTAGTTTTGTTTTCCATTAGTGTCAAACACTTAGTCATATAGATGGTAGAGTTGGCCAGTCATCACTGTGATTGATTCACTCTATATACATCAAGTTATGTATTTGTTAGACTTGTAAATAATCATGTATATGTTGATCTCTAATAGGAACCGAGCAAGTCTATGGTTGTCAAGTATCCCTATAGAAGCTAATTATCCAGTGTACAATGAATGTCGAGTAAAGAAGAATGAGTATTTGTTGAGTCATATAGAAGAAGCTAAGCTAGTAGAGCTCACACATTAGTGGGAAGAATAGTTATGACTAAGAATTAGGAACCATATGTGTTGAGTAACACTTTTTGAATAAGAATATTTGGAATGACATAAAATATGAGGTAAACCATTTTTGGTTGACATGTAGACAATATTTAATGATTGTAGAGTTTGTTAAAAAGGTGATTTACATTTTTTGGCAAGGATCATTGACCCCTATGAAGGAAAGATTAGCCAATCAGATTAAGAGGCAAAAAGAGAAGCATCCAAATTGCAGATTATGTTCTTGAAGATTTTACAAATGGCTATTTAAGGGTAGATCTAAACCCTATTATGTTTTTTGTGATGTAATGTGAAAGTATATGGGAAGGAATTGTGTTTTTGATGTTGTAGTTTAAGTTTTGAAGGAACAAAGTATAGTGGCCAAGAGGAGTAGAGAAGAGATGTATTAGATAGGAGAACATATTAGAGAGTGGAAAGAGAAGACCCATAATCAGTGTTGTGAGTGAAAACCAAATGATCAGGTACTGGTACATTTTAGTAAGTGGGTAAGGGTAAATCTCATAAAAGAGTGGTTGTAATAGGCCTAGTCAAATGTCTTACCATAGTGCTTACTTCATTACAAGTTTTAAATTCATTAATCAAAGCAGACCTAATAGTCTTGTAAGCTCCTAATACAGAAGACCCCTCATAGGGTAGATCATCACAAGTGATCACAATTATAGCCCTAACAAGAAAACTTTGTTACTACAGTAGTGAAGATTTATGGGTGTCATCCCCACTCCAATTTTACCTTCACCTTGGAGGGTTTTTGGGTAACCAAATGTTTTGTGTTATGTGTTTACATTTATTCTTATGGATGTGATGCATAGTTAGATCTATTTCAGCATTTCAAGTTTTAGGGTATATGGTTCATGATATAGATATGAGATGGATTAGTGATGAGTACAATTAATTTGTTATTTTCTTTAAAGGGTAAAAGTTATAAGTAATCCTAAATCACCCCCACCCCCTCTCAATATCTCACTTTCCCAATAAACTTCCGGCAATTGGTATTAGAGCTTTGTTGTCTTAGAATAATTTTAATCACCTGTGAGTTGATATTTGGGAGATTGAGGCTTATGAATTGGGGAAGATTATTGAAAATTGGATGCTTGAAATCCAGATCATACAACAATAGCTTGAAGATGTAAGAGAGGAGTTGGATAAATTCTTAAATAAAGGGAAAGATATGGCTATTCAACAAAATTATACACTCTATCAAGAAGTGGACACTAAAGGAATGTTTGACAATGGCAATTCTAGTGAAAGTGATGTGGCTATAGCAGATCTATTAGAGAACAATAACATTCTAAATGAAGAAGTTAGAGGATTGAAGAGAGAACATGAAATCCAATCTGATAAGGCTATGTGAAGTGAAAGAACATAAAAAGAAAGTTAACAAAGAAAAAAGGCATGGTAGAAGAAGACAAGATAATGGCTACCAAACTTGATGAAAGAAAATATGATGTGCATAAGTTTACAAATAATCAACTAGAAATGATGAATCAATTGCTATTTACAAATTAGGAGTTGAACAGAAAGGACATAAATATTCCAAATTTGAGATCACAAAGTGATCAACTGAGGAATGAGTTAAGATCTAGAAGGAACTAATGAAGAGGATGAAAAAAACTAGTGAAGCTATAAGATACTTTGAAGAACTAATGAGATCACCAAAATCATCTAGTGACACCTTTCGATTAGGACATATCAAGCACTCATCTACTAAAGAAGGAGAATCATCCAAGAGTGGAAAGAAAAGAAATGCAAAGCCAAGGAACCATCCTTCATGTTATCATTGTGGAAAAATTGGACATACAAAAAACATCTATAAAAGAAAGATTGGTAAGAAAAATACTAAGCCTAAGTTTATTGGTAACTATTTTAATTGCAAGAAACAAGGTCATCAAGCACGTGAATCAAAAGCTAGTATTACACCAATTGCACCTAGATTTGAGAGATATTGCTACAACTATTAGAAGTATGGACATAGAGCACAAGAATGTAGATCAAAGGGAAAATCTAACTAGACACCCAAAAGGAAAGAAAATATACCAAAGAAAGGTAGCTTTTACCATTGGGATTACAACACATGGTATAGCTATCATTAATGTGGAGAATATGGTCACATTTCATAAAATTGCATTGGGACACATTTCAGAGGCAATTACATTGTTACAAGAAATGGTTTGATGAAAGCTTAACTTGTTTTAGTTTTTATAAGATTGGACACATGAGAAAGTACCACAAGACCCAAGCACCAACACCAAGCAATAAACACATCAAAGGAAAAGGAAAAATTGATGAGATGAATCAAACCCAAAAGAAGAAGGTAAATGCTGGAAGTAGTGGAACAAGTGAAGTCAAGATCACACAATCCAATGGAGAAGGTGATCATGCTACTTCAAACTGATCAAGATAGATATGTAAGGAACTCTATATTTGAATGACATATCATACATTAGTTACTAACATAAAATGTTTCAAAGTTCATATTTTCAAAATATAAGATGCATTGGGACATATTTGTGGAAAGAGCCAAGAAAAGAAATTAAATACACTATTGGTGTTGAACATTAGTAATATTGTCTATATTAATTGAGAATTGAAATATAGACCGAGTCCCTATACAAACTGAGCTGATGTGTTGTTCAAGCCAAAGTAAGATAGTACTAACTGAGTTGTGTAGTGGAGATCAAGTTAACAAAGGGTGAAGTAATGACTAAGTTGAAGAGACAACTGGATTCCACCTAAGGAAGTATACAATATTTGTGAGTGCCCTAATTTGGATTAATGAAGGTATATAGTAGAAATTTGAATACATTTTGTAAAACCTTGCATTCAGAGTTTTAGATCTTAAGTGATTTGACCAAGTTGTGAAGTGATTCCAAAGGCGATTTCAAGAAAATTTATTGCTAAAGTGTTATCAAGTGTTGATTGATAGTAGTGTCAAGTTTCATAGAAAGAGAATTTCAACCCTAAACATAGATATGACATCTAGATCAACATCTAAAGAAAATAATCAAGGCAAATAGGAGTAATGTTCAATTGGTGAAGAGTGACACTTGTCGTCCACCTAAATACTAATCTATTACTAATATTGCTATGAAAGGTGATTCTATGTGTGCATTTTCATCAATACCACCTAGGGTTATCATGATACATGATGTATGGAGTTGTTATATATGAAAAATTAGTAAACTTGGAGGTTATAAGATTCATATGGCATATCAAAAACTATGTGATGAAGGATTTTTGAAAGATGAGTTCAAGATTGTGGAGAAGAAAGGGTTAACACTCACGTTGGATTTTTTGAGAAATTTCAAAATAGAATGGATAAAAGAAGTTTTGAGCCAAATTCATGATATGTAGTTATGGATAGACAATGGGCCAAAAAAAATTACAAAGAAAATCATACATGTAGTGATAGGGTATTATATGTTTGAGAAGAAGAAGACCATGAGATGCCAAAGAAAAGATTCTATTGAGAAAAATACTAAGGCTCAATGGAATGGTCATGACATGTCAATATAAAACATCAAAGACCCATTAACATATTTTATGGTATGTGTGATAGGACATAAGTTATACCGATTGAGCCAATTGAATAGTGTGTCGTGTATGGTTATAGACCAAGCCAGGAAGATTGTAAAGAAAGATCATGAGTATGATCTTGCCAAGCTCCAATGGTTACAATTGGTAGAAAATATTTTCTTAGTCAGAAGAGAAAATAATTATGTGTAAGTTCATATCTTTGATAATGTGTATTTTATGTCCAAAATTCTATTCCTATTGTTGGAAATGTTGTTAGGGAGAAAGGGAAACTTGTTACCAAACAAGTAAGTGAGTGTATTAAGAATTTGGGAGAAAATTTTGAGAGTATTTTGGATGGATATTATGATGAGTACAAGACAAAGATGAGGAAAAAGACAAGGATTCCTAAATCCTTGGTAGATAAGTATTAAAATGGTGTGTATTTTTCTAGTGGACACTAATAACACATATGTTCAAGTAGTTAGGCTAACAATAGCCAGGATTAAACCATTTTTAGATGAATTTGATATTAATGATGTGAGTGCAGCAATCACTACATTTCTTACTAAGAAAATTGATACAATGATTGAACCCTTTGGAAAACATGAGAAAGTAAAGGCTAGGACAACAATTGATGTTAATATTGCCTCATCTAATATGAAGAGGAAGAAGATGATAAAAGACCTAGATGAAAAACTAGGCACACAAGTTGAAGGTGAAGGACCCCTAATGATAACACAAGGCCTTGGAGAAGATAGAGAGAGTGACGATGATGATGCAGAGGAAGAGGAAGAAAGTACAGAGAAGAAGGGTAAATCCCTAACACCTTCTTCACCATAGTCTAAGAAGGCCAAGAAAGTCACAATTATTGAGCCCAAGGTGAAGAAATCTATGAAAAAGGTTATATCCAAACCCCTCTCTACTTTCACACCAATCAGACTGAGGACTAGAGCCACTATAGAAGCAAGTGTCAAGCTGCCTTTGAGAAAAGGAATTACTTAGATCACAAAACCAAGTAAAGGTTCAAGTGGCACAAGTGGTACAAAGAGAAAATTGATAATAACTAAGGGTTAGCCTCAACAAAGGAGGAGAAAATTCATTACACAAAAGGATGATGATGAGGAAGATGCAGAAAAGACAAAATTAGATGAACCAATTCATTACCACATAATAGTACACAAAAAGCCTAAATCAGTTGATGAGGCATGTAGCAACATTAGGAATTCTGTAGGCTTATCTAGTTTTAAGTTTATAAGGTTTGGTACATTAAGTGTAACAAACAAGGCTAAGATAAAGAAGTCATGGTAGATATGATGACTAAGTTTAAAACTACACCTATAGAGTTAGGTAATACCATTCCTAATGAGTTGTATAATAGGATTGATGCCAAATGAAAATATGCAATAAAGATTGAAAGCCAGATTAGGGAACGTGCACTTGAAGACATAATGCCTGAGTTAACAAATAAGCATATTGCAAAAAATTTGGAGAAACATAAGAATAGAATTGTTCCATAGTATAAAGCATTTTTTCTTTTGAAACATAAGATTGAGGATGTTGTAAAAAAAAGTGGAATACTATAGAAGAGTATTTTTGGATTGATTATTGAAAAGGAAACAAACAAGTATCATAAAGATAAGGGTATTGGAGAAGTTGAACTAGAAAGTGACCAAGATGTGTATAATGACCTAGACACACTTGAAGAAGCTATCAGATAGAAGGTCAAAGAGAGTGAGAAAGACACTGTAACAATAGAAGACATTCATACTAATGAAGAAGATACAAGTGTGTCGAGCTCTCAAGAGCAGGGTAATGTATCCCCTATTCATTCAACCACACCTAACGCTCCAATCTTGTAGCGAGTAAAGGACTATCCTAAGATAGGTGAGACACTAGTTCAAGTTGTTGATTTTAATGTACAAATCCAATAAATTCAATAACTTTAACAATCATCAAAGACCAAAAAATTGGTAATAGATTCCAATGAACTAGAGAAAGGAAAATAATCCACTAAGGTACAAGAGGAAGACAAGAAAGAGAAAGATCAAGATAAGGACTAGAAGTAGATCAATCTGCCATAGGTCACCAAGGACCACAAGCCTCAGGACCTCTGTTAGAGGAAAATAAGGAGACTAGGCCTAAAGAGAAGGAGAAGGAATAGAATAAAGCTAATACATAATAGGAAGAGCCAAGTGTGAACACTCAACCCCTTGCAACTATAGATTCTACCACTCAACCACAAATCTTGCCAAGCACTATTGTTGGTGCCTCTATTACTGATGCACAAGATAGACTGACTGGTGAAATCTCTTCACACTCAAGCCTTATTTTTATTGAGTAGTAGCACACCCAAGAAGAGTAAAGGAAACAAGAAAAAGTGAGTTCTTTAGGTAAATCTATTACCTTCAAAGAAGTTTTTAAACCACATGACTACGATTTGAACACTCTTTCACTTGAGAAAATGGTTATATTGCAAGATATTTTGGCAAAAAGGAAAAAGTAAGAAGAAATGGGAAGAGAGAAAAAATAGAGGCAAGTGTTAAATAATATCAAGGATTTTTTTTGATGCATTTGACATTCATCATATTGATGAACAAACCCCTATTAGTTTTTAGTTAGTGCAAATAGTTGAAAAGGTATATACAATGGATATAGAGACCAATGAAAAGCTAATGGCTTGGTTAGAAAAAAAGTTTGAAAAGAAGGTGCTTTATAAGTTCCTTAGTGTAATATTTAAGGGATTGAGGGAGAGTTAAAATATTCATGTAACATTATTTCTCAATCTACTGTATCTAGTTTAATGCATTACAACATATTATTGCTTGCATAAGGGAGGTTAGTTGAGCTACATATAGTAGATAATCAAATGAGGACTAAACTTGTCTCCATACTATCTATATTAATACCTCATTTGGAGGTGATGCAATGAGAGTTAGCTTCATCAAAGTATTTAGTACAAATAGATCATAATTTTTCTACTATTGATAGCCTCATTGAATTAGTTTCCAAGATAGAGATCAAGATTTAAAATTCGGAATTAGTTAGAACTACATGGGATCATACCCTAGCCATGATCATCCAAATTTAGAATCCATTTCTTGACAAGTATGGTTTAATTCTATCCTCTTAACCCCCATAGGAGACATGAGTGATAAAAACAAGGGGGAAAGAAAAAGATTTAAAAACAAAGGAAGATTTGGGAAAATCATGTAATTCAGAGAACAATTGAGCAGCAATAGATAGATCAAAGGTATGACAAAGTTGCATCAGAGAATTTGTGATTTGAGTCATATAATGTATATATGAGTATTTTCATAAAACTTTTGTTTCCTCTATAGATCGAGTCATATACATAGGGCATGTACTATCATTTTTGTTTTATAATGATGTAATCACAACAAAGTGTTTTTTCCACTAATGTCAAAGGGGGGTATTGTTGATCTCCTTAGTTCTTTTGTCTACTAGTGTCAAACATTGAGTCATATAGAAGGCAAAGTTGGTCAGTCATCATTGTGACCAAGTCATTCTCTATAGTTCACATCATGTATTTGTTAAACTTGTAAATAATCATGTATATGTCAAGCTCTATAGGAGCTGAGCAAGTATATGGTCACCGAGTATCCCTATGGAACTAAAGTAATCCAGTGTATAGTGAATGTCCAGTAAAGAAGAATGAGTATGTGTCAAGTCATACAAAAGAAGTTGAGCTAGTAGAGGTTGAGCATCAACAAGAAAAATAGTTATGACCGAGCATTCGGAACTATATGTGTCAAGTCACGTTGTTTGAACAAGAATGTTTAGAATGACACAAATTATTGTTGAGATAATGGGTATTGCACACATTGCATAATATTGTTGTATTGTATTATTTTATTTGATTATGTAATGTTTCTCCTAGTTGGACGTGCAACATGTAAAGATTCCCATGAGATATACTCGATGAGTTGTATTGTAACATTGTAATAATATTTCATGTAATTATTTAATATTGGAGAAAAGAATTAAAATTCTTATATTAAATGTGGGGTCAATGGGTTAGGTAGCACATAGTTTTAGCACATGGTTTATGTAACACCACTTGGGACTTGCTACTATATAAGAAGCCACAGGGGTAGTTTTTGGTGTGACAAGACAAAAGGGAAAAAGCAAGAGTCAAGCGGAACAAGGCTTGACTAGTTAGCCAAGGTAGCATTTGTGAAGGTTGGAAGCATGGCATGGGATGTGTGGATTCATGCTTATTGACATGGATTGCTTGGTAGTTTCTATGGCTTTGAAAGCTTCCATAGTTGTATTGCAATGGTGTTTTTGCTGAATAATACATGGTGATGGATGCTTTTGGAGGCTAGGTTTTTCCCTCAATGAGGGTTTCCCAAGGTATACCTTGTTTCACATTTTTGTGGGTATGTTATCTATTCTCTTACATGTGAATTTTAATTCTGTGTTTATTTCAAATCTATTATGGGTTTATGTGGGAACAATTATATTCTTTATTATAAATTTCCTTACAAGTGGTATCAGAGCTATGGTTTTATTATTGTGACAATAGATTTAATCCATGGGAATGCATGAGAGGATAAAAGAAAGAGCAAGATATATGAGTTGTTTATTATAGACCTGAGGGTTTTTGGGTTTGTTGTTATGATGAGATATTGGTAAATTTTGGGCATGTGAAATTGTTGGACAAAAGGATTTTTTGGATGTTTAATTTAAATGAGGGTTTTGGGTGGAGCTTGTGAAAATGACCTCCCAAGTAAAAGAAAATCTCACCATTGCATCTGGTTTGATGTTTTTATAAATTTTGATATACAATATACCCTAATTTGTCCATGTTCAAAGGAAATGAAAGAGTTTTTTAGTTTCAACATGTGATGGTTGTCAAATTTAATCTCATCAGAATTTTTGTCACAAAAAAAATTATAGTGAAAATAGTAAAAAGACTATCTTAGTAAAATGGCCATAACTTTATCTTGTTATATCAGATTTCAGACTTCTTATAGGCTTTGGAAAGCTAATTCATAGTACTATAAGTTGGTGTATGTTTGAACCTATGATTTTAAAATTTTGGCAAGTTTTAAGAGCTTAAAATTAGATTTTATTTATTTTGAGCATAGATTAGGGCATAACTTAAGCATACCGAGTCAAATTTTGGACTTCGAAAAGTCAACAGAAAGCTTTTGGAAAGATCTACACATTGGTTCAAATTTAGTATAGGTTTGGCATGGTTTATTTGGTGATATATTGATCTGAACATTTTATGGTATATATTGACTATGGTAACATTGTGAGTTTATGGCATTGTATATTTTAGAGATTTAAGATTTGATGTCATTGTATACTCAGTTCATATTTTAGACTGGTCTCATGATGACATAATTATTAGTTTTTGGTTTGGACATGTATGTTGACTTGTTGAGTCTACAAGTTGTGCAATGTTGTAAGCGGTCTATACTTACAAGTTGCATTTATAGCTTGGATATGGATTGTCTTTTTTTATTGATCTTTCATTGTTGATGCATATTCAGATTGGTGACTTGGATTTGGGTTGTCTATGACCTAAGTCACATGATTTTTTGATTTTTCTTCATGTAGAAGGGATGAGATGTTGTTACCAGTTATAGTCATGGTAGAATATTGTGGTTGACTATTTTATGCTGATAGGTTGGACATATTGAGATTTAGATGATCAGTGCCATGGATTTTTACATGAAATGATAAGATATATAGGTACATCCTTGATATTCTTTGGTTTGAAATCCTAATTTGGTTATGGTGGTATATCTTCTTGGTTGAGGATCATGGTTATTTGGTTTTATCTTTTGAGGAGCTCATGATGTGCACTTTGAGTTCTTTGATGGTTTGATGCCTTGGTTGATTTTCATAGTTAGAGGATGGTTTTTCATCATGATGTCATGGATAGCTTGGATACATGATTTAGTGGGAGCTTGTGATAGTGATGAGGTGACAATGCAAGATTATTTCCTGGTTTGGTTTGTAGTTTCAATTGGCACTGACACTTTGGTTGTGTGTGTGTGGACCTAAAGTATATTCATATGGGAGATGGAATTTATGATGCCATGGGTGACTTGGTACCACAATTGAGTGGGCATTATTAGTATTGCTATATCTATTGAGTGTTTATAGATGTTGGAGATTTGTCTTAGATCTTGTTGTTGTAGAAATGTCTTTGACATTTTCATGGTGCACTTGTTATCTTCATAGTGTGTGAAGATGGTTAGATCTTAAAGAATCATGGAGTTCTTGGTTATCTTAATGGTGTGTGAAGATGGTTCTTCATGGTATGTGGAGATGATTTTCTTCATGGGGTGTGGATATGGTTGCATCTTGAGGACTTATAGGGTTCTTGGTGTAATTTATGCTTTCATTTGATGTGTTATCCTTGGTGTGATGATGGTTTTATTATTATGTCATGGTATACTCTTGATACATGTTTAGATTTTTGATATGTTATATTATGTTCATATGGAGGATGTTATCTCTTTGGTTGAGATGTTTTAGATCATGTTGTCATGTTTATGTTACGCCATGGTTGGAAATTTGACAATGATCTTGGTTTAGTTTCTTAGTATTGAGTACATTGATCATAAGCTAAATAATTTATGATATTGCTATGTTGCATTTGGAGTTGGCATGGATTGATTGGTTATAGGTGCTCATAGATACTTAGAGATGGTGGTGATGCTAATTTCTCTTGGTTTAGAGATGTGTTTGTTGGGATGGTTAATGGTTTCAGTAGGAAGTCTGAGGGGCATTCACCTAATATGGACTTGAGAGGAGATTGTTCTTAGATGAGTCTTGGTTGGAGACTTGGATATCTTGATGAGCATTCTCATTCCCCACTCTTGATCTACTTAGTGATTTGCTACTTGAGAGGTATAGCCCATTGTTTCTCTTAGGTGCATTATGTTTATGCTTGTCTTTCATGGATGTAGATCTTGAGCTATGGTACATGAGTTAGTTCTGGAGGGTTCATTTGAGAGATGATTTAGCATTGGTTATATCCATTTGCATATATTGTTATGTTAGTTGAATTTGGGAGATGGTTTTATATTGGGCATATTCCTTGGATTAGGAATGGTTTATAAGTTGATATTCTTGTGAGAGGCTTACATCCATGATTGGTCATATGATTTGGGTGTTATTGAGACTTCTTGGTTGGGGTTTTTATGGAGGAGATCATACTTGCATAGTTTACATCTAGAGGTGTGTGTAGAAAGACATGATACAGGTTATGATTTACATGGTTTCTCTTTGGTCTTGGTTATCTTCCTAGATGTTTAGTTTTTCTTACATTATATTTGAGATTGGTTTGAGATTGTGATCTCTAGTTTGTCTTCATGTATGTCATGTGAGAGATGACATGGTTATTCCTTTATCACTTTTCATTGTTGGTTGTGAAGAGCTTGGGAGACTATTGGAGATTTTTTGTGAGAATTGTTCTTGCAGGTTATTGGTTTATGTATTGTGGTTGTCCTTGAGACTATATGGATTCACTTCTTTGAGATGTTGTGAGTGGATTGGTTATATATTTGACATTATCTTTTTTAGTGGAAGCTTCTAGGTATATATGTGGCAAGTATTACTCTTAAGGCTTGTGATTGCAGGTTATAAATTGGATATGTTTATGATTTGAGATTCACTTGGTATACCTTTGGAGGTATGGATAGTTGGATGAGTTTGACACTTACTGTGGGTTCTATTTCAGCTATGGATATTTTGACAACTGTAGATACATGTGATTACCTTTGGATTAGGTTTTTGTGCTTGGCATTTTAGTTGGTACAAGATTTTATGATCTTCTAATGTGACAAGTTGGGTAGCTTTCTCTTTGGATGACTTCTACATATGTCTAGTGGTAATGACATAATAGGAGGTGAGATCTTTCATGTTTGAGATGCTAGATACTTTGATTTTGTTGTGGGTACCAGGATGGAGCACATAGTGTACTTTGATCTATGATGGTGGATGTACTAGGAGGGATTTTTTCCCTTGTTCATTCATGTGGCTATGGATTGACCCTATGCAATGTATACAACAAGTGGGAGATTGTTGAGATAATGGGTTTTGAACACATTACATAATATTTTTATATTGTATTATTTTATTTTATTATGTAATTTTGCTCCTAGATGGACATGCAACATGTAAAGATTCACATGAGATATACTCGATGAGTTGTATGGTAACATTGTGATAAGATTTCACGTAATTATTTAATATCAGGGGAAAGAATTAAAATTCCAATATTAAATGTGGGATCAATAGGTTAGGTAGCACATGGTTTTAACACATGGTTTATGTAATACCACTTGGTGGTTTTGTGGGACTTGCTACTATATAAGCAACCAAAAGGGAGTTTTTGGTGTGACAAGACAAAAGGGAAAAAGCAAGAGTCAAGAAGGAAAAGGCTTGATAGGTTAGCCAAGGGAGCATTTGTGAAGATTGGAAGCATGGCATGGGATGTGTGGATTCATGCTTATTCACATGGATTTCTTGGTAGCGGCTATGGCTTTGAAGACTTCCATGGTTGTCTTGTAATGGTGCTTTTGCTAAATAATACATGGTGATGGATACTTTTGGATGCTAGGTTTTTCCCTCAATGAGGGTTTCCCAAGGTATATCTTGTGCCACATTTTTGTGGGTATATTGTCTATTCTCTCACATGTGGATTTTAATTCTATGTTTATTTCAAATCTATTATGGGTTATGTGGAAACAATTATATTGTTTATTGCAAGTTTCCTTACAAATATGAGGCAAACCTTTTTTGGCTGACATGTAGATGACATTTAATGATTGTAGAGTTTGTTAAAAAGGTGATTTATGCATTTTGGCAAGGATCAATAATCCCTATGAAGGAAAGATTAGCCAATCAGATTAAGAGGCAAAAAGAGAAGCATCCAAACTCTTGATTATGTTCTAGAAGATTCTATAGATGGCTATTTAAGGGCAGATCCAAACCCTATTTTGTGTAAAGAAATGTAATATGAAAGTTTATGGAAAGGGATTGTGTTTTGGATGCTATAAGCGAAGTTTTGAAGGATTAGAATATAGAAAGTGAGAGGAGCACTGAAAATAATAGAAGAGATATATCAAATAGGAGATCAAATTAGAGAGTGGAAAGAGAAGATACATAATCAACATTGTGAGTGAAAATTGAAGGATCAAGTATTGGTACATTCTAGCAAGTGGATCAGGGAAAATCTCTTAACAAAGTGGTCTTAACAGGCTTATTCAAATCTCCTAATAGAGTGCTTACTTCATTGTAAATTTTAAATCTTTTAATCAAGGTAGACCTAAAAGTCTTGTAAGCTCCTAAAAGAGAAAACCCCTCACATGGAAGATCATTAGAAATGATCACAATTCCATCCCTAATAAACAAACCTTGTTACTATAGTAGTGAATATTTGTGGGTGTCATCCCACCCCAATTTTACCTTCACCTTAGAGGGTTTCTAGATAACCAAATATTTTGTGTTATGTGTTTACATTTATGCTCATGGATGTGATTCATAGTTAGATCTATTTCATCTTTTTAAGTTCATAATCTAGATATGTGATCGATTAGTGGTGAATGTAGTTATTTTTTATTTTCTTTAAAGGGTAAAACTTTTAAGTAATCCCGATTCACCCCTCCCTCCCTCCATCTCTCAGTATCTCACTTTCCCAATAAACTTCCAAAAAGAGACATGAGGGTGATGTGGCTTTGATAAGGGGTTGATGTGGCTAGTGAGTGGATATGTTAGAAAAATGGAAGGTGGGGGAATTGATAAAATCAATTGTATTTAATTAAAAAGGCTAATTGTAGGTGCATGGGTTGGATTTGGCAAACTGTTGGGTTGAAGGAAAGGTAAGGTTTTGAGGGATTTAACTAAATTGATTTAATTAAATGGGAGGAGATTTAGAATTAAATTAAATAGGTTTTATATTTATTTAATTTAATAGAAAAATGAGGATTTAATTAATCCTCATTTCTCTATAATGGAGAAAATATTATCTCAGAGGGAGGAAATCTTTTAGATTGTATGATAACAAAGTGAGACACATTTGATACATTGAGATATTGCTAATATTGAGATGCTGTCATAAAATGCTAAAGAGGGAGATTGTTGGAAACATAAAGTTGGAACAAATGTTGTTTTGTCATTGATGTCAAATCTATTGATAAGACATATTCCCACCTAATCTAAATATCATATCTATTTGATTAATGAAGAGGATTTGAGAAATTTCTCATAACAATAACACCTAGAGGAAAAGTTGAGATATGAAATGGAAGCAACAATGGACATTTGATTAGATAGATTTTGATAAAGCAAAGTGATTATTTATGTCAAGAAAGGTAAGCCAAGCCAAGCAATAGAGTAAAAGGATAAGGAATGTTAAGTGATACTAGTGTCAACTGAGTCGTAGTTAGTAATAAGAAAATCTAGTCTTGACTGAGTGATAGTATCGATCGAGCAAGATAGTTTATGCCAAGCCATAATTTTTACAATGATCAAGTAATTCAGTAATGATCGAGTGTCAAAATTTAAAGATTGTCGAGTGACAATGTTTAGAATGAATTCAAGGAAATCTTGAGATGTGGCTAACTAAATTGATTTCTTGGGAGATGTAAATCATGTTGAAGATAAGAATGATGAGTTGGATCATTGAATTCAAGGCGAGGATTAGGTAAAACCTAACAGATGGATTCCATAGAATTTTTGAGAGGAAGATCAAGAAGATGGATACCATGAATCATGTTGAACTTGATCATAAACCCTAATAACTATGGTGATGATTTTTTTAGGAATAAGGTGTCTCAACCTTGGATAATTTCAATTCTTATTATTTGTTTTGTAAAATGTATTTCTTGCAAATAATGTTGATGTGTCGGCATCTTGAATTGTGTATAAGGAGATCATTGCTAAAATGGTTATGACGGATTCCTATGACACGTAAGAGCTATGTCAGGAAGATTCAATGAAAAGTGAAGACATGTGGCAACTGATAAATTTGAGTACTGTACACTCTACCACAATAGTGGGAATTTTTTTTTGGGGTTCCTATTTTCTCAGAGAATGGTAAAACCCTAATACGGTAACCTTTGGGAGTATCCCTAAAGTGAAGCACATGTCATAAGTTTTTTTTAGGGTTGTGAAGAGGAGCGATGCAAGAAAGTGTATTGTTGTTACTATGAGTGGCTACTGGAGTCTTCTGTTATCGCTGTTGAACTTGCATTGCAAGTGTATTGTAACCTTGTGTTGAAGATAATACATTGTGCAGGTTCTAGAGGGGTGAGATTGTTTTACCAAAAGGTTTTTCCCCACCAAAAAATCTTTGTGTTATGTGTTTCTTTCTCTATCTATTTTCTTTATGCTTGGTTGGCTGAAATATTGTTGTTTACATGATATTGAATCTGTAAGTGTAAAAGATTTTAATAAAATTTACACCATACTTCTCTTAAGAGATTAGTGTAGGAAGCTATTTCCGCACCTGAGTTTCCTTATAGATTTAAAATGGTAAAGAAAATAATTTCCTATTTAAAGGGGTACAAAACCAAAAAAAAAAAAAAAAGTGTAGGTGTGAGCGTATGTAAGAGAAACATACATAAGAATGTTGATTAGAAATGCAAAAGTGAGAGTGAATGTGACACTAAAGGAGATTTCTTAGGAAGATGTTGCTGTTGATAAGTGAATCTGAGCAGAAGGCTTAAGTGTTGTTGATAGAGAAGGTTGATTTCTTGAGGGGCAGCTAGTTGAATCAAGAACAAAGTTGACAATGGAGAACTTATCAATGAGTCAGCACATGAACCAAACAGAGATCTAATCTTGAAAAGTGAGTTATAATAACATAGATCAAACCTATTATTTTATTTCTAATCATTGTAAATAGTTTTTATTGAAATCCTTTTAATAGAGGTTGACCTAAAAGTCATTTGGAAGACTTAACAGTCTGTGTAAATCCTTTAACTAGGTAGCATTTTAATGGAATGATCAAAGTCCTCTGACAAGGCCACTCCAAATAGGGTGATTAAATCCTTTAACAAGGTCACATTAATAGTGTATTTTGTAACCTTTAACAGGGCTAGATCCTAACATAGCTCACTTTGAAAGAGTGAAAAGTAGTGACATGTTGCTAGTGATTTTTTCCAAATTGGGTTTCCATGTAAAAATCCTACTGTCAAATTTGTGTTGAATGTTTTATATGTTTTAAATTTGATGATGTTTTCATTAAGAAAATAAAGTTATGTTTAAGACAATATTTTTATAATAGAGATTGAACAACATCAAGATAGATTGAACAATGAGTGTTTATGTTTAAAAGTTCAAATGATACATATAGGCCTTGAGTAATTGATTCACCCCACACCCCCTCTTAGTTACTCTAAAAAAATTTAACAATTGGTATTAGAGCTTAGTGCTTACGGAGAAAAGTTTGAAGGTACTTAAAGCCAAAGATCATGACTCATAAGAGAGATGTACCTGAGCTAAATGAGGAGAAATTTCCTACATGACAAGCCTTGATGAGGTTGCACATATCAAGTTCCAGTGATGCTTCTATCAACTTTGTGGATAATGAATATGCAACGGTGACCACTTCTCATTTGATAACTGATCAAATAAAGCAGAAGCAAGAACACAACCAAGCAATGTTGGAGACTGCCTTAGCCCTAAATTATGCCTAGTTTTATGACTTAAAATATTGTGATAGTACAAAGAAAATGTTGGAAAAATTGAAAACCATATATGGAGGTGATGACAATGTCTTGAGATCCAAATCTAAAAGTCTGAGAAGTAAATTGATGACATGAGAATGATGGAAGGAGAAAATATAGTACAATATTGCATAAGAGTCAAAGAGATCGTCAATGTTATTCATCGTGCAAATGGAGAAACCAAAGATGAAAAAATGGTAAATAATGTATTGAGGACTCCACTCCCTATATATACCATTAGAGTCTCTACAACCAAGAAATGAGATTCACACCAGGTAATACTTTGACCTTAGAAGGTGTAATTGGCAGACTTACAACTTTTGAGATGTCTAACTTTGATAACTATACACGTGCTACTATTGAATTTGCATTCAAGTCATAATTAGTTCTTAGCAAAAGGAAAGGTAAACATGTGAAGAGTGACAGTGATAGTTCTAATGGTGAGATTGATGAACTTGAAGCCCTTATTGAAAAAATATTTGGAAGAGGAAAAGGTAAATTGTGTATTTTTTTTTTTTCATGCAACAAGGTTAGTCATATTGCTGCTAAGTGTCCTAACAAAGAGGACAAGGATGAAAGGAAGGAAAGCAAGTACAAAGGAAGAATAGATGACAAAGATTACAAGAGAATCAAGGATGACAAAGGTAATAAATCTTGTTATATTGTTGAAGAGGAAACTAATAATGAATCTAGGAGTAATGATGATGAGGTTGTCTAAGTTTCTATGAAAGAAGATTATGGTGAAGATGAGAAAACTGCAATAATTTCATATGTAAAAAAAAGTGACAAATGCATAATTGATAGTAGATGTTAACTAGTGATAAAGATAAATTTGAGGATATTGGTCCATACAAAGGTGGATGTGTTAAATTTGGTAATGCTATCCCATGTGTTGTAAAAGGTAAAGGCACTATTCAAATGTCTAACAAGATAAAGTGTGACAATGTTTACTAGGTTGAAGGACTTAAATATAATTTGTTGAGTGTTTTACAACTGAATAGATCAAGTTACAAAGTTGAATTTCATAATAAGAAGGCCAAAATACATGATGTTGATGGTAAGATGATTGGAACTAGTGACCAGACAAGAGGTCACTTATTCTATCTAAATTTATCAAATGCGACATGTTTTTTTGCACACCAAAAAGATGTTTGGTTATGGCACAAGAGATTATTTCACGTGAACTTTGACAATTTGGTGAATATCAGTAAGATTAAGAAAGTAAGAGTATTCCCTAAACTAAAGAAACCTAACAATTCTATGTGTAAATAATGTTAACTAGGAGAAATGACCAAGTCTAATTTTAAGAGCAAAAGATACACTGCTAGTGATATTTTCGAATTGGTTCATACTAACTTATGTGGACCCATTGATGTTCAAAGTTACTGTGGAGATAAGCATTTCATTCTATTTTTTGATGACTACTCTAGGATGATGATTGTGATGGTTCTTAAAGCTAAATTTGATGCTTTTCAATTATTCAAGTGGTATTTAGCCAAAGTTTAAAAAGAAATAGGTAAGATTCTAAAGTACTTGAGATTTGATAGAGGTGGTGAATTCATTTCAAATGAGTTCAATACATTCTGCAATGATAGAGGAATAAAAAGACAAATGTCAACACCAAGGACGCCTCCTCAGAATGGGATAGTTGAAAGGAGAAATAGATCTATAATGGATTGTACAAGAAAATTAAAGATAGAGAAGAGTGTATCAAAAAAAATATTGAAGAGAAGTTGTTAGTACTATTGTCTATATCATAAATAAAGTACAAGTCAAGAAAGGTACAAGTGCTACAACTTTTGAACTATGGTATCGTTATGCTCTTAATGTGAAATGTTTCAAAAAAATTGGAAGTAGATGCTATATACTTAAAGATAATAGGAATGGAAAAATTGATGCAAAGAATGATGAAGGTATATTCCTAAGATATTCTACCAAGATAAAAGCTTACAAGTGTTTAGATTTGAACACTAACAAAGTTGTGGAACATGCAAATGTGAAAGTTTGAGTTTTTTGAAAGAAGTGACATTTCATGTAAAAAATAACCTAAAGACTACAATACATTCATCTATGTGGATGATGATGCTCCTATCACTCCTAATGAACAAGAAAATCAAGTTGCAGTCTCTCAGTGGAAAGGAAATGATGAAATATAAATACAAATTTTCAATCAAAAGAGAGTGGGTGCCGAGTAACAGACTAAAGATGCTAAGTCATAGATAAAGAATATTGACCATCATATAGAAAATGTTGAGCATGCAGAACATGAGCTAGAACTTGAATCAGAAAGAGAAAATGAGTTGGAGATTATTTTTTAGGATGAACCTGAAGAAGAACAAAGAAGGAAACTACATGCGCTAGCAAAATATGTGAGAAGACATCACAAACCTAAACAAATCATTGGTAATTTTGAATCACATGTTATGACAAGAAAAAGACTCAAAGAAGATACATACTTACTTTGTCAAATTGAGCCTAAAACAATAAAGGATGCTTTAGAAAATAAAAATTGGATTTAGGCAATGAATGAGGAAATTGACTAGATTGAGAAGAACAATACTTGAACTTTAGTACCAATACCTAAAGACAAAAATTTCATTGGGACAAAGTGGTTTTTGAGGAACAAACTCAACAAAAATGGTGAAGTAACAAGAAACAAGGAAAGACTGGTATGCAAGGGTTATGCTCAAGAATGAGTTGATTATGGCGAAACTTTTTCTCTTGTGGAAAAATTTGAAGGAGCCATAACTCTTCTTGCACATTCAGCCTACAATAATTTCAGTGTATATCAAATGGGTGTCAAATCTACATTTTAAATGGTATATTGGAGGAAGAAGAATAGATTGAACAACCTGAAAGATTTGTAGAACCTAAAAAGAAGAACATGGTATGCAAACTTAACAAAGCCCTTTATGGATTGAAACAAGCCTCAAAAGCATGGTATGAAATATTACATAATTATTTGGTAAAAAATGGTTTTGAAAGAACAAATGATAATAGTAATCTATATTTGAAGAATGGTAAGAAAAATGAAGTATTGCTCTCTGAAATATTTGTTGATGATATTATATTTGGAGGAAGAGAAGCTTTATGCAAATCATTTTTTAATAAAATGAAGAAGGAATTTGAAATGTCTATTTTTGGTGAGATCAAATTCTTTGTTGGATTACAAGTATGCCAAATGAAGTTTGGTATTTTTATTACTCAATTGAAATACATTAAGGAAATACTAAAGACTTTTGGTATGGAAGATTCAAGGTCAGTAATTACACTTGTATCTACAGGACATAAGCTATCTAAGAATGATGATTATACTAAAGTGAACCAAACCTTTATAGATCCATGAATGGAAAACAACAATATGTTGTTCACAGCAGACTAGATATTGCTTTAGCAGTTAGGATAGTTGATAGATTTTCAACAAATCCTAAAGAGAATCACATGATGGTTGTGAAAAGGATATTGAGATATCTAAAAGGTACAAAAAACTATGGATTGTACTACAAGAGAAGTGATAAATTTGAGCTAAAGGTGTTCACTAACTCAGATTGGGAAGGAAATATTGATGGGGAAGAAAAATACTAGTAGAGGCCCATTCTTTCTAGGAAAGAGATTGGTGTCATGGACAAGCAAGAAGCATAATTGTATTTCCCAATCAACAACTGAAGCTGAATATGTGACAACTACAGTAAATTATTTAAACATTATGTGGATCAAGCAATTACTAAAATGTAAGAAAGAAGAGATTACAGATCCAGTCGTTATCTATTGTGATAACACAAGTACTATCAATGTTTCAAAGAATCTAATAATGCACACCAAGACAAAGAACATTGCTATCAAGTATCACTACTTGAGGGAATTAGTTCAAGATAAGGAAGTGAAGCTAGAATATATGAATACCAAAGAACATATTATTTACATATTCACAAAACCCTTACCTAAAGATGCTCATGAATATCTTAGAGGTAAATTAGAGGTGATTCCCCTAACCAAAGCTACTTAAGGAGACAAGGTGGATTGCATCACATGTACTCATCAACATATCCTAAATAGTGATGCAATATAACTCTACTTTGGGAAATGCCTAGGTAAAAATCTTAGTACATCATAATAGATCAATCATAGACAAATGATAGATATCAGCCATACATTCAATATCTACACAACTCAAATGTATGAAGAGTTTGAAGCCATGAAAGATAAGTGTCTATGGAATTGTTGTCAAAGAGGGAGAGATAGACAAAGGGAGAGATATACAACAAAGAGGGAGACATAATTATAAGAGTAGAGAATATACAGTACAAGCAATATACCAAAGAGGGAGACTTAACCAAATGAAGGAGAGATAGAAGAGAGATAGATTAGAGGAGTATACACATATAGAAAAGAAACTATTATCTCAGAGGGAGATCTTTTGGATTGTATGGTAACAAAGTGAGACACAATTGATACATTGAGATATTGCTAATATTGAGATGTAGAGATGTTGCCATCAATGCCAAAGAGGGAGATTGTTGAAAACTTACAAATGGAATAATTGTTGTTTTGTCATTGATGTCAAATATATTGATAAGACATTGCCACCTAATCTAAATGTCATATCTATTTGATTGATGAAGAAGATTTGAGAAATTGCTCATAACAATAGCACCTAGAGGAAAAGTTGAGTTATGAAATGGAAGCAACAATGGACATTTGATTAGATAGAATTTTATAAAGAAAAGTGATTGTTTATATCAAGAAAGTTAAGACAAGACAAGAAATAAAGGCAAGGCTAAGGAATGTCGAGTGATACTAGTATCAAACGAGCTATAATTATTATAGAGAAAATCTAGTGTTGACCAAGTGACAGTATCGACCGAGAAAGATAGTTGATGTCAAGCTAGAAGTTTTACTATGATTGATTAATTCAATAATGACTAAGTGTCAGAATTTAATGATTGTCGAGTGACAGTTTTGAGAATGAATTCAAGGAAATATTGAGACCTAGTTGACTCAGTTGATTTTTTTGGAGATGTAAACCATGTTGAAGATAAGAATGATGAGTTGGATCATTAAATTCAGGGTGAGCATTAGGTAAAAACCTAACAAACAGATTCCAAAGAAGTTTCTAGTGGAAGATCAAGAAAATGGACAAATACAATGAATCGTGTTGAACCTAATCATAAACCCTAAGATCTATAGTGATGATTGAAAATGGTAAAGAAAATAATTGCCTATTTAAAGAGATACATAGATGAACAGAAAAAAAGAGTAAGAGTGCGAGTGTATGTAATGTAGTGCCTCTCCCATTTGACTTCTGTAAGTCATCCTGATGGATGCAACCTTTCTGATCTTTTATTGAGATGGGATCATGATTATGACCCTGAGTGGTCTTCACCGTCAAGGTGTTTGGATTTATGTTTCTGTATCAATTGCTTTGATTATGCTTTTGATTGATCTATGAGATTATGATGTAATTTTTGGTTCACTGAGGTTTGTGCTAGTGGTTACCAAGATCGATGTGCTATTATGAGGTTGTTCCATGATTACCTTGAGATGTGTGCATAGATTACACTATGTTCTATTACCATGCTACACTGGACTAGGTTCCTGTAGCAGTGGTTAGTCATGTTTATGATTGTGTTTTCTTATGTGTTTTAAGTGCCTCTTTATTGATTCTTTAAACAATCATTATTAAATGCTTAAGTAATTTTAATGGATTGTTCATGTGGGATTATTTGGTTATGTGTTGTGGACATTTACCTTGTTTTATTTTGATCTGAGAGATATCTATTCTTATGTGATGCTTTATATTTGAGAGGACCTGAGGGTCAGATGTTCACTTTGATTCCAGTATCATAGATTTTAGACTACTATGATGCATGACGATGCCATTTTGAGATGACAGTGTTTTATGATGATATTTGGTCATCTAGTTTTTGGACATACCTCTGATTATGTTATGTGATGGATTTAATGCTATGGTTATTTACTTCATTCCTGCATTGTTATGCTTTATGTGAACGTGAGTGATGTAAATAGATTATTTTAATATAATTAATTAAATGGTTAAATTAGGTAATTTAATGCATCTATTTTTTCAACTATGTTATTATATGCAATTGCACTTGATCGTGTTGTTTAGTGTGTAGGATTTATATCCCTGGCAGTGGCACATGGAGTTAGCGATTCAACCTTTCATATTTTACTAATGTCGTCCATGTATGGTTGACGTATCCTTATTTTAAATGTTTAAATTAAACCTTTCAGTGATTATTAAATCCGAACTCATTTGCATAATGTGATTAGACCAATAAGTGTGTCTATGCATTTAGAGGTTCGCATTGTCGCGAAAGTCATTAAGGAGATTTATGTGTTTTTTTGGGTTTTCGAGCTTTTTAATTAATTTATTTTAATTTTTGGCAGCTTTGCCATAGATGAATTCCTATTTATAGGAATAGCTTGTTTTCATTTGGGTCAATTCAAAGTTTAACTAGGTTGGTTGGTTAAATGCCCTAATCGATTATTCACTCGAAAAGTGAATAAGTATCCAAAAATGAATTTAATTCCTCACTTCTCACTTTCGAATTGGAAAGTTGGAGAGTAAAACCCAAAATCCTCTTCATGAGGATTTACTGTTTTGTTCGTTGTGGGAGCTACAGGTGTAGGATCGTCGCGAGGTTGAGCTCATTGGATCCAGCTCAGTGGAAACTTTGGATTGCCGCAATTTTCAGCTACTTTTGTGAGATATTTATTTTATGGTTTAGATTCTCGTTTTTCCCTTTTGGCTGTGAGGTAGGGCTTTCCCGTTTTATTGTTTCGGCTCCATTTCTGCTTCTGTTTTTTATAGCTGTTTGTTTGGAGGTTGAGAACTAGTGTTCCCCTCCATTTTCTGTATGCTAGTTCTATCCAGTTGGGCGGGTATGAACATTTCCCTATTTTTCGAGATGAGGGTTTGGGATTTTGCACTGTTATACTGGCCATTTTTGCATACGATGTTCGATTCCATTTATTTTTGCATTTTTGAGGTTTGCGGACCCAAAGGTCAAATGGGTTTTAATTTTGCAATTTTTCCAAAATTTGGGGTTTTACCTTGTTTTGCATGTTGCTCTATTTTCTCAAGTTTTCTTGACACAATGTGGGTTGTGGACTTGGATGATCCATTTGGATATCAGTCATACCACTTTTTCACTTTTTGTTGCATTGGGATGCGTGTTACATCCGTACTCCTGACGTTACATTCGGCTGAGTGATTTTATACCTATTGTTATGGTTTCTTTTGGACCTTTGCTTTTGTTTCATGAGTGCTAGGATTCGTGTAGAATCCACACTCTCGGATTGAGGTTGGTCGAGTGATTTTATGATGTATGGTTTTATTGGCTTTGGGACTCATGTAAAATCCATCCTTCCTGTGTTGCTTTCAGTTGGGTGTTTTCTTTGTATTGTGTTCTCATTCCTATCTTGGTGTTATGATCTTTGTGATGGTGGTGTGCCACACATGAGTACGTACATCTACATTTGTTGGGTGACTTGCGAGGCCCAATCTTTCGTGGATTTGCTGGAAGTTATGATCATTGGGGTTGGGATGGGAGTATGCATGCCCACAGGCATTTTTCGTAGGATGAGCATAGGTAGGGTAGGGTAGCATATGGAGGGGGCTTCTATCTCGCAACTTGGTGTTCATGGCGCCATGGGTTGGCAGAGGAAGCTTTATATAAGTGATAACTAAAATAGTGTGTGATTGGTAATAAAAACTTAAGATAATAAAATGTGTGAGCACCCGATTAAGTTTGAGGACACAATGTGTGAGCACTCGTTTAAGTTTGAGGATACACGATTTGAGCTTGGGCTTGTTCATGCCAAGCGACTCTCCATGATGTCAGGCCCTACTTAGTAGCCTTTTGAGTGTCTGACCAGGACCTTTACTCCTTGCATTGTCTTAGGTTCTTGGTTGCAGCCATCATACTGTCTGGCGTGAGTGTTAGCCTTGGATGTTGTGCTTTATGTGTGTTTGTGGTTGGATCATTATCTCCATTAGCACGGCGGGTGTGGACCTATGGGTGCCACGTGGTTGGGAGGCGTAGCTACCTTCACCACTACTAGGGATCGATGTACAGAGATGATCTTTGTCCTAGTGTGACCGTTGCTGGATGTTTTCACTTGGTACTTCGAGTTTCAGAGTATGCTTTCTTGTGATTTATTCTTTCATTGGGATGCTTGGATATCATGTTTAGATGATGTTAGTTTATTTGATGCATTCCCTTATCATGATGTTTAGCATATGATTAGATGATGTGATTTTCTTTAGTAGTATATCTATTGCTTACTGTTGTTTAGCATGTGATAGGTGATGTTATCTACTGTAAGATTATCTTATGAGTTATCACTAGCATGTTAGATTTCCTTATGCTAATATTGTGCATGTTTTAGTAGTGACGTCCCTATTACGATAGTATCGACGATCTAGTCGATGGCTTGGGATGTTACGCACGGGGGATGGCTGGGACCCACGATGGTCTTATGATGCTATTGACGGTTGGGAGGAACTGCGTACTTAGTTTGGTTTTTCTGTACTTTGCGATGTTGCTTTTGTTCACTGCGATGTTTATTTCAGTACATTCTTTGCTATTATGGTTTAGATGGATAGATGTTCCTCTTTCCTTGCTATTAGTGCTTTCGAGTGTTCATTCCTTGATTTGCATGGATCCAGTACTCCTTGGTGTGGAGGTTTTTCTCTGTGTTTTTCTCATTTTTGAGTTTATTTAAGTGTTTTCATGTTTTTATGGGTGACATTTTGTCAGCATTGTGTGACATAAAAATGTATCACACGCCCATACAAACTGTGTCGTATGATACTGTAAAGTATCGCACGCCTTCTTGAGAAATGTCGTACAACACTAGAAGAGTGTCGCACGCCTTCTTGAGAAATGTCGTACGACACTTATAAAGTGTCGCACACCTTAAGGAGAAGTGTCACCCTCCCTTAGTAAGAATTGTCGCATGGTTTTGTAAAAACCTGTGCGGGCGAACAACAGGCACTTTTCGTCGTGTTCCAAACCTTTTGAAGGTTTATTTGGCTACCCTTTTGGGTGTTCTTTGACCCTATGCTGTTGCATTTTGAATTTTGTCTGTTTCTCTTGAAATCCAATTTTTGTGTTTCTGTTTTAGTCTCTTGGGGTTTAAAATATATCGTTTAAGTATAAGTTGATGTATATTTCTTATACTTAAGATATATTTTAATATATGCGACGAATCGTTTGAGATAGGTTTTAGACCTCTTGGAGATAAGTTATGGATTCTAGAAAATTTCTTATACTTAAGATATATTTTAATATATGCAACGAATCATTTGAGATAGGTTTCAGACCTGTCGGAGATAAGTTATTTATTCTAGGAAATTTCAGGGCTTCAAAAATCTAGACTTAGCCAATTTTTAGGGCTTCAGGATTCTAGGCTTAGCTAGATTTTAGGATTCTGCATTTTACCCCAGCTAGGTGTTTTGTTGATGAGTGGTCATTTCTTGAGCCCTAATCTTGTTTGTGGTGGTTGTTGGCTTTTGTTCGTGTGTGTCAGTTGGTAGTGACGTTCGGAGATCTATTGGTTGCCGGGATTGTGGTGAAGTCTTTCGTTGCGATCTTTGTGATCCCTGTATGATGTTGTCTTGTGCATTCATACTTGTAAAAAAAAAATATTATAGCTTGTATTTCATCCTTGTTTCCAAGGATTTTCGAGCGAGGCATTACATGTAAGAGACACATATAGAAAAAGGTTGACCAAAAACACATAATGGAGAACTTATTAGTGAGTTAGCAAATGAACTAAACAAAGATATGATCTTGCAAAGTGGGTTGTAATAACACAAATCAAAACTATTGTTTTCTTTCTAATCATTGTAAAAAAATTTGTATTGAAATCCTTTTAACAAAGGTTGACCTAATAGTCTTTGGAATACTTAATAGTATGTGTAAATCCTTTAATAGGTGACATTCTAATGGAATGATCAAAGTCCTCTGACAAGGCCACTCCTAACATGATAATTAAATCTTTTAACAATGTGTTTTGTAACCTTTAATAGGGTTGGCTCCTAACAGAGCTCACTTCGAAAGAGTGAGAATTACTGACATGTTGTTGGTGATTTTTCCCAAATTGGGTTTCCACATAAAAATCCTACTGTCAAATTTGTGTTAAATGTTTTAAATGTTTTATATTTTATGATGTTTTCACTAAGCAAAGCAAGTTATGTTTAAGATAGTATTTTTACAGTAGATATTGAGAAATATCAAGATAGACTGAACAGTGAGTGTTTATTTTACAATGTTCAAATGGTACATATATACCTTGAGTAACTGATTCACCCCCACCACCCCCCCACCCCCCCATCCGCTGCCCCTTCTCTATTGCTCTAAATATCTCTAACAAAATCCTATTCAGTGGCAAAATTTTGTTGAATAACACAAAAGTGAGTAATCAAGGGTCATATGGTTTTTAATCAACAATTTGAGGAACCCAAAGATTGGCAAATCCACTAGAGAAAGTTTCTCACAATTGAATTTGTGAAGTTACCCAAAAGGTTGAGTTTCAAAGATTAAAAGAGTGAACATATTTTGTTCAAAGTATACTTTTCTCAAGTGAAGAACATGGAGAACCAAATAATATTTTCCTCACAAAGAGGTGGTGACTCTAAAAAATAAAAGCTTGTATATAGATGCAATTTTTGAAAGTATAAAATATATTCATATAAAAAACCATGTAAAGAAGAAACTATCTCATGTGATCAATCAAATTTCCATATTAAGAGAAATTTTAGAATTGAAAGATATAAGGCATTATATTTCCATGGCATTTTTAGTTACCCAAATTCTATCCCTTTTGATGCTAGAAATAAGATACCAACATTCCATGGTGCAAAGGATGAATCAACGGAGAGGCACTTCCAACAATTTGACTATCATGTAGAAGATTTTGAAGTTGATCAAGAATAGATTATCATGAAACTATTTGTCCAATCCTGAAAGGATGAGGCAAGATAGTGGCTCTCATATTTACCACCATACTCAAGTTTTTCTTGGGAGGAACTCAAAAAAAATTAATTTTTCAATTTGATGAAAGTATTAGTGAATTTTATTTTTTTGGATTATGGAAAAAATAGGTTTTGATGGGATCGAGACCCAAAACCCAATACAAAAAAAAAAAAGATATCCAAAAAAGAGTCTACCAGGTTTTACAAGGACTTGGAACCTATAATATTAGCAAAAATCCCAAAACCAGGTTTTACAAGGACTTAGAATCTAAATAGTAGAGAGCATACATTATAAAGATGGAAAAGGAAAAATAGAAGAAACAACTAGCAAATAGAGGCAATACCAGATATCCAGACCAAAAATCAAAACTTGCAACAAAAAAGTAGGAAATTACTCTAGCCCCTTCATTGCCTTAGTCAAGTCTTTAGCAGTATCAACAACCTCCTAAAGGAGACCTTCAACAATTAAGACAGGACTATATTCAGTGGCCCTTTTCATACTTACCCAAATCCTTCTACTTGGTTCACCATTCATCTAGGCAGGCATAGGGGAAATGATTTCCTCATTGCTCCTCCTTCCAATGTTGGTCACTGTCGCACACAAACTAGAAGCAATCATGTCCATCTGTTGGCTGCTACCTTTGACCAGTTGCCTCAATCCATCTTCATAGGTTATCAAATTTTTAGGAATATTCTCGACTTTACTCTTTAGCTTGGTCCTTTTGGTTTTTTCATTATTAGTGAAATAATGTTACTTAGAGAATTTGTTGACATTTGTGTTGGGGAAGATGAATTGGCACTGACATTTAGTTTGAGATTTTCAAAAATAATTCAAAGAAATCCAGAGCGCATGAGACCTAATTATGCATGTCTATTATTATTTTACTTGGTTGTCTTTGATGAAGAAATGAGTTACAAATTAAGAAGGAAAAAAATTAAAAAGTTTATATGAGGCATTCAAAATTGTAATGGATATTGATAACATGTGGAAATTTGGAATGTGGCCAAGACTCCCAAAGAAAGAAGTCATTCAAGAAAATAAGAAATACAATAAGGAGGTAGCTAACAACATCACAAGTGATTGCCAATTTTCTACACTACCTAACAAATCATTTTCTTGTGGAAGACATGTAGCTGGATTTAACTTACGAAGTAATAAATCATATGAAAATAGAGATTATGAAACCCAAATCTTTGCATATGGGAATCCATATGGTGAAAATGACAAAGATATGAGTAAATTAAATGAAGATTGTAAAGGGGCTTCATTTATAGCACAAGATTATAAGAATTGGGGATATGACATTAGCTATGTCAATGAACATAGTAGAAATGATGAGGCTTTATGTCTTTCATTCCACATATGAAGATGATTGGTATAGTCATTACTCTTGCAACACATTTTATTAGGAAATCAAATAACATTAGCTTGTACATAGTTCCTCAAAGCAAGAGTATATTATCAATAATCACAAAATTGGTTTAAAGTATAAATCAGATCAAGCCCAATATTTCTTAAATGGTAACATAGTAAAAATGAATACAAGGCTTTGAAAGACACTTTGGATACCTATTCTAGAGGGTCGGGGAAGCTTATAAATTGGGACAAAAGCTCTGTTTTCTTTATCAAGACTCCGGAGGGAAGACAACAAAGAATCTCTAGAATCTTGGGTTGTCAAGTGGGGAAGCTTCCTTCTTCCTACCTTGGTCTCCCCTTGGGCATGACCCCTTCTTATTCCTTCTGGAACGACATCTTGGATAGGTTCAGTAAGAAGCTGGCTGGCTGGAAAGGATCCTCTCTCAGTCAAGCTGGGGAATGTCAACTGGTTAAATCCATCCTTCAAAACCTACCTATATATGCCCTGAGCCTTTTCACCATACCTGGAAATGCCGAGAGAATGGAAAAAATCCAAAGGGATTTTTTACGGATGGGAACTGATAGGAATAAAAGGTACCCCCTTGTTGCTTGGGACAAAGTTTGTCTCCCTAAAAAGAACGGGGTCTAGGGATTAGGAAGATCACTCATATCAACAAGGCCCTCCTGGTAAAGCAAATCTGGTGCATCTTTAGTAGCACAGGGAATGGAGAGACACTGTGGTGAACACGTATATAAAAGGCCCTCTTTTCAGTTCACTCTTTTCAGTGAGGATTTACCCAGAGGCTCAGTTGTTTGGAATGGCTTCTTAAAAGCTAGGGATTTGGCTAACTCTAAGGTCTCTTGGAAGCTGGGAAATGGGGAGAACATTCTTTTCTAGTCAAACAACTGGCTTTCTTAGGGCCCACTCATTAATAACCCCACCTATGGTGTTTGGGATAATGATTGCATCAACCTTTTTGGGCACAAAGTTAGTAACTACAGGACTGATCAGGGATGGAAGGACCTTTCTATCATCTCAGAGGAACTCAAACCAATTATGATCATGCTTAACTCCTTATCCCTTAGCACCAACAAGGATGAACTGGTTTGGAGGGATAATGCTAATGGCCTCTATTCGGTTGCCTTTGGGTACTCTACTTTATGGAGCACAAATCCATCCCCCCCTTGGTCGAGGGCCTAGCTCGTGGGCCTAACACCAAAAGTCAACATGTTTTTTTGGTTGGCACTTCAGGAAAAAAATCTCACCCAGGAAAATCTCATTAAAAGAGGTCATATCATGCCCAACAGATGTGTTTTATGCAAAGACGAGTCAGAGACAGGCAATCATTTGTTTGTTCATTGCTCTTACTCAAGAACAATCTGGGACTTCCTCACCTAGGACCTTGACCATAGTTGTTGCATTCCTTCCAACCTCCTGGACTTCTTCTACCAATGGCAAGGAATGTTCAATGGGACTGCCTTGAAGGAAATCAGCTCCTAGCTCCTACCCCATTTTTGTTGGAGCATATGGAAGGAGAGAAACAATCGAATTTTCAGAGACAGGGAGGAGCCGGCTTTGGTTGTTGGAAGGAAGATCTTCACTAACATAAAGGAAAATATTTTCGTGAGAAAGGGGGGAGCTTTTGAGATAGGAGGTAGGAAGAAGGAGAAGGTAAAAGACAAAATGAGAAAAAGACAGGAAGCCAAATGGCACCTCCCCCCTGAAGGCTGGCACAAAGCCAACTTCGACGGAGCCTCCAAGGGCAACCCTGGATCCTCGGGTAGTGGAGGTGTGGTTAGAAATGAAAATGGTGACAGTATTGCGGCTTTCACTCTTTCGTTGGGTTTCCAAACAAATCATTTTGTGGAATCCAACGCCGCATGCAATGCAGTTAAGCTGGCTTTTGAAATTGGGGTCACCAATTTATGGTTGGAGGGGGACTCGAGTAACATTATTAAGTGCATTAATGGCAATTCGTATCCTTCTTGGACGATTGCAAATCTTATCAATGAGACAAGAGAGACACTTGCCAAGTTCAAAAAATTCCATGTCACCCATACTTTCTGGGAAGCAAACCCGATTGCCGACAGGTTGGCAAATATAAGGGTCGGCACAAACCAAAAAATGACATGGCTTCTCGAAACTTCTTTGCTAGCGGACATCAAGTGTCTAATCGACTTGGAGAAAATCCAAGGAAGTACGAAGAATATCAAGATGTAATTATGAATATGAAAGGGTTAAGATATATGGGTACTTTTCATAATAGAAAAATGGGAATTTGTAAATGTAGATATCCTACTATGATTAATTGCCACGCTTTGTGGGTTCTTCATTGCATTCGTTTCAGGGGCAACAATAGAGTTATTTTTCTCTGCTCCTTGCTTAATCTTGGTGATCTTTTCCAGTCTCATGGTGAAGAGCTTATGAGTAAGGCGGGTGCGTAGAGTGAGGAGATGGTGGGCAAGAGAT
Organism: Cupressus sempervirens; assembly: GCA_028749045.1. Taxonomy (NCBI): domain Eukaryota; kingdom Viridiplantae; phylum Streptophyta; class Pinopsida; order Cupressales; family Cupressaceae; genus Cupressus; species Cupressus sempervirens. Next base: position 460,234,153 of record CM053786.1, on the reverse strand, counting down.
GCAGAAAGGAACCGACGGGGGACTTTGAGAAATGGAGAAGCAAGCCAAAAGTTTGGGAAAAGTTGGAAGAGGGTGGGGTAATCAAGTATCTCATGAAGCTGCACGATTATAATTAGGAGGTGACTAACAGTATGGTGGGGTCATGGAAAGAAGGCAGGGTTAAGGTGAACGGCATCAACTTCCAGATGATGGAGGAGGTTATCGTGACTGTCACAGAGATCCCAATCGAGGGTTTCAAATTCTTCAGGGATAAGAAGCTCTCAGCCAATGCGGTAAGGGATTTTGTGGAGAGTGAGAAGGAATCGAAGGTGTTAAAAAAGCTCGACACCTACTATGTCCCCGACTCCATGAAGAAACGGTGGAGGTATGTGCTAAAAGCTGTCATTGAATATATCACTTTGGACCCAAGGTTTGATAGAGCCCGCACCCACCACTTTGTTATTTTAAATCATTTTCGGAAGAAAGCCAGAATTTCTTTTCCTTTTTATATGTTAACCTCTATGAGTAAGGCGATGGACAACTTCAAAAAGAAGCCCATTGCAAACCCGGCTCTACATGAAGGGTTGTTGCTTCTTATCCATGAGCACTTCAAAGCCTAGACCATTAGTAATGCCCCCCCTAAGACTGAGACTGTGGAGTCTGGAAGTTCCAGTTACTCCTCTGACTCGGATGACATTCAGAGCCTCAGTTCTGAGAAAGGCAGAGTCTCCTACTCAGGGAAAGTTGCGACTATTAAAAAATCCCCCTCCCCCATAACCCCAAGCAGAAAAAGCCTTAGGGATCTCGGGAAGAAGCAAGCTGAGAAGGCTGAGGAGGGAAGTAGTGATGATGAGGAGGATCCGGAGTCTGAGGAGGTGGTGAAGGAGATGCAGGAGGAAATAAAGGTCGATAGTGGAAGGAAGAAGTGCAAGAGGGAGAGCTTGGAGGATGTGCGCTCTCATTATGAGGAGACATCTGCGCTGCCCCTTTCTCCTGTTCATCTCCACCCTGAGGATCAGAAAGAGGAGAAAGTTGGGTATGCGGAAGGGGAAGTGCAAACCAATGACAAGAGGAAAGCGTGGATTAATATCAATATCAAGACCACCAAAATGGGAATCTTTAGGGAGGCCATGAATTCCCAAATCCTAGTGGATAATCAAGAAGAGCAGTGGCTGGAAGAATTAATTGATCCGGCAATTGTGGCTATTTCAGATAGAGCCAGGGAGACAGGGATGAATCTCTTAAATAATGCTCACAACAGCATGATTGATAATTTCAGATCAATCAAATGGCTCTTCCATGAGCTCGAGGAGGTTAAAGACCAAGTGAAACACATTGAGGCAACAAGGGCAGGAAAGGATGCTAATAGGAGGACAGACTCGGCCGATAGGCTTACTCTGGCAGAACAGAGGATACATAATCTGGAAAACTACAATGACAACCTTGCTAACCAGATGTTTTCCTTGTTAAGCTACATCAACAACAACATCATCTCTCTCATGGGCTAGATCAAAGACAGATAAACGCATGAGGATGAGGATGGAAATGACAGAGATGAGCCAGAACAAAGGACGACCCTGCAAAGGACAACTCCACTCCTGCATAGGACCAGGGGAATCGAAGAGGGCAACAGATGGAAACAAAGGAGAATCAACAAGCCTTTGAGGCTGCTCAGGTGATGTAGGATCTGGAGCGAAAGAATAAGGAATAACTCTTGCATGTTCCTTTGTTTTTCGCTGTATTTTGGCTTTTTGTGCTGGCCTTTGGCCGTGGCTTTTTTTGTTTCCTTTTCCTGGTCTTTTCTCGAAACTTTTTCCTTTGGCTGGGCTTAATGCTTATTATTAGCCTTTGAACTTAAACTTTTTTGGTTGGGCTGTCATGCTTATTATCAGCCTTCTTATGTACTAACTTTTGGGTTTCAGGTTCCCTGTAAAACCTGTTTATCTAATAAAAAACATAGTACAAATGAATGATGATGTACTATCAAAAATTAATGAAGATATATGTTGTGAAAAGAACTAGGAAAAGGGACATGTATTTGAAGGAAGTTTGAACTACTCAAAATCATTGTACAGTGAGGACATCAAGGGAGATCAAATAATGCTCTATCAAGGAATATTGGTGGATACTTTTTATAAATTCTCTAATCTACTACATGAGAAATAAAAGGAGTTTGAAAATATCTAGAATATCAAATCATCTTATTATGACAAAATGCATGGAATTGAGATGATGTCATGCCCAAAAATTAGGGCAAAAATTCAACAACAATTTTATTTTTTTTTAAAGATAATAACATCTATGTTGACACATTGAATATGCTATGGAAAGATGATGACAACATAATGATAGTTTCGAGTCACAAGGTCTAGGCAACAATTAAGTTTTAATTTCATTTCACTATACTAGTTCAATCCACTAGAAGGACTAGTCTGCACTTACAAGTTATCCTATCATTACCCTAACACTTGATCCCAGTTATTAATATAACCTATTAAAACTAATTTAAAATATTTAACATTTTTCATTAAATCATTTACGTCATACAATTTATCTTTGAGTGTAATCCTATACAACTATCAAGTCATCTATAAAATTAAACCCCTTAAATAAGCTTACAAACCTTAAACATTAGCAACTTTGAATTAATTAAATACATAATATTAATTTTAAAGAATTTCTAAAATACTCCCCTAATAAAACAATAGATATTTCAAACCATAATAATATTCTACCATTAAAAAAAAATTTAAACTATACACTTACTTCTTAACTATAACTTCAAACCCTTACACTTACCACTTTTCACCTATTTAATTAAATAACTATTACCAAATTAAAAAAACTACCAAACTTACTAAAATAACAAATCTGATAAGAAAGAATTTTTTATTCAATACTAATCATGAATACATATACTAATTACTAACTAATTATAGTTAACTCAAACTAATCACCCAAACTTCTATGATCTACCTCCTAAACACTCACTAACAAAGTGTACCAACCCATCATATAAAATCCATTAAACACTACAATTTTTTTATTACATAATATCCTCTAAACTAGTAAAACACATTTACTTTTCACCAAGTATAAAATAATTACTAAATTCTGATCAACTTACACTTAAACCCTACTAAACTACCTATCTACCCTACCCCAAGCCAATTGGCAAGTGGCTACCCCTTTTCCCCATGCATATGGGCACTCCTCGAAGATGCCAACCCATTACCCAAGGCTGCTCACGTTTCCCTAAGGCTGCCTTATATTCCCAAGGATAACAACAAATTTAAAAACCGATTGTAAGTGGTTTGAATAAAGAAGGGAAAGGAAGTAAGGTTTTAAAGTTTACCTCTATGACTTTTGACTTATCCCATGTCCAAGTCAGCAAGAAAGGATGATGTGAATGTATGGAAGGTATAATTAAGAGTTTTCAATGCATAGGAATGAAGAGGTGGCGTTGGGAAGCAGAGTAGACAAGTGGAGAGGGTAAGTGGAGCTTTTCGTTGGAAAGGTAAGTTTACTATAAAGTTTGTTTTATATATATATATTTTTGGACCTTTTACATGGAAAACCAATACCTATGTGAGTGAGGAAGTGTAGAGGATGAGGGGTGGTGTGGGACCCCTCATTCCCTCCAATCTTGGTTACTTTAATAAAAGGCATTATTTTGAAAATTTGACTTTATAAAAGGGTATATGTCAAGTGGCATTATATTCCTATATTAAATTGATTGCATCAAGTTAGAAATTTGTATGGAAAGGATTTAATTTTCTTTCATACAATTTCCAGTCTTGTAGGGGTTCTTCGGGAGGATTTTTTTTTTGAAAATTTATAAATGTTCTAATGTTTTATAAGAATCTTTTCATATTTTTTATAGTGGTATTGTTAGGAGTAAATCAAATGTTTTAGGGATTGATTAATAGGTAGTATGCAATAGTTTCAACTTGGATATTAACATATTGATTTACCATTTAATCTACTATGTTAAATTAAGGTGCAGTTATAGAGAAAAAAGATTGATTTTGAGCATTGAATTTAATCAAGAACATTAAGGAATCTATACATCTTTCATTTTGATTTCTCAATAAAATACTATTTAATAATCTAAATTCCCTTTCATTATAATTGAATCCATGATTACATAAGGATAAATTATGAATTGAATTAACATTTGATACGTATCTATTGTGATGCATTTCAGAGTAGGAATTGAAGGTAAGACAATCTGAATCTTATTACAATCCTATGCACCTTATTCATTTAAAAATCTCATTTTCTATTATTGAAAGTGGAATATACAATATTGAAAACACTTCCATAGATCACAATAAGATACAATTCTTTGTTTCAAACAAGCATACAAGATTCAATCAAGAAGGTGATATAAAAGAGAAGTATCCAACAAGAGGGTGACTCAAGAACTGCATAAGGAATCCCTTCCAAGTTTTCCCCACTATTCGAATCCATCTAAAATCTATAAATACACACAAGGTACCATGAAGAGCTGACCTCCCAACCTAGGCCTCAAGGAGGCCACCCAACAAGCTAGGAGAAACAACAACCAATCGGGTGACATGCAAATCTAATCCACAGTAACACAAATACAATACTAACACCCATCCAAGGTTTGCACAATGAGATTCACTTTGAACCCATGACAAAGGGTGAAGGTGGATTACCAAGTAGGAGAAGCCATGTAACACATACAAGAAACATGTATTTTCCAAGGCTAGAATTAACATACCATTTTCCATACTTTCTTCCCCTTATCTCCCCCAAATCAAGATCAATAACATTAGCATGCAAGGGTCCATACACCTTGCATTTCTTACTCCTTCTCTCCAAGAGAAGAGACTCTACACATCCCTAGTATCCAACTAATCCCTTCCTCCATACTTGACCACTTCTTTCCTATCCGACGGTGAGTAATGTCATTACACCCTTCACAAAACCCTCAATACAAAACCAAGAAATGAACATAACAAGAAGGAAGTCAAACCAAAATCTCGTCCATTTTACATTTCAACAATAGAAAATACATGAAACACATACACAAGAAAATGAAATCACATACTAAGCTATCTATAAACACAAAAAGAATTCCATGGCTGTGGAGGTGACCAACCTTCACAAATGTTATGGTAAAATGATATTTGAGAATAGCCCAATCTCCTTTTTTCTTTCTTTTAGTCCAAAAACCCTAAAGTCTCTAAAAGTAGAGAGTGGGTGAACACCCTCCAACTCCTCAAAGGGCCTCTAAATAAGCTTCTAAAACTCAACCACCTAAAATGGTAATAAATTCAAAATTGGCCCTAAGCCTCTTGGTTCCCAACTTGTTCCTACCATAAATGCAAACCTTTTGGCAAGAGTATGGATTTGGGCAAGATCATGAAGTTGTTCAATTTTCGCAACCAAAGGAAAATGAGATATTTTGAAGGTCATAAAAGTCAATAGGAGGTTCTAGAAGGGTTTAAAAGGTGTCCGACCCATACCTCTACCACTTGGGTACTTGGTTGTTATTAAAATCGGCTTCTAAAACCCCTTTTTGGCCTCTACAAGTGACTATGAAAATTTGAAATTATAATCCTAATTGGTGGGACTATTCAATTACCTTTAGTCAACGGAGTTTAATTAAGTTTCTAATTAGTCAGTTAGGTTTAGGGTTACATTGTCAACCTTAGTGGACATGTCATTAACATATTCACATAACAAGTGTCAAGTGACATAATAACATCACATACACAACATTTGACATGTCACTAAATACATATGAAAAAACCTAGTACATATATACAAATTATGATCATGAATTAAATCACTTAACAATGACGTTTAAATCTCTTCATTAGATTCTACCTTAGTCTTATAGTTTGCACATAGGGTTGGTTTTTGTTTATCCGATTAATTCCATGGTAAATATTCTTGCACACTCAATTCGAATATTAGTAGCTCGATAAAATCACATGTATGTATAAATCAAATTGTATAATCAATTGACTAAACATTCTACATTCTCATTTTAATAAAAATTTCCAGTTCTACACCTAATAACACGTAATTGATTGCATAATTTAAATACCATATCACATTCATCAATTTGAATTAAAATACTTAAATAATCATCATAATGCATTCGTATACGTAAACATCATAAAAATCATCAATAAAGCTTACTAACTATCTAAATGCATGTAGCCTAATCATCAAGGTACCATAAATAACATCATCACCATAAGGTGAAACACCTCATAGCATCATTAGTACAAATTGATGTTTAAATAATCAAACAATGTAGTAAGTCTTGAATCACAGGGTATCAAAACATGAACATATCAAATGATCTCAATTACCATTAGGACACCTAAACCATAAAACCTTAATTCATATCCATCATCATAATCATCTATGTCCATAACTTTCTATAACCTAGTTATGCAGATGTATCCTTAGAAAACACACACAATGTTTATGGTTTAAACCATAATTTTAAGCAACCAAATAACTCATCCCACTACTAAAGTACAACCTCTTGTACCTAATACATACCCTAACAACCTTAACACATACTAACATAATTATCATATTTAAAATTAAGCTACTTAAAGGCACTTCTGGTGAGTTGATAATCTTTGTATTGGAATTACTAATGATTCAAAAGTGAGTAAGTATTATTTTATGTTATTACAAAAATCATCAAGTCATTATACGTAAGATAGTCATAATTGTCATAATGTCCTCTACATGGTTTCTAGCAAGAACAACAACATTCTCCCATACCATTTCCTTGTTGTGCTCATTTATCCATTCAAATATCCTATAATGGATTTAATAGATAAATTCATATTTAAATAAGTACATACAAGGATGGGTCTTACAAATGAAGACATGTGATAAGCATGATATGAGACTAGAATGTGTTAGAAAAGTGCTAATAGTGATTGTTATGTTGATATGGAGAATTATACTACATATAGTGTATCATGTGATGAAGAAATGCATAAGTAGATTCAAATTTTGAACCAAAGGTTCGTGATGAACAAGAACTAAAGGAAATGTTAATATATCTCAAGGAAGAATTGTATTCAAATAAAAAACATATTGACTACATTAAACATAGTTCAATTATAAATTTGAATTTGGATAAGGCTTTGGGAAACATATCTTATGATTATCATTTACAAGAAAAGGAGAAAGATTAACATTTTGATATGACATATAAATTCTAATAAATAAACAAAAAGTATGGTGTGAGCAATATAATAACAAAAATGTAAAGTCTTCTGAATAAGCAATAATATCAATGAATGAAATGCAAGTGTAGATGAGTTTGTGAACACATTATCACATCTAGAGGAGCTTTTCGATGGTGATCTCGAGGAATGTACTTATGCATATTTGTATCATAAGGAAAACCATTTAGAAGTACATGAATAAATCATATATTCTCATAATAGAGGCATATTTATATTTAGACTTGGTCTTGAGCTATTTAACAATACTCGAAAAAGCAACTTAGAGGAAGACATCAATAGGTTTTATCAGACATGTTAGAAAGCAATTTTTCCATTTTGAGAGTTGTTATCTCTTAACAACAAATGAAAAACTAACTTTCCACAACTGAGTCTTGTTATCACTTCAAAAAGAAACAAAAGACTCTATGTTTAAAGGCACATCTCCCTTTCTAAAAGATTAATCATAAAAAAACATTTATTATGAAAGAATTTTGAATAATAGTTCTTTTCACCTGAAAGAACATAAGGAAGTAAGCACATCCTCTTATAAACACAAAAGAATGTTGTAAATTCAAAGGATAAATATTCCACAACTTAGCCAAATGACATAAATGAAATGCCATTTTAATTTTTTATCAGACCTACTGAACTGAAAAGATAAATACATGCACTACTTCAACAAATTAATGAAAATAATCCATCATAGTGAGATTGGATTCCATGTGAAGTAACAACCATAGGATCATATGAGTGATAACTAGAGAATAACCATATGATTAAACACCACTTGTCATTAATTCATTGTCAAAATGCCACAAAAAATGATTACTACTTTATCAAAACGAAATATTATCAGTACTTCTGCATTCAGAGAGTCAACCTGTAGGGATCTAACCAGAAACACGTAAAATAGCCATGTAGGGCTTCCAAATCAATTTTAGAAACTAACTCCATAAGGAGTTACTAACTGTCAAGTAACAAAGTCTTAAGAAAACATTAACCAAAAGAAAATAACATCAATATGGCTCATGGAATTTGGATCCCTAACTAATTGCCAACAAGATTGCCAATGTCATCATTATGTTCCTCAATCATAGGAAAATTGCAGCCAACTTCTTTCCATGCTTTGTGAATGGCTAGGAAGTTGATTAGTTATTTTGTTGAGGAACTCCGAGTTGCTCCAGAGGCAACTTCCACATCGTCATGATTCTATTGACATGTTCCAACTTCTTATCCTGCATTTCAAGGTGATCAGTACAAAAGATCATCATAGAATTAGCCCTAACGATAATGGTGAGATCCTTGACAATAATTTCTTTCACTTGTTTCAATGTCCCTATTTTTTGGAAAGGAAAGCTGATTCAACTTCTTTAGAAGTCTTTCCTTCTTGGTCACTCTTTTCCATGATCTTTACATCAATACATTTGATGTCAATAGTTAAGATTTCCTTCAGACAGTTCATTTCATTTTGTAACTTAGCACATTCATCCAGAGACTTTTCAATCACGATGTTCCTCCATTCAAGGCTAGCTCGAGCTATGAGTAAGAAATTTGTGTTAACATTTGCTCCATGGTTTTCAACAAGGAATATATTCCCTCCATATTCTTGAACTTCTGAAATGTCAATGATGTATTCATCCCATTTCACCTTTTGAGATTCTCATGCATTCATCTTAGATTCTAGCGCAATCATCAACTTCTCTGCTTTGGCATTAGTGTTGGCGAAATGGGAGAAATAACTAGTTGCATGTGTGTCCACCATGTTCAACCATTCATCATAAGCTTGAGTGACTGGCCTATCCCTTTTTACTTTTTCAATGGAGCCCTTGTTGGTGGGAGAAGTAAACCCAATTACATAAATTGTGTTTGGTTGGGTTTCTATATTTGGATGCAGAAGTTTATGAATACATTCTACCATTTTGAGCAAGGATTATTTGAGTTCTTGCTTACACCTTTTATCTTTGTATATACAATGAGAGATCCTAGAATTACCAACACTCCATATCTTCATATCTGTAGACCTATAAGCAGGACCAAGGGTGGCCTTTTCCACGACATAATCCTGAGGAAGTATATCATCTAAACTCTTATTAGTTGCTAGCTTTAGAACATCTACTACCCAATGTACAGTCTTTTCATCAAAGTCTAGTATAGTTTCAACCTTTGGCTTCTTGGTTTTAGGGGTTTTTCCTAGGCATTTTCTCACAATATCTTCAATTGAGAGAGTTGCAGGAACTAGACTTCTTTTCATCCCTATTGATAAATCAAACCAATTAGGAACTAAAGAGCTATCCTTTAGAGGAGGTGTTTAAAATGTAGAAGAACTGATAAGCTCCATTGAACTCAAAGTATTAGCCCATCCTGCTTTCTTACTTCTTGATCCACTCTATTACTCGAGCTCTTAGTTGCAGTCTCTTAGATATATTTTGATCGACTTCGTGCAAGCTTCCCTAACAGAGCTCTGGTAACTCAACTTCTTCCTACTGCACGAATGGGTCTACTTGATCGAGGGAGAGATTTGAACTAAACTTTGAACATTTAGTTCAAGTTCAACTTTGGCAAACTTGCAATGTGAGAGTGAATAGTTTCATTAGTGTCTTCAACATGATGAGTTGAATTGGGGCTAGTAGGTGTGTCTTGAACAATAAGGGTACTTGGTGAGGGTCATCTTTTGCTTGCGAGCCATTATTCAATTCTGGTTATCACAGACAGGGTTCTAGCTTGTAAGTCATCTTCTTCTAAAGTTGACCAATCAACAACATGCAAAGGGTATGCTTCAATCTGTTCAATATACACCAAATCAACTACCTCATCATCAACTTCTTCAAGGACTCATGAGATATCAAGTTGAAGATTGAAATCCTTGATTTCCTTCAAAGTAAGCCTTGACCACAATCTTTTTCTAACTTCATAGTCATCTTGGCAATCTGCCCTATAGTCTTCAATTTAAGAAACATGGGAGAAAGATGAACACATCTCAAAATACTTTGATGCAAATTCATAACTATCAAATATGGAATCAGGGGTTTAAAATGAGAGGTTCATAGTCTCAAGCTCCATCCTCAAGCTCAAGGCATCTTGAAAAGACTTACGTCTGTAATGTCCAATTTCTACTAGAAAGGTGTAGCTAGAGCCTTTCTAGGCTTTATAATTTCTCTCCACCTTTGTCAGTTGCTTGCATATTTCTATTAACACATAATGGTCAAGTCAATGTCGAGGAAATCTTAAAGGTTTCCCTTCATATCCTCCATCCCTCAAGTAAGTGAACTTCTTAAACTGGATAAAGAAACTACCAAAAATGTTGACCAACTGAGTTTCCTCTTCTAATAGCCTCCTATTTTCTCGCCCTGGAGTTCGAACCCTAATTTGGCCAAAAAGGTATCTTGAAATCTCTTAAATAAAACCTTCTAGGTTTTTATCCTTCTGTAATAAGCAGTAACAATCATGAATGGGCATGTCCTGGTTCCACACCTAGTGAGGTAGGATTTTCCATTCTCTTCCACTGGCTCCAATGAAAAATAAATATGACAAAATATAAAAACCAGAGTTTGCAAATACTTGAGAAAGCTTCTCCTACAATCTTGTTGCTACAATGTCAATCCAATCAATAAACTTATCCTTTCCTAGAATAGTTTGGATGAAAAGTACATCTAGTTTTCCCAATGGAAGGCATGAGAGTTCCCTTTCACTTTATTCAGCAAGGTTATGACATCTTTAATTTAAGGAATCATATGCTCTCTGGTCAAAGGATGTGGAAGACAGGAACCGCCTCTTTTAGGCTTGATAACCAACCCTTGACAATTGCATTACTATATTAGTTGGCATTGGTGATGAATTGGGCATAGGAAGAGCTGATAGTCCAATCTTCATAAACCTTGTGTGGGGGAATCCTCAACGCGCCCATAACAACTCTGTTCACATATACCAAGGCTTCACCATTGTATGTGTGGACACACCTTTCAGCAGCATTGTACCTATCATGACACACTAGAACTAGTTCTGGGAAGGGGATAGCATTAGGAAAGCCAAAGGCTTGCAACAACCCACTACTTGAGAACTTTTCAGATATTGACCTAGGTTTTGCACTGGAGAATCTAGCCACTATCTTGCCAATGTCCTCATTAGCCAAGAATGTATCTTCAATCTCGAGTAGAAAACTACTTATGGTTAATCGTTTGTCTTTCTTAGGTAATTTGGGGTGAAAAGCAACCATGAAGGATTTGGGATTAACAGATAGCAAGCAAAGAAAAAACCAAAAGAAAATATATAGACAAGCAATCAATCTGTAGAAAAGAAACAACCAATAGAAAGAAATGCAAGGACTTCCCATGTCAGTTGTATAATAATTGTTAAACGTGGCCTACTTCTATCCCTTTGTATCTCCAGATAAAACATAATTTTTTACCTTAAACAACTGACGAAAAATGAAAGGAAAAAAGTCTTTTAAGGCATGCAAATGCAAAGAGCATAATTGAAAAGATAGGTTACTTTCCATCATTAATCATTCCTTCAATTTTACACATACCAAAGCATACTTGGTCATCATTACTATCAATTACCAATAAATGTGTATCTTTCTCACAAGCCTTGAAAAGAAAATGGGAAATCCTCCATACCGGACTTGTTTGGACACGTGTCTCTAGCATCAAGAGCCTCTCCACCCATGAACTATGAACAATTGAACTACTTAGTAACAATTCAATGCTCAAGTTTGTGGGCCTTAAAATGTTGGAAGTGACACTCATAACAAGACAAAACTCTATCAGATTAATCATTGAACTTGAACATAAAGTGTTCAAAGTTCAATTTCAATAATGAGCAACAATTTTTATGAATGATAATTTAACTTAAGCCTAGACCAACCTGAGACTTTGTACCCATGAACCAATTAACTATGAACCTCTAAACACATTGTGTTCAAAGTTTATTATCAACCTTAGGTTCAAGCTAATGATGAAATATTTTAAGAGGAAGGGTTTGAAGACTTTGAACTAATGAACAACTTGACTTCTAGGCTCACGACGAAGACTTGTTTACAAAAAGATGTGATGTGGCTAATACATGGGTAACAACTGGCTCTGATTGGGGATTCAGAGTGTAAGGACTGAAGAGGAATTCAAATATCTTTGGTTTCACGCTAAGACTAACGACTAGACTAAAACTAAGCTAGAACAGAAAGGAAAGGAAAGACTAAACTAAGACACAACAAAAAGGCTATATAGAAATAGTACAACTAAAGCTGATAAAGCTTCAAATCCTGCCCATTATATGACAGGGGCATTTTGGTTCCATCCAAATACCTTAGTTTGAAAGAATTAGCCCCCAACACCTTGCTGATTTCAAAAAGACCTTTCTAGAGTGATCCGAACTTACCATGTGACTCTTTAGGATCTCTTCTTTTATCCCATAACAACACTTTATCACCCCCCATGAATTTTCGAGGTCTCTCTTTATGATCGAAGATCTTTTTAACCCGCGCTTGATGAGAGGTTATGTGCTCAAACAACTTTTCTCTATCTTCTTCGACCTTCATGAGATAACATTTTCTTTTCCAAAGCATCATGAAATACTTCGCCTTTAATGACCTTTTGAAGTTGAAAGCTACCAGTTCAAGAGGGAGAGATAACTGAGCCTTAGTCCCATACACTAGTGCAAAGGAGGGTCATACCTATTAGTTTTTAAGGGGTTGTGCAGTCTGCACACATCGCTTCATAGAGCTTCTTGTGTCAGTCCTTAGCATTTCCGCTCACCAACTTTTTCATAATAGAGACCAAGATCTTACTCGAGGACTCGACCTATCCGTTTCCTTGTGGAAAATAATCAAAAGAGTGGGAAAGATGGATCCCATTTCCATTACATAAAAGTTACAATTCCCTTGAAGAAAATTTATGAGCATTGTCCATCACCAACTTTTTTGGGAATCCAAACCTAACCAAGATATTTTCCATCAGAACCTTGCTCACCACCTCTGAAGTAGTCTTTTTTACATGAGTTGCCTTGACCCATTTGGTAAAATAGTAAGTGGCAGTTAGAATATGAATATGCCTTGCAATAGAAGTTGTGGATTTTTCTGAGAATTTTGAATGGTGTGCCCTTGTTGAAGTATAAGGGTTATTCTGAGAATTAGGCAAGGGTCCTATGGGGGGGCTTAGGCTCTATTTTTTAGGAAATAAAGGTGCCATGAGATTTTTTCTTGGAAGCTAAAGGATTATTTGAAATCTTTTCCACCAAATATAAAAGTCACTATTTATCAGCCCGCTTAATTTGAGTAGGTGAAAATGGGGTGGGGCTAGTAATAACCCCACCAGCTTAGGAAAACTTTGTGCTTGATGTAGGAGCACCTTAGGGGAAAGGCAAACCCTAATTAACATTTTTGGCTTCTAAATAGTTTAGCCAACCATTTTCCAAATAAGGAGTAGTTATGAAGTCCCAAGGTGAGTTGGAGAAGGTGTTAGAAAGTAGAGTGGAACTATTGGGTCAAGTTTTAGTTGATAAGACTTAGTAGGTCCTAATAAGGTCAACTATGGTCAAAGTTGCAAAACACCTTAAAAATGAGGGATACTTATTGAAATGTTTTTTTTAATGTGTTTTTGGGTCAAGTTGGATGGGTTGGAGTCACACTTGTCAAGTTGGGAATGACACAATGTCATTTGTGCAACAATTGTCAAAGTTGCTCATGATAATTTTTCCTCAAAAGTTGGAGGATGCATTTATTAGGTCTAAGGCTTGAATTTAGGGTCGAGATAGGTGGAGTAGGGATATAAAAGCTCATCCAAACCCTAAACTGGTGAAGTCCCCATTTTGTGTATGAACTGGAAGCAAGATCAACATTGACTATAATGATAGTTTTGGGTTTTTGACATTCATTTCTAGTTTAATGGATTGAAAGGTTGATTATCACCATTGGATAAGTTAGTGTATAACTTGTGAACTATCTCTACTTGGTTATTTTGAAGTTTTGGATCCATTTTCTTGTTGTTTTGAAATTAGTTTAGTTTCCTAGTATCATTATTCTGTAGATAGCAGTTTGTGTGAAAATGCCTACAACTTGAGTTCTAGTCATGGGAACTTGATGGCCTTTTGGAATCAAGATGAAGACATTTATATGGAAAGAGAAGTCAGGAGTCCATTTGTTAATTTTGCAAGCGAGCCCTAGGCAAGCCTGGAGTGTTTGGCTAGGAAACAAGAAGCTTGCAAGGAGAGTTTAATGGGTTTGCTGGATTGGGATGAGAAAAACCTGGTTGGGGCAATGTAATAGGAATAGTCAAGGATCCATAGGCTAGAGGACAAGTCTTGAGAAAGAAAAATCATAATATGGTGAAGTATTTGGTATCATTGCCCTAGAAACTCTAAAAATAGGGTTTTCAACAAAAGTATTGTACGGATGCCATTAGAGCCTGAAACCTAGAAAATCTGAGTCTAGGTTGTTGTGAAACAAAGTTAAGAAGACACCAACAGGGCTTGCTATGGAAGTTTTAAAGTTAGTTAAGGTTCCTAGTTTTTAGGAGGCCTAATTGGGTCTCATAGGGCTATAAGGCCTAAAAGAGTAATTTGGTGATTTTGAAAAGTTGGGTTTGGAAAGATGGTGCAGAAAGGTTGGAGAAAGATCAAGAACAACATGTGGATGATCAATAGATGCATTTTCCATGCTGGAGTCCTTGGTGAGTTTTTCATCCTATTGAGCATAAAGTTGCTTAGTTGGGATTTGGAGAGTGAGAAGGTGTAACTTGAATTGATAGGTGAGTGTCTAGGTTGGAGAGAATTAGGAAAAGATCCTCTAGGGTAGGGTATCAAGAAAGAACCCTTGAAAGGCTAAGAGAAGGCCTTGGATAGAGCAAGAAAGCTCTAAGTGAGAGAAACTCTCCATTAGTGCTACATGTCAACAAATAAGAGAAATTTTGAAAAGAAAGGAAAGTTTCTATTTTTTAATTAACATTTAAAATTTAAAATCTTCCAAACTTCCTTAACTTTAGGAATTCAAAGTTTTAAGCTGTAATACATTTTATGACTCATGAGACCATTTAGCTTTAAACATTCCTAAACCGTGTCTAAGGAGATTTGTTGGCAAGAGTTCAATGTGTTGGATTGATTTGTGAGGAGTTTGATCTAGATGAACATACTTGCATTTTGATTCTGAGACTCACATGAGTTTTCTATAGATAGTCATTTCACATTGTGGCGACGTTTGAAATTTACTTGGTTTGCCATGGTCAATTCCAAGCCCCACGTGTCAGTTTAGAGGCACATTAATCATTGCATACAACCTGCAATTTGTTCTGATAGTTGTGTTTGGAGTTTGGGGATTGATTTGGAAGTTATCACTGCTAAGTTTTGGGATATTGTTGCCCAGCTCTGCTTGGCAATTTATAATTTGGCTGCCAATTAGCAATTGGGTGAGTGATTGGTGTTTTGAAGTTGCATTTTTGAGGGCCACATTTGAGCATGTTGAAATTCCATTATATTGTGGAGGATGCGAATTGCTAGAAGAAGAGAGTTGATTTCATTACTGGCTGCAATTTGGATGGTGATGTCAATCTATGGGACTGTACACACAAGTTCCAAATGCTATTAGTGTTTAATTTATGTAATCACATTTATAGAATTGACATTTGTGCAAGGAAATCATAATTGGTCTAAAAAGAGTTTGATATTTATTACAATTAATTCTTTACATTGCATAATTTTCCATTATCATTATTATCTAAAATTCAAAGTGCTAAACACAAAGAAGGATGTATACATTTGCAATCCATCAGCTAAGCAATAGAGTTGGTTCTGATTTATTTTAATGTTATTGAGATCGCTTGCAATGTGTTTAATGAAATGTCAAACAACTAAATAATCAAGAAAATTAGAGTTTGTGAAGCTATAACCAAGCAAGGTTATTACAACATACTATTGGTCTTGTTGTCTTGCATTTTGTCACCACAAAATGTTGGTAATAGTTCAAAACTTTTTCAAGCTAGTTTTGTGTATCTCTAAGCTTGAATTTGATATTTAATTGTTTAATGTTGATTGATCAATCAACTTCAATTTGTATATCAAATTGTTTTACTGAAGGCTTTTGTCAAGTCTTTTTCGTTTTTCTTTTGATCGAATCTTTGCTTGATTTTTGAGGCCTACATCATCATTTTCTTTGCTTTTGTTCATGTTGTGGCTTTTAGTTTCCCCTTCGATTTGGTCTAACCTAGAGTGTAATCAGAGTTGTCAGTCAAGAGTTATGGTCGTTTTAGTGCCTCAAAAGTGGATCTTTTTGATGCAACAACACAAATTAAAATATCAAGTTATATTTTCAATTTGACATTCACTTGTTAAAAAATATACCTTAAATTCACTTTATGTTGTGTTTTCAAGTTACTTTATCATTTAAAATTTTAGTGCTCTTTATGTTATAATTTTAAGTTTGAGTTACTTTTTGATTTCTCACTTAAAGTGACTATATAAACTATATCGTTTCAGTTTAATTTTTAATTTTTAAATCAAATGCTCATTTAAATGTTACTTTTTAAATGATATTTATGTGTTGTATTTTTAAATATCATATGTAAATATCGTTTATGTCCCATTAAGTAACATTTTTTATGAAATTAAGTTGATTAAATGACTTTAAGTTATCAAAACTGGACATTTTACATGTTACTGCAAATAAAGTTCAACTTGAAAACATAAGTCAACTTTTTTGATGTCATTACATCAAAAGGTAAGTTTTTGTGTCATTCCAAAATGTGAGATACAACTCAAAATATGCGTTACCCTCCAAAACGTACGATTTTGATCACTTGAATATTTTAAAACATGTCATTCACTCCAAAAGGCTTGATTTGCCTTGTTGCGAGTTTTTAAAATGTACTTGTTATCCCAAAAGGTGTGATTTTAACTAAAGGCATATTTTAAAATGTTTTGTGCCCTCCAAAAGGTTCAATTTTGAAAGAGTGCATGCATTTTCTCTCCAAGAACCCGATTTTGCTCATTGTGAGAGATTTACTTCGTGGATTTGCATTAAATCTTCTCCATTGAAGGCATTTTTGCTTGGCAATGAGTTTTCTTGCATCAAGAATGGTTTTATCATGCTGAAAATCGTTTTTGGAAGCTCTATCACAGGGCATGTTTTTAGAGATAACTCCAAATAAATACATTTTTTATCAACATTTTTGCACAAGAATGAATCGATTATTGATTGCATTGCATTATGATGCATATTTTGACCTTTAAACTCCAAATCGATTTGATCATACTCCTTGCTCAAACAAGTTTTTCATGAAAAGCATCCCATAAGCATGCATATGCAAAATGCTGGATCTTGGAGTATTATTAGGGCATGTTTTGGCATCTTTTAACAAATACTCCTTGATTGCTACCTTCTCCCATTTGAATTTGCAAGAGTTTGAAAGATTCAAACATTTTTTTAAGACGTTTTCAACATCAGAGCATCTTTTTCCTTCATTTTTGGCACTTAACCTTCATGTAAGTGGACTTATTCTTTCTTGCTATTTAATTTGTGCTTATCTTACTGATTTTATGCACATTGTTGCTTGATGATTGCCACTTGTTGAAATCAATGCCATGGAAAGTGCATTTTTCCTTTAAAAATGAAGAAATTGTTCATTTTCTTGTTTTTATTTTTTCCTCAATTTCAAAGTTTGAATTTGTGTGTTGAAGTGCATTGCATCTTGACATGTTTCAGTCACTCTCCAAAGGTATGTTTTTCTTTTGAGTTTTTGTGCTTTGTGCTTACTTGTCAATTTTCTCCACTTTGGAGAAGTCACAAGTTCTTTCCCAAGAACATGTTGTTTCACTTCATGCGAAAGCATCATCATTTTTCACTCCCATCTTCCATATCACATCACTTCACATCTCATCTGACAAATGCGATTACATTTTTTCCATCTCATTCACCATCCACACATGCATGTAATCCCATTTTCTACTTCCGTTTTCACTCATCTCTCTTTTTGCATCCATTTGCAGACACAATTACACGAAATGCCTTACGTGTAATAGAATCCAAAAGGTCCAATTTTGATTAAAAGTCACTTGTTGAAAAGTCAAAAGATGTCATTTTCATCTTCCATGTACTTTGACTTCCCCTTTTCACCAAAGATGACTATAAAGCTCATTATCCCTCTTCCATTTTCCATTTCCATCTCTCCATATGCATTTACGCCTTCGTGAGCAAATACATGTTTCCGTGTCTTTCCATGTTTTGCACTTCATCCTCCATTTGCACTTGCTTGTAAAGTGCATCCTCCATCTACATTCGGATCTCATCTCACCTTTCATCTCACGTTACGTGTTGCATTACAGGTACTCATTTTTCATGCAATAACATCTTGAAGATCCTAAGTTAGGTTAAAAAATCAACAATCTTCATTCACACGCATTCCCATACTTTCCACCTTTACACATTTTCATTTCATTTTAGTTCATTTCATCTTCACCCATTTTCCATCTTCATAATACTACATTCCACATTTTGTTCATTTCATCTTCATTCACTGCATATGCATGATGATTTCTTTTTGAGATCATTTCATCGGATCTACAAAGTCTCCAATCTGTTTTCGAACCCTTGTTGCTAACCACAAATCAACTTGTATGGCAATTCCTTCTAGCGATGTGTTTATGTTTTGAGATTTTTGTGTTGTAGCACAAATGCAAGAGATGCCCTCATCATCAAAATCCAAAGGAAAGATGAAATATAAAGAGTTGGCTCATGCAACTCCATCGTTAGTTGCATCTATTCTTGACAATATAATGGACATGAGGATCAGTCATGTGGACATGGTTGATTTTCTATGAAGAGTTGAAAATCTTGTTGGTTATGAGATGAAATGCGTCAAAAGAAGTAACATTCACTTGGTGTCTACATTTCCTATGGTAGCCATGGAACTTGATTTTGTTCTTGGATGTGCACGACATTTTACTCCAAAAACAAAGACTATCAAGGACGCTGACGACAAGGTTATCATTAGCCTTGATTCAAAGGTTATTGAGCAGATCTTTAAAGTGTCACGTAAACTAGAATGTGTAGATTTAACCAAGGAATCATCTTTGACATGCTGGAATGGGCAAAAGTGTGATTATCAGAAGTTTGTCAACCTATATTGGTTAGACAATAAAAGTAACAACTTCTCCAGATGGCCAAAGACTATTCAACGATCTACCTTCAAACAAGAATATAATGATCTCATCATCCTTCTCAGCAAAATTTGCGGTCTCAAAGATTCTACTGATTTCAAGCCACTGATCTATAAGTTCTTTCAAATCATGGAAAACAAAGAACACATTGTTTGGGGAGAGCTCATCAGCACTGCACTTTGCCAACAGATAGGCAATGTGAGAACTTTAGCGCCCTTCTACATGAACTCTTAACTTTTTTACATTGTTGCTGCCATGGGATCTTTCTCTAGGCTCTTAACCAAGGGAGATTGTCTTCAGGTTCCTATTGGGGATTACTATAACCAAATCACTTTGGCAAATAGTAAATTTCATTACACAAGAGTCCAAGATGCTTTCTTTGGGCATTTCCAATGCTCATTTGATAGACAGTTATCTATCAAAAGTGTCTGATGCAACATGGGAAAAGATGAATCAATATGGTTGTATTTTCATTCAATTTCCAACTTTTACATACTTTAGAGTTGGATATTTCGAAGGCGAGCCACATACCTTACCTAGGTATGTTATAGATTCAATCATCTTGATGGAGCTAGCTAGACAACTCATGAACGTGCAAAGTGATCAACATGTTATGCATAGGCTTGGTTTCGGTATTCCCTGAGCTCAACCCTTGGCTATTGGCAACTATTCGATCAATTTTGTGCCTAAAGCAAAGAACATGGAAGCAAAGTTGTAGTTGATCACCTTGAAGAAGTTCAAAGCCAAATTTAACTTTGATTACTGAGAGATGAATTCTTAGATGTGTTAGTGAATAGATTGTCCTTTGAAGAAATGTGTGCAAATCTAAACCCGAATGCCCAAGTGAGAGGACAAACTAACACCAACAGTTGGATAGGTTATCATGGATTGATAACCTTCCTCTGAATTTTTATCGAGTACAGCTCCCCGTATAAGATATTCAGTGAATCAAATGTGCATGCTTTTACCAGAAAGCATAAAAGAATATCAAACATCTACTCATAAATACAGCGTAGATGCGTAAACTTATACTACTGCATTGAAAGAAAGCAAAGAACAATAGGTGACACAAAGTTCATTTGTTGAACACTATGTTGTGTAATGAAAATGAAAATATGTTTTATGTTCTCTTGAGAGAAATAAAAACCAGAGCCTTTAAAGGTATTTGAACAGATAATATGACAAGAAAACAACGGTATTGAAATGTAACTTAGAGAAAACTGAAAATGACTCAAGGTTCATTACAAGTGGAAGGAAAATACACCATAATCAAAGTTCTGATATTATTAACCTCCAGTCTCCCTTCCCTGACTGTAAAAGATTCACAAAGTACCTTCTACACATTACAACCAAATCGTTATTTCAATAAAGACAGAAACTCCCCTCACCATGTTACATCAACTATCCAAATCCTAACTCTACCTCAAACACCCAGTTTTGAAAAGAAGAAAGAAAGGAAATAACCCATGCTCTGCCTCTCACAGCCTCTCAAGAAAATAGAACAGTTTTGCCAAACTCTCCTCCCTACCTGTAGCTCCAAGTTTGCAGTTTGGAAGAAGTAAGAATCCCCCACATTTCTCTTCTGTCTTGCAGCATCAAAGTCTCTTGTTCTGAAAAGAAATGGAACCCCTCATTATGTTTTTTCTTCTTCTCCTTCTTCGTTGTGGGTTTTTGTTCTATTTTAAATAATTGATTCTTGAAAAGGAAACCATCTCCCTCTTTCTTCTTGTCTGCATAATGTTTAATTAATAATTAAACATATCATTATTAATCATTTTTGGCATCGTATGGGCTTCCTTTATTGAAATAGATAATGAACTTCAAATTAATGCTCGACTAAGCAACGAGCATTGAAACCTATTTAAGGAATATCTGCACTTTGCACATTAATTCGCATTGTGTCATTGTCTAATGGCATTTCGGGTTTGTCTAAACCTCATGGTAACCGATGATATAATCAAGTCTAATAATGAAAGAGCAAAAGAAAAATGGTGTATTTACCATATCGACATCTCATGACTTGGCACCATTTCTACTCCAAACTCAATACAAACATTCTCAGATAGGCAAATACAGAATGGGGAATCTTTTAAAGCAGCTCGGGCTTCCTTTGCTCACATACTCGATTTTATCTAATTTCAATTGATCCTTCACAGTAATGATGGAGAGTCTTTCTCAGCTTGGCCAAGTTCTGGATTTGTAACTCGTCATGCATTTATAACCTTGAACTTTTGCACAGCGGGCAAGACTTCTGAAGCAACAAAACTAACTCTACATGCTATTTGGCTAAGTATTATGTTCACATAGGCATGTTCAAAATTTACACTAAGATGTCTAGTTGCATCCAAATGGGTTGTGAAATGGCAATTTATAACACATTATGTCTAGCAAAAGACACTCATTTTCTTTTCTTTTTTCAAACCATGGCTTTCAATAATGAGAGGCCACCCGATTATCTTTTACTCGCTTAGCAGGTGTGAGGTGGTGGAAAATATTATGTAATACTACATTTTTCAAAACTATTTCGGAGCCTAGTGCCACCTTTCCATGGAGCCTGTTGTCTTTCCTTCTCACACAGATTATTGGCATTCCTAGACAATCAGAAAATGGATGTTCAAATGCAAGTTATGAGTTAGTACAATGATAACTCGTATCAGAGTTTGGAGCATGTATAAAACTTTCATGAATAAACTGAAGTACGCCATCACACAAGAAGGGATAATTGAATCCCCATAGTCACCCCCTGGTGCAAGAAGCAAAACATTTGAATTTTACACCATCTACACTCATCTACAGTTGTATGATGTTTTTGAGCAATTTTTAGTACATTAAGGCCGACACCTCCATTATCAAGGCCATAGGTACAAGCATTTTAATGATTTTTTTTTTATAAAAAAAGGATTCCTCCTAGCACAGCGTGTAGCTTCACGTTTCATCTCTGCCGCTTGCCCTAATCTTTCCATATTTTTCATGACATTCGAGAGGCCACAATGCCTCAATTCAAACTTTCATGCAGGTTCATTCTTGCCATTTCATTTATATTGATACTCTTTGTACCAGCGGCTTATATGTATGCTCTCGAGCCTGAGCCTTGGATGTTATTTAAAACAATCTACAATCTCCATCACGTGTCCTTTTGCAATTTTAACTGCTTTGGTATTGTGTTCGGGTATAGTATATATATCTTCATATTCTTGCAATTCATATCTACTTGACGGTCTCATATTGAAACCATGTTATCAGTTAATTGTACCAGTAAATCGAAGTCTCTCCAATGGCAAATGCCTCGTGAGGAGCTAAATTTCCATATGCATTTTTTTTATAGTTTCCATGTTCATGGAGAACTCACGGCCATGTACACCCTTTCAAATGGCGTTATTGAATACATTCACAACAATCTGAGCTCTTTTCATTGCGGTGAAGACACTATGTGGATCCTAGGTACCGATGTCAAAGCATCAGCCTTGGCTTTCTTCTCATTTCCAAGCCTCAAGTGAAGTCTTGGACAGGTTTTATAATTATAGTGCCTTTCTTGAAAAGATATACAATTACTCCACAAGTTTTTATCAATTGGAACAAGTTATTTAATAAAAACCCCTTTTCACCATACCTTTCAAGTTCTCGTTATGAACTTCAAATGCTCATCTTTATTGCCTTCAATAACATGTAGCTCTGAGCATCCCCCATGGAATTCTGAATACCTGAGGCCCTAAATTGCATCTCTGCCTTCAAGAGACTATCAAAGATTTCACATATTCTGACAAACAATCATCTGAACACACCTTCTACACCTTGGACTTCGAAGCTTAGATCTTAATAAACCCTTGAAGTAGGAACTCGAACCTGTGACTTCAATCAAATTGAACCAACTCTGAACCACTGAAAAGAATTCTGAAGCTCCACTATGATGATATTTTATTCTCTGGTTGAGGAGTGTCTTCGAACTGACCTCTGAACTCTTGCACAAAAACTCTAAACTTGAAGTTTTAAATCTGTGACCACATCAGGTACCAACAAGATGAAAAGAGCTTTCACACATGCTCATCACATCGGGGATATTTGGATTGACATGAGAATAGAGCTTGACATCATGAAGATGGACTATCGTATATTAACCCTATAGCAGATAATCAATCTCAACCTGTTTGAGATTCCTTCAAATGTTCAAGTTGAAGATGATGGCAACATTTTTTATCCAGAGTTTCATCAAGCTAACTTTGATAAGAAGTGCCCTTTTTCTATTCAATGGAAATAGTAGGAAGGTACATTTATCATGGATAGATTTCAATCCATCTTGGTTAACATTAACAAATGGCTGAAAAATAAAGGCCTTAAAAGTGTTAATTATAAGATGGGATTGGATTGTGGAAGCTTTGGCCCTCTTGGCAAGAAGTCACAGCTAGAGATTATCGGGAAAGATGGTGCCTCATCTTCTAATGCTAGGAGTTCCCTCGAATTTAAATTGAAGGGTGGAAAAGGATCTAAGTCTTCTCAAATCTTTGAGCTAGTTCAAGAGTCTAAGGAAGAATCAGAAGAGGACCTAGAGACAAAATCAGGTAAGGAAGATACAGATGAAGAAGGGGAAGTCATGATCATATCTCCCCCAAAGCTTACACAGAATTGTGCACCATCTATACATGAAGCACCTTTTTTGGATGAGGTAGATGACGATGTGGATTCATTCTCCATAGTTTCAATCTTATTCCAGTCTCGGGAGTTAATACAATGGCCCTTCCTATTTTTTCTGTTGCTCCTCTCATTCCTGCAAATGAACCATATGAGCATTTGGCAAATGTGTTTGAGGATTTTCCGACTCTCACAAGTGATCAAGTTTCCCAACTTCATATATCTTTGACAGGTTTTGAGGCTTTCATGACATAATCATCTCAACATGTTCCTATGTCTTCAACTGTGCAGACTGAATCTTGCTCTGTTACAATGGAAATACAATCTAGATCAATGTTAATGGTCTCCACTATACGTGCTTCTACAAATGAAAGTTTCAGTTTGCCTGTATGGTTGAGCAAAATCACAACAAAGAGAAGAAAAGTGGTCATACCGCCAAATAATCTCCCTGTTAAGAAAACTAAATCCAAATCTTTGAAAGATTAGATTGTTTCAAGGATTTTAGTTGATTTAAATAGGACCAATTTGTTGAAGCTGTTGAGCCCTTGGTGGACAAACCTGTGGAGGAACTTACTCATTCTGATTACAAGTTCACTAAGGTTGAAATCAGAAAACAATCATGTCTAAGTTGTTTACAAGATGCTCAAGATGCATTGACAAATGTATCAAAGAACAATCATGAGCTATGGGAGAAGAAAAACCAACTGAAACAGGAGGTTTCTTACTTGAACAAGGTTATTCAGCAACAATCTTCTCAAAGTGTTGTTGTTATGTCTCAATCATCCAAGGAGAGAGTTGATTGAAGCCACCAAGGCTTAGATAGGAGAGATCATCTCTGAAGGAGTCCGAGCAATCACAAAGACATTTGCAATTCTTAGGCGAGTCAAAGAAATGAGTAGAATGGAACAAAACTTGATTTCTTCTTTGAATCGAGGAGCGAATAATTTTAAGGAAATCTTCAATGATTGGGATGAAATGGAAAGATTTGACCTAAATGCCTTGGTCTCATGTGACATTCTTTCGTCATGTGAAATGTTCTTCAGATTTTAGGGACTTACTGGTTACAAGGAGGAAACGTTGAGGAAGTTGATCACAAAGTTGCATGCAACACTTGAAGATTGTCAAGTAGTTGAAATAGGTGTTACCTGTGATTTAGAACAGATGGGATGCCATGTTATTGATGAATCTAGTAATCTCATTGCAATTGAAAGGGTACGCTCAGAATATACAATCAGGATCAATGTTGATGTAGATTCCGAAGACTTTAGTTTGCATACAATGAACAAGTTTGTTTTGTATAAATCTTTGAGAAAACACTTGTTAGATTCTATACCAGCAAATTCCAAAGTTGTGCAATCAGCATATGCAAATGTAGTGAGGATCGAAGCCATATCAAGACCATGCCAATTGTTGATCTTCCCATAGTGTGTGATATCATCGTCAAATTCAAGGCACTGAGAAACAATCTTTAAGATTGTTGTTTTGATTTTATTTCATATTTGTAGGTTTAAAAGGATGCATTACATGTAATGCAAATTACATATATGTAAAAAGATGTAATGCGAATTGTATGTGTAGTTGCATGTAACCCTATATTTTCTCTTGTAGTTAGACTAGGTCAAAGTTGGTTGAGTTGCTCCCACTTCTTCCTCCACCTTTTTCTCAACACTTGTGCCTATATAAAAAAGTGCCCCCTCATTGTAAAATCATCATTATGTTTATGCAAGAGAGCTCTGGAGAAATTGTGCCTACAGAACTTTGCTTGTGTAAGCACTATTTTGAGAGAAAGTGAATACAAATGAGCATTTGAGACTTAACTTTGATTAAGTGAGATTGTTACTTATGTGAGTTATAGGCTTTGTCTATAATTCATCTAAGTTATCTTTGATTTATGTTATCTTGTGTTTTGGGTAATTGTATCTTATGAATTGAATATAAAAAAGTTTAGAAGCAATCCGAGTTAGAGCTTTGACAAGGAGAAATTGTGGAAGTGCACAGCTAGAAGCTTTATCTAGCTCTTGATAAAAGTGTAATTATAGATTCTTTCTTGAAAGTTAAGAAGAAAGGATATTGGTAATATCCATTTTATAAAATCTCTCAACTTCTTGCTTACCTTGAGTTGATCCAAAGAACAGTGAGAAGGGAGAGCCTTCCCTTTAAGGTAGGAGAGACTTTGTCTCACACGCAGTGGTTGGTCATCCTATTTTACGACTGAATTTTTACCCAAAACTATTGGTTGCAAAATATGCACCCAACAGGTTTTACCCTCTTTTGGGTTGTTTTGGACAGCTTGGTGAAAAGCATACTGATGTGGCATAATATTTAACAATATGACCCTGAAACCTTAGTTATAACTAAGGTAATTGCCAATTTGCCACAAAAAATATTGGAAGTGGCTTAAAACTTCCATGTAGGATTTTCAGAAATGTGAAGTTAGTGTGCTCAATAATAGGTCCTCTCACCTAGAACTTGGATAGGTCTCACATAAACTCCAAATCACTGAAAAAGATGAAACTAATTATAACATCAGATTCAGGTCCTTGATAATTTTCATTACCTGGAGCATTGAGGAGATAATTGAGCTGAGTATTATGAATGGAGTGGATTCCTACTCTTCAACATTGATGAGTAATTAGTTAGTGACATAGCTCAAGAACTTGTAAGGTATTTGAGAACCTTGCATTCCATTGATAAGAGTTGATTACTTCCTACTGTAGAATGGAATAGCAGAAGCAAAAGATTGAAGATTTTTACATCTGCAATACTGCACATCACTGTATAGTGATTTCTGTTAAAACCTATTTCTGGAAAATTTAAAACATGGCACAATTTCAATATGAATAAATGTCTTCTTTTTATATTCACACTTTAATATTAATGTGATCAATAATACTGATTTTGTCTGGATTTTTACCAATAATTTCAAGAAAAACAATAGTATGTGTTTATGCATGTTGCTATATTGCTAATTTAAATTTTCCCAATTTTATTCTCTTACATTTTCACTAAAATTTAATAGCCATTTCAATAATGGCGTCAGACACAGAATCCATCCTTCAGAATATAATGATCCCTGACTATGACAGGAACAGTAACATAATATCATTTCATTTTCTACATTTAACAGCACAACGTATAGCTAATGTGAGTAAAGATAGATAAAAACTTATTACTGATCTCTAAATTTCTAATCATTTGTTAGAAAAAAAGGTATCTAAAGAATATGAGAGCAAGCTGTCTTTCATTTCCAAAACGTTGAAAGTCTACATAGAGTTCAATAAAAGGTATAAAAAGGCTAATTTCCAAATGCCAAGAAGCCAATAGGAAATCTCTATAATACACAATTTCATTAAGAAAAATTTAATTAATCTTTCTACTGCAAGACAGTAGGCATTTGACATTTTCAACAACTGAAGAAGGTATCACATCACATTATAGGAGGCCTAGAGCCGTATGCCAATAATTTAATTAAAGTCCATGCTACATACAGCAACTCTTTTGTAAGATCACAAACAGTCTGCACCATTGTTTTTACACAGTTCACAAATTCCAGAGAAAAATGATGGATTTTTACTCATTCAAAACTCAGGCACTATAAATATTAAATTTGGGCAAAACTTTGTGCAACAAACACCATATTTGTTTTTGCATCTTTGAAAATCTAAGATACTGGCTACTGAGCTTTCAGCTTATCGATGTTTGCACAAACTATCATCTCACATCTAGCTTTGGTGTCCTGTCTTTATTTCTGTTACCAGCAACATAATCATCTGTGTACATTAAAGAAGCAATGACATTTATTTTTCCAAGAATGTAAATTTCCATGAAATTTGTAAGCATATCTGCCACTTTTGCCAATTTCACTAACCCAGCTCATTTCTCTTGGAAGGATTATAAACACTATAATCACCGAATTCACGGCGACCACTGCAAATGCAAGTGCATTTCCTGTTAAGGTTATTCTCTAAAACTTGTTTGTGCATGTAAACAAAAAATCAAGAATGGCATGCTTTTTCAAAATTTCTTGTCAAGAAGACACTAAGATTTATACCAAAATTAGAATAACTGCTGCAAATATTTCAAGATATTAAACAGCCTACATGAAGTTTCAAAATACCAATGGTACCAAATTCTATTCAGCTTAAAGCAGCAC
Source organism: Cupressus sempervirens (assembly GCA_028749045.1). Classification (NCBI taxonomy): domain Eukaryota; kingdom Viridiplantae; phylum Streptophyta; class Pinopsida; order Cupressales; family Cupressaceae; genus Cupressus; species Cupressus sempervirens. Next base: position 460,206,019 of record CM053786.1, on the reverse strand, counting down.
TAGCTGACTTCCTATTCAACCAATTCAACTAAAGAACACAAAAGAAAACAGAACCAACTATATACAATATGCAATTTAATGCCAGTTTGCATGAAACCAACAGTTTTCTGTATGTCTTATAAGGGATGTGACAGAGAAATTTTGATTGGAAATCAAGAGGAAGAATATCTGAATATTGACGAAAAAGAAAATGCCCAAGCATATAATGTCAAAGATGCTTACAGGCATACATACAATTTGTTTTTTAACTGTCAGAAATGGAATTATTCATGTTCTATTGTCCCATAGCAGCTTAAAATGTATCGATTTTTGGTATTCCTCCCAATTTTTACCATGGTGTATGGCTCAAAATTCTGAGCAGACCCATTAACGCTCAATAGCTGCATCACTTTTTTTTATTTTCTTTCCAACTTGATTGATATCAGGCTTGATTCTTATGCCAGCTACTGCAATATGCTCGGGCAAATCCAAGTGAGATATTTGTGTAACTTGTATGGTGCTCTACAATATTCTTGGGTAAATCCAAGTGAGATAGTTGGATAACTTGTATGATCTTCTATGACATCCATGCTCATTCCTCTAAATGGGTGAGATAGTTACATTGAAACACAGAGGTATGGATTCATTAGAGATTTTAGAAGGTTAGAAGCTACACAAAAGACCTTCAATGGTTTGTCAGTGGCCAGACCAGACTGCAATTGTAGCTATGGTGATGAATGAAATCATGAATAAAAAAGTTGAGAATAACAACAAAACCAAATTCACAATTAATTAATCTTCTATAATGAACCCAAAAAAACCCTAAGATCTTCATACATAAACTTTTCTTAGCTCCATTGCACTCTGATATTGCTTTGGGGTATGGATATGTGACTTGTTCACACAATTAGAATTAATTGCACAATAACTAAATTACTTTAAAATAGAGAAAACATCAATCACTTAAAAAGTTTAAAGCATGCTACACCTTCATGCATTCCTTTATGCAACTCTCAAAAAGGCGCTGTACCATATGTGATAAAGACACACACATATGAGAAGCTGGATGAAGATTCATGAGGCTGATCCTATCCTAGATAATGACAACTAAACTTTGATAAACTTCTGCATTGTCCTTTAACAGCAGGTTTTCAGTAGCTTAGTACTCAATCTAAAGAGATAAGAGGATGGGAACATCTTAGCACTTCTTGTGTCAAAAAAATCCCAGAGAAGAGAGGAAAAGGACCTAAACATGTCAATATGCCCAGCTAATTAACTCCTATAAAATTTGGGCGTCCTACTGTTGGACCATTTATAGGTACACTTAAGAGCCAATAACACTCCAGTCCTTGCTGCTCTGAATCAACTCTCTATTCATTCTTGAATTAACTTTCCTTTTGTAAATTGTGGATAGATTTCTTGAACTTCTGAGCTACGGATGACACAAGAGCAAATCTCAAGGATACTTGAGAACCAATATGTAGTCATGGCACCATGCTAGTGATCGATACTAGGGCTGCTACTAGAGATTATCTATCTTTCACTTGGCTTGTGGAAGTTTAGGTTTCCTAAGGGCTACCCTAGTTTTTGACACAAAAACAGTAGCATGGACAGTTGACCTACCACGAGGGCAATCAAAGTCTAACCGTTGTTTCAAGAAGGTACACTGGCAGTCACCTGTAGCACGGAGGTGATAGGTGCTCAATGCAACTCAACTTGTGAAGTACATAGTTGACACTTCCACACTAAGCCGCTAGGTAATATATATCAAAATTTAGTTCTTTCTATATAGACTGATTCATTGTCGGTGGCCTAAATGCAATGGTAGTTGGAACCCATTGTGCTAGGTGGGTTCATAATTGGGAAATCTCTCCAGTCCATATTACTTCTTGGATAGAGGATGGACCTTGGTGTAGTATGTGATACACGAAATCCTCTACCCTAATTCTTGCCACCATCCCTATTGATGCAAAAGACCAATTGATGTGGAAGACTTCTACAATCGCACTAGGCATGAACAATTCCATGGCCTTACAACTAGATATAATTTCATATTATGGCAAAATGAAAATATGGAATATTGGACTAAAAATTTCGAAAGGGGATTGAAATTGATTGCTAACTTGATGAAGTTGTAGGTTTATAATCTAGAAAGCCATTATTGAGCAATCAGAAAAGAGGAAGATCGTATAGAATTGACAATATACTTCCAAGCTTAAAAGCCTGAAGGAAGTGGAACCTTAAGGTTTAAATAGCCTTGGTGTTTTCCCTGGTTTAAAAAAAAAACCCTATATTAGTAAGCCTTGGCATGTATCTGTTATGTTCTTTGTAGAGACAAACACAAATTGTTGCTAATTTTTCAAAGAAATGATAATTAAATTGCATGAACTGAATTATGAAACATATCAAGATTCCATCTCTGGTTCATCATGGACTGAAAGGGCAATGTAAGGGTAAAAGGCCAAGTTAGAATAAGACCTCACCAAGCATGTGACGGAAGACATAAACTCCATTGACTATGGCAAAGGAAAGATAGATGAGCTGATGTAATGCTAAAAATTTCTTGAATATGAATCACAAAGACATCAATTAGATTTGAATATGAACAATGAACATATATTAATGAATATATATCAATGAAGATCGTAGTCCAAGTAGCATGCACTAATGGATTACTATGTGTTTTTTGAAGTTTGATCTTCATTGGTATATATATGTTTACATTTCAAGGGGAGGCATATTGATGAATAGACATGCCTCCTCATAGGAGACATGACTATTAATCAACATGTCTTTCATACATACATCTAAATTACCTTAACATAACCGATGGTTATCTATGGTTATGCAAACATAATATAACAAATACAAACCCAATGACCGACACTTATAATATGAAGCCCGATCCACACTAACATAATACCAATCGGTGGCTATCGGTATGAAGCCTCATCTTGCAATACAAAATGCCAATAATATCCGATCTGTCGTGTATCTTGATCAATATGATTTGATCATTTGAGAGCATGATTAAAATCTGCAGTAACACACTTCAAACATATTCGATCTGATTTTATAGATGATCAATTTGCTTCAACAATAAGATCAATATCATGATATGATTTCAATTATTATGTATGTATGTATATGTATCAACATACACAATGCATATTGATAGATATACATGCATACAATCATCTCGTTATATTGATCATGTCATTATCCATATTCATCTGATCTAAGCTACCAATTTCAACACTCCCTCTTAGCTAGGGAAGATGAATATTTGACCATGTAACCAATGATATCACCTTACTTGTGATATCCAAAGAAATGATACGCTTCTTAAGAGTGTCAAGTCACATGACATTCTTCATAACACATCTTCATTATGGTGTGTGCACTAACATCAAATCTCATGATGTCTACCATAATAGATCATGGTATATCCACGGATACACTTATCCAACATTATTATCTCATTAGGATCATAATGATCTTCAACTGATATCAAGTCTCATGATATAAATCAAAATGTCCAAGAGATACTATCATGACATGTCCATGGATATCAAATTACATGATATCCATCATGATAGTGACACTAATCATTGTAAAGTCATCACCTTACAATGTCAAATGCAAATATTCAATATTTGAAAGATCGTCACCTTTCAATAATATACACAATGGGGAGGCCATAAAGTTATGCAATCACACACATGACAAAAGACTTTACACATTAAGCCTCTCTCTCTCTCTCTCTCTCTCTCTCTCTCTCTCTCTCTATATATATATATATATATATATATATATATATATTATTAGTACAAATAAATAACTTGAGATTCAATCTCAATAATGACATGCATTTTCAACCATTCCAAGTTTCTTCCTGAAGTGTTCAACTTTCACTCTAGAAGAGGCTTGGTGAAAATGTCTTTTGCCTAATTGCTTGTACTAATATACTCTAACTAAATCAATTTCTTTCTACCATGTCTATCACATAGTGGTAAGGAATCTCTGTTGTTTTGATTTATCATGGAAGGCTTGATTCATTGAAAGCTTGATACAACTTTGATTATCACAGTGGATAATACTAGGATTCAATGGCTCGCCAAATAATCCCACAAGTAATTTCTAAATCCATATTGCTTCTTTTGCTCCCATGGAGATTGCAATGTACTCAGCTTTGGTTGATCTTTGTGTCACTGAAGATTATTTCTTGTTGATCTAAGAAATCATAGCTAATCCTAAACTGTAGCAATATCCTAATGTGCTTTTCTAATTAGTTACACTTCCAACCCAATCTAAATCAGAGCATCCATGTAAACCTAGGTCTACATTTTTGTATTTGAGAACATATCCAACGGTACCTTGAAGGTATCTCAATATATGCTTGGTAGCAACAAGTGTAAAGTTCTACAAATTCTTGAGTTTTGAATCAGACTTATAGTTCAATTTCAAGTTGCTGAGAATGATCTTTTAAACAATATGTATATTCAGATTTATTGAGGTAGATATCACTAATGTTTACTGCAGGTCCAATCCTCTATACTCGATCTTGTGTGATTGAGAATATCTCTGCTATGTATTCGTGGGAAGGAGAATGCTTGGAAGATCAGACTGTTGTGTGTATGTGTGTCCTCCAAACTACATTCCCAACCCATAGATATATCCTTCCAGAGGTTATGTCCCTCAAGGGACATAACCCTTGGCATTTAACAAACAAATTTGTCATCCCTAAGCCGACGATCTTAGTAGATAAATTAGTTATGACTAAGTAAGTTTAACCAAGAACAAAATAAGGTATTTGTCTATAAATCGCCGACACCTTTAGAGAAAATATATATTAATTTGAATGCCATTCATTAGGAAAATATGAATAGAAGAGCAGGTATGGTCTGTACCATCAAACCAGTAGATTATCTAGGTTAGATTCCTAACACTCCCTCTTAACCTGATAATCCTACAAACAGATATCATATCTAGCAACATCAATATAGATGTTTAAGCAAGAATTAATACTCTATATCTATCTCTCTTCTTAGTATGTGGTATCATAGAACACATGATACAAAGTCATATTACTAAACCTGTGATATGACAAATCACTGCTACTAGTGATAAAACACATGTTGTGACTTATAGAAACTGGTATTTCTATATCACAACGAGATCCTGAGTTTAAGATCTACCAAAATACAGGACAAACTCAGAGAATTAAAATTCTTCCTTTATCCAATTTGTGACCTATGAACATAGCAATGTCAATGTCACAAGACGATCTAAAACTCATCTGGATCTTACAGTAAAATCTACTGTTTAGTACATTATTTAAGAGATTGTCATCTCTCATAATGCCTTTTACACAAGTATTCATTATTTCAAAGATCGTCACCTCTTTAAATAATGATTACACATGGTGGAGCCCATAACAGTCAATAGCCTAACAAAAATAAAATTATTTTATTAATAATCAAAGGAGTACAAATGAATTACAACTCAACCATATCAAGTCTCTTCCTGAAATGTTCTAACTTTACTCTAGATAGAGGTTTGGTGAGTATGTCTGTTGTCTGATCTGTAGTACAAATATATTCCAATTTTACAGAATTCCTATCTACCATATCTCTTACATAATGGTAAGGAATTTCAATATGCTTGGGTCTGTCATGGAAAACTGGATTCACTGAGAGCTTGATGGAACTCTGATTATCACAATGAATAATCGTAGGATTTAGGGCTTGCCCAAATAATCCCACAAGTAATTTTCTCAGCCATACTACTTCTCGAGAGGCCATCACTGCTACAATGTATTCGGCTTTTGTGGAGCTCTCAGCTACTGAAGACTACTTTCTGCATATCCATGAAATCATAGCTGATCCTAAACCGAAACAACATCCTGAAGTGCTTTTCCTGTCTTTAACACTTCCACCCCAATCTGAATCAGTGAATCCATGCAAATCTAAAGAAACTTTCTCATATTTGAGTCCATAATTAATAGTGCCTTGTAAGTATCTCATAATGTGTTTAACAGCAACTAGGTGAATCTCCTTAGGTTCACACATAAACTGACTTAAGGCATGAACAGCATAGCAAATATCAGGTCTTGTATTTACTAGGTACATAAGGGACCCAATCATCTTTCTATAGAGAGTAAAATCTATTGGAGGTGATTCTGCAGCTGCTTCTTTAAGTTTATGCAAATTGGTCTCCATTGGAGAAGACATAGACTTGCAATTCCACATTCCAAATTTCTTCAAAATATCTAAAGTATACTTTCCTTGATTAAGTATGATACTATCAAAATTCTATCGTACTTCCAATCCTAGGAAGTAATGGAGAAGCCCCAAGTCTTTCATCTCGAATTCTCTAGTTAGATCTTTCTTGCACTGATCTATAAGATAATCATCACTTGTAATTAATAAATCATCAACATACAATATTAGTATTACCATATCATCTTTATCTCTTTTATAATATAAATTTGGATCGGCTTCATTCTTGGAGAATCCTAAGCCAGTGAGATATTTATCAATCCTTTCATACTAGGCCCTGGGAGCCTGTTTAAGCCCATAAAGAGCTTTCTTGAGCTTGCAAACAAAAGCGTTAGGATCATGGGTTTCAAATCCTTTTGGTTGCTCCAGATAGGCTTCTTTTGAAATCTTTCCATTTAGAAACGTTGTCTTTACATCCATCTGATGTACCTTCCATCTCTTAGATGCGGCAATTGCTAAGACAACTCGTACGGAAGTATATCTGGCAACAGGAGCAAAAGTTTCTTCATAAGCAATCCCTTCTTTCTGAGAAAAACCTCTAGCTACAAATCTGGCTTTATATTTCTCAATACTTCCATCAGTAGCATGCTTTATTTTGAATATCCATTTGGAAGAAACAAAAAAATTTCCTTTTGGTCTTGGAACTATTTCCCAAACATCATTTTTCATAATTGATTGGTATTCTTCTATCATAGCTTCTTTCCAGGCTGGATGTTTAATAGCATCAGAAGGATTGGATGACTTTGTTTTGGATAAATCAATCATATTTGCTGTGTAACCAGAGAATTTTTAGGTCTTTTACTTTATCTGACTGATCTTGAAGGTGCAGCAAAGTCTTGAGCTACTTCAACTGTTTTTATGGCCCAAAGTGGTCTTTTCTTTGAATTTTCCTCAAGGTTCATATTTTCACTTTCGAACTCTCTAGGTTCTCCCTCTGGGATTCAAATTTACTAATTCTTTCAGAACTTGATAAAGGAGAAGGTTCATTGGAACTTATGGCTCTTTTGAATGCAAGATCTTCCTCAAAGATTACATCTCTGCTAAGTTCAATAGTTTTCTGTCCAGGTATGAAAATTCTATATGCTTTAGAAATTTCACTATACCCTACAAGGATACCTTTCCTCCCAGATGGTTCTAATTTGGTTCTCTTTTCTTTTGGAACATGAATGTACACAGGACATCCAAAATTTTTGAGATGACTTATATTGGGTTTTACTTTAGTAAATACTTCTTCAGGGGTTTTATCTTTAAGATAGGAGTGAGGGCTTATGTTTTGAATGTATACAGTAGTACAAGTCTACAAGAGGCTTCTACCCAAAGATAGTATTCTAGATTTTGGTCAAAAATCATAGCGCTAGCAACTTCTATAATTGTCCTATTCTTTCTTTCAGCTACCCCATTTTGTTCGGGGTTATAAGGAACAATGTACTCCCTCTTGATCCCTGATTATTTACAAAACCTTTTAAACAAGTCTGAGGTATATTCTCCTCCATTATTTGTTCTAAGGGTTTTAATTTTATGTCCTGAAAAATTTTCAGTTAATGCTATGAATTATTTAAGTCTTTGTAGGATTTCTTCTGATTCTTTGCACTTTAAAAAATAAATCCATGGTTTCTTAGAGAAGTCATCTATGAACAAGATATAATACCAGAATCCTCCAAGAGAGGGAGCGGACATAGGTCCACATAAATCTGAATGAATTAATTCTAGTTCATTATTTGTTTTTCAAGTACTATCGTGAAAAGGACTTCTAGTACTTTTACCCAGAGCACACCCTTTGCAAATACTAGGGTGATGTTTATTTAATTTTGGTAATCCGGTAACCAGCTTTTCCATAGTTGATAAGGTTTTAAAGTTTAGATGCCCTAATCTTCTGTGCCATATTTCGTTTGAATCTTCAGTTTCGTGAACTAGGGCTTGAATGGATCGACTGGATTCTGTATTCAATTCATACAAATATCCCTTTGTTTGACCAATTAATTTAGCTTTCTTGATGGAAGAGTTCTTAGCCCAAGTTAATACTTTGGCATCCACGAATGCAACAGTGTCCATCATCTTTTAGTGTTGTAAATTTGTAATAGAGATTAGGTTTCTTTTAATCCCTGGTACATACAGTACAACTTTAAGAAGAGTATTTCCTGTTTTTATTTTCAAAGTGCAACTTCCAATTTCTTCAACTGAGTGTGCAGAGTTATCTCCAATAGTAACTTCACCGTTAACTTTCTCTGATAAGGAATCTCGTGTTTCTTTGTATCCTGTTACATGTCTGGAAGATCCACTATCAATTACCCATGCCTTATTTGAGATTTCATTTGATAGAGAGGAATACAAAACATGGTTCTCAGGATCATAAGTCTCTTCTTCTCTATTGACATTTGTACAATTTGCCTGTTGTTTGGAATTTTCCGGACAATTAGATCTATAGTGTCCAATTTTTTCACATTTGAAACACTTTATTTTAGATAGATCTTTCTTGGACTTTCCATGCTTCTGATTTCCTCTTGTATTCGTGAAGAGCTTTTTCTTGCCTTTATAGGAGTTTGCATTGAGAACGTGAAGTTTTTCATCTTCTACTTTTGATTTTCCTTCTTTCTTTAGTTTTCTTGATTCTTCTTGAAGACAATCATTCTTAAGTCTGTTAAAGTCCGGAAGTTGATTTCTAGCACTTATTCCTTGTGCGAATGTTTCCCATGATTCTAGCAATCCATCTATGGCCATGAGCGTTAGTTCGGTGTCATTAATGATGGTTCCTATGCTTGATAATTCATCTCTAATGCCGGCAACTCTTAGGAAATAAGAGTTTATTGATTCTCCTTTCTTTATTTGGTTGTGATTCGGTTGTCTTTTTAGTGCAAGAACCCTAATTGCATTGTTTACTTCATATGCATTCCGTAATGCATTCATCATATCTTAGGTAGTTTGGTGTTTCGTAAGCATAGGTACAATATCATTTTAAACTCCATCCAAGATGATTTGAATGGCTTTTCTATTTCCATTGGTCCATATGGATTTGTGAGGTTCAATTGGTGGCTGTTTGGATGCTCCATCAACAAATTGTTTAGCATTGTTTTCTTCAAGAATCATCACGATTCTAAATTTCCAGGCTTCAAAGTCTTCCTTCCCATCGAATCTGTCCTCAGGTCTGATTGTATATGCCATTGAAAATGGGAGAAAACTACTGAATATATATGAGGTCTGATTACTGAAATTTGCAGAGCCCTAGATTTGATAACTTGGCTCTAATACCATGTAAAGTTTTGCAAATTCTTGAGTCTTGAATCAGACTTATAGTTCAGTTTCGAGTTGCTGAGAATAATCTTTTAAACAATATGTATATTCAGATTTATTGAGGCAGATATCACTAATGTTTACTGTAGGTCTAGTCCTCTATACTCGATCTTGTGTGATTGAGAATATCTGTGCTATGTATTTGTGGGAAGGAGAATGCTTGGAAGATCAGACTGCTATGTGTATGTGTGTCCTCCAAACTACATTCTCAACCTATATATATATCCTTCTAGAGGGTATGTCCCTCAAGGGACATAACCCTTGGCATTTAACAAACAAATTTGTCATCCCTAAGCCGGCGATCTTAGTAGATGAATTAGTTATGACTAACTAAGTTTAACCAAGAACAAAATAAGGTATTTGTCTATAAATTGCCGGCACCTTTAGAGAAAATATATATTAATTTGAGTGCCATTCATTAGGAATATATGAATAGAAGAGCAGGTATGGTTTGTACCATCAAACCTATAGGTTATCTAGGTTAGATTCTTAACAACAAGGTGTATCAACTTTGGTTCACACATAAACTAGCTTAGACCATTCACTACATAACAAACATTCAATCTTGTGTTAACCAAGTACATTATTGATCCAATTATCTGTCAATAAAGAGTAGGATCTGCAAATTTTGACTCTTCTACTGCTTCCTTCAGTTTGTGTAAGTTAATTTTCATAGGTGTAGACATGGGTCTACAGTCTAACATCCCAAATCCCTTTTTGCATAGGTGTAGACATGGGTCTACATTCCAACACCCCAAATCTCTTCAAAATATCAATAGTATACTTTCCTTGATTGAGAGTGATACCATCTGATTTCTTTTAGGCTTCCAACCCAAGAAAGTGATGTAAAATACCTAAGTCCTTCATATCAAATTCTGAGGCTAGATTCCTTCTTACATTGAGTAATAAGGTGATCTTCTCCTGTGATTAGCAGGTCACCAACATATAAGATAAGCATTAACGTATCACCTTAAATTACCTTAAAATAGAGATTTGGATCTGCATCACTCTTGGAAAATCTTATTCTCATAAGATAGCTATCAATCCTCCCATACTAGGCTCTAGAGGCCTGTTTAAGTCCATATATGGCTTTCTTCAATTTGCATACATGTGGATATACATTATGTATCACAAAGCCTTCGAGTTTCTCTAAATAGACTTCTTCTCCAATGGTCCCATTCAAGAATGCAATTTTCACATCCATTTAACAGATCTCCAACCTTTAGCTATTGCATAGCTATTACTGGTCTAACAGAGGTGTACCGAGCAACGAGTACAAATGTCTCTTCATGGTCAATACCTTCCTTTTGTGAGAAACCTCTAGTAGCACAACAAGCTTTGTGTTTCTCTATATTGCCATCCGCAACATATTTGACTTTCAAAAGACATTGGAAGAGACATTAGATTTCTCTTTTGGTCTAGGTACTACATCCCATACATCATTATTTTACAATGGACTGATACTCTTCAATCATAGCATCTTTCCATTGTTGATGTTTCAGAGGTTCTGTAACATTGGGTTGTTCTGGATTAATGATCTCACTCATCAAGGCGACATAGCTGGACAATTTGTGGGCTCTCTTACTTTCTCTAAAGTCCCTTTTGGGCACCACATAATTTTCAGCTTCCTCAATCATCTTCCTAGCCCAAAGTGGTCTCTTTTTGTTGATGGGATCTTCTACTAGAGCAAATTGATTTTCATTTATGGTTTCTTTAGGAAACTCCCTCTAAATCTCAGGAGCAAGATCCTCCTCTATGTCTTTAGGGGAATCTTGAATTTCTATCTCAGGAGAGCTCTTAGATCTTTTTAAGGCAATGTCTTCCTCAAAGATGACATCTGTGTTGAGTTCAATTTGTTTATGCCCAGGTATGTATATTTTGTAGGTTTTCGATGTTTCACTATATCCCACAAATATCCTTTTCTTTTTTGTGGGTTCTAATTTAGACCTCTTTTCTTTAGGCACATGAATGTAGACAAGGAAGCCAAAAATCCTTAAGTGACTTATATCAAGTTTTACACTGGTAAATGCTTCTTTAGAAGTTTTGTTATCCAAATGTGAGTGGGGACATCTAATTTCAATGTAGACAATTGTCCTAGAGGCTCCTAACCAAAATGAAGTTTCTATGTTTTGGTTGTACAACACTTCTCTAGTAGCTTCTACAATAGTTTTATTCTTTATCTCAGCAACACCATTTTGTTGTGGATTGTAGGGTACAATAAAATCCCTCTTGATCCCAACATTTACACAAAATTCCTTAAAAAATTATGAGGTGTATACCTTCCCATTATCTCTTCTCTGTACTTTGATTTTATTCACGATCAAGTTTTCTGTAAGAGATTTAACTCCTTAGACCTTTTAAGGATTTTTTCTAACTCTTTACACTTAAGAAAATAGATCCAGGTCTTTCTAGAGAAGTCATCTACAAAGATTACATAATATAAGAAACCTCCCATAGAGGGTATAGACACAGGTCCACATTAGTCAGAGTGGACTAATTCTAGTAAATTCTTTTTTTTACTAGGGCACACCCTTTGCATGCTCATTTGTGAATTTGTTTTAGTTTAGACAACTTTGGCGCCAATTTTTAAACTAAAGGTAGGGGAAAAAATGAATGTCTTAATCTTCGATGCCAAATTTCATTTCAGTCAGACGTCTCATGAATAAGGGCTTGATTTATGTCTATGCAAAGTTTGTAAAGATATCCTTGTCTTATAGCAATAGTTTGTGCTTTTTATATGTTGGAGTTGTTTGGCCATGTGAAACTTTTCCATCCATAAAGGTAACCCTATATCCATTATCTTCAAGAGTAGAGATGGATATTAGGTTCCTCTTAACTCTCAGCAAAAACAATACTCCACTGAGTTCTAGAGAGATGCTAGACTTCAAATTTATTGGGCAAGTTCCAACCCTCTTTACTAGATCTGCAAAATCATCCCCAATAGTTACTTCTTCGTCAGCTTCTTCTACCATAGCATCTAAGTGTTCTTTGAACCATGTGATGTGTCTTGATGAACCATTATCAATCATCTAGCTATTGAATTTGTTTAATACTTGGCTTGATAATTTTGAGTAGAAATCAAATTTCTCATAATCATGTTCTATATTTGTCTTTCCAACTTTAGCAAAGGATACTTGTTGCTTTGTTCTATCCGAACACTTAATTGCATAGTGTCCATACTGGTCACATCTGAAACACTGTATTTGGGAAATGTCTTTCCTCTTCTTGGACGACCCCTTTCCATAAGTATTCTTCTTTCTTTTGAGATTTTTCTTATGAGAATTTGTGTTTAATACATGAATATCCCCATCTATTCATTTCTGATTGTTCCCTCTTGTTATCAGTCTAGATTCTTCTTGTAAACAATCTGTTCTCAATATATCAAATTTAGGGAGTTTTGACCTTGCACTTATTCCTTGAATAAATGACTCCCATGAAGATGGTAGGCCACCTAGAGCTATTAATGTTAACTCTTTGCTATCAAATTGATTTCCAACTATTGAGAGCTGATCTCTTAGTTCTATAAATCTCATAAAATATGCAGTGATCGACTCTCCCTTGTTCATTTTTACATGATTAAGTTGCCTCTTTAGAGCAAGGATTTTACTTGTGTTGTTTATTTCAAACGTTGAAAGCAATTTAATTATTAGATATGCAGTATCTTGTCTTGATAAGATAGGTACTATACATTCCTAGCAGCATATACTATAAGTTTCATAGCCTTTCTGTTCTTCTCAATCCATTGAGTTTTCTCAAGATCATTCTCTGGTTCTGGTTTGTTTTCTTTCACAAGAGAGTCTAATTTATTTTCTTTCAATATCATCATGATTCTAAATTTTCTTGATGTAATATTGGTTGCACCTTCAAGACGATTCTCAAATCTGATTACACTCAACATTATGAAGAATGGAATGTGATTTCAATTTCAAGAGGGATAATATTTGAGTTTTGAATAATCTGAACTCTCAAATTTAATTGGAATTGGATCTTCCTTAGGAAGGCTCTGATACCATGTTAAAGATGATTAAATTTATTTCCAAAATGACTATATGTTGTTTTCAAATTTTCAGAATATGATTCTAACTAATCATAGTACTGTTCTACAGATTGTAATCAGAATATTAATAATCTGGAGCTTGACAAATATGAAGGCGATACTAAATCAATATTGAAAAATACTGATCCTAAATTCACATGTCTGAATTTTATCTAATGGTATTTGATCCCGAAGAGATTTATGCTGTGATAATGATCAGTGCTTCAAATATATATATCTGCAGTTATGGACTGCACTTCAATTAGATTTGAATATGAACAATGAATATATATCAACAAAGATCAAACTCCAAGTAGAGTGCACTGATAGATTACTGTGTGTTCTTTGAAGTTTGATCTTCATTGGTATATATATGTTTACATGTCAAGAGGAGGCATATTGATGAATAGGTATGCCTCCTCATAGGAGACAAGTCTATTCATCAACATTTCTTTTATACATACCTCTTCATTACCTTAACATTACCGATTGTTATCGGTGGTTATGCAAACACAAATTAACAAATACAAACCCAAAGATCAGTGGCTATAATGATAATACAAATGCATCATGATCGGCAGATATAATATGATGCCCAATCCACAATAATAAATACCAATTGGTGGCTGTCAGTATGAAGTCCAATCTTGCAATACAAAATGCCAATAATATCTGATCTGTCATGTATCTTAATTAATATGATTTGATCATTTTGGAGCATGATGTAAATCTGCAGTAATATACTTGGAACATATTCGATCTGATTTTATGGATGATCAATTTGCTTCAACAATAAGATCAATATTATGCTATGATTTCAACTAGTAAGTATGCATGTATATGTATGTATATTGATACATATACATGCATACTTACTAGTTGAAATCAATATACATACATATACATGCATACTTACTCGTTGAAATCATAGCATAATATTGATCTTATTGTTGAAGCAAATTGATCATCCATAAAATCAGATCGAATATGTTCCAAGTATATGATCATCTTGTTATATTGATCATATTGTTATCCATATACATCGTGTATATTGATACATATACATGCATACTTACTAGTTGAAATCATAGCATAATATCGATCTTATTGTTGAAGCAAATTGATCATCCATAAAATCAGATCGAATATGTTCCAAGTAATGATCATCTTGGTATATTGATCATATTGTTATCCATATTTATCTGACCAAAGCTACCAATTTCAACAATCTTGCTAGGAGCAACACGTGTGAGAGTTTTTCTTATCTTAAGTGCAAGATTGGAGTATTTTCGTGTATTCTTCTGGGTCCGAGATAGTCATGGAGACTCTTTCTTGAGTTCTATTTCATAAAAGACAAAGTTATTGCACAACAATTCATTGGGATGTGTGGGTCTCTGGCTGTTATAGCTGCTAGTGGAAAATAGCTAACTGGGATGAAAAAGATTTTTAAAAAATGCTAGCATTGATGGGGCATATGTTGCTGGAAATCCATCTCTCATTACCTGAGAACAACATTGTTATTTGGCAAAGCAAGAGGGCCGTTACTGGATTAAACAGCGAGAGTGCAAGATTGTAAACACCAAACTCCATCCTTGTTCGGTGTTGACGAAAAAATTTAGAGTATGTGTGCAGGAAGTCAGAATCGAGTCTGAAAATATTCCTATGCTGTTGTAACAATCCACTACCTGGAACAGATAATGATTGCTGAGTTTTTTATTTCGATTACTACATAGGTGTGGGATGAGGGATTGGTTTGGTACGCTTCCCTTCATGAAGGAGGGAGCCATGTCCAACAATGTTGCTAGTTTGCTTCTTTAGTGTAGTTACCAATTCGGGATACACGTCAGAGGGGCAGTGTTGTGGTTGTGGGACATTTTGGACATTCCACCTATTATGGGTTTGAACTGATAGAATTTTACAAACACCTAGAAAGGTGAATGGCCTTTTTTCTTGTGGGACCTAGGAGGAACATTTACATGGTTAGTAGTGCTTCTGTAATGTTCTCATCATAAAATAAATAAATTTTTAAAAACTTTGTTTATGAGCCGATTGATTTAGCATATCTCGGACCCATTTTTATTTTAATTGTTTCCGTAGGAGTTTGTTGTGTTTTTTGTCGGCACTTAGTTTCTCCCTCAACATGGTATTTATGTCCGTGAGGTTCAGTTGTTTAGGCATGCAATTTGGATTATTTCTTTGTACTACAAATTCTTCTTGTAGTTTTGTATTGTTCACCATTTCCGAAGTGGAAGACCTTCCCTACTTGTCTATTTTCAGTTTTGGTGGGATTAAACCCTGACCCTATTCCGTTTGTGTAAACTTGGCTCGAACCAGACTAGTAGGAGCACCATACTTGTTTGCAAAAATTTATATGTGTGTGTGTGTGTGTGTGTGTGTGGAATTGGGTTGCAAATACTTGTGTTGGCATTAATTTGTGTTTGGAGAATATATTATTCACATTATTGTCTCAGCCTACATCTGATCTAGCATCTAAGAGTGTACTCCAATCCGTGGAGAAGGCATCCCTCAATCCATACGGGTATTGGTTGCATTCATCCTCCTCCATCCTACCGAACCCCACATCACCCACGACGACACTCACTCTTGGCAGACTGCTAACTTATGTACAACATTCATAAACCACCATACAACCCTCCTACATCACTGGACAACAACCAACTACACATATTGTACGACCTAACTGCATATGGTTACTTATCACCATACCAACTAGTAGTGATTAACCTCCACCATACCACTACCAAGGAATCTCCACCGTACATTGTTCTTCCCTTCTCCCGGTACACAAACTATTATTGTCGTGTGACCTAAACTGTTACCATACAAACATCTTCCATATTGTCACCGTACAACATACTTCCAATTGCACCATACAAACACCATTTCCCTACCCATGCGGCATTGAATCATACCGTATGCATTGAAATTTGACCTTCAAGCTACATACTGGAGGTAGTGGAGTCATTTTTCATATTAGTGATGGAGGAACATTATAGTGGTATCAGAGCAAGTGATCCTACCAACCTGTGGATAGTGAATGAAAGTTTATATCCAGAAATGAAGGAGATCCCACTCAGTTGATAGAATGGAAAATTTAGAACCCACTCCTACTTTTGTTATGGCATTATTGAGGGATCTTTCAAGGAATCAAACATAGATCAATGACACCCAATGACTTATGGAAGAAACTCTCTGAAAACTGGTCGAAAATAAGATATTTAGCGAACAAAATTGTCACAGTCTCGATTCGGTTTCAGGAAAGGAAAATCCTCAACAAGCATGCTCTCGACCCTCCATGTGAACTTTCCCTCTACGGGCCGAGGTGTCGCACAGAGGAAGCTGACCAACCTGTTGGTTCCCAAAACTGCATATTGGAATCCTACGAGTCTTGCCAACTTGATGCTGGGTTATCCAACCGGTTATGGCCAACTTGACGGAATTGAACAGTGTAGTTCAAGTTCCCTACACTTTTGGCTCTACAAAACCAAGGTGGGTGTACCCAATCCTGAACAAAACACTTAAGCCCAGGATGCTTAGAGAAAAATGATTAAAATACAAATGTAATGAAGGCTTCCAAAATGGCAAGAATTATAGAAAGCTTTTAACTTGCAAATAACAATTAAAAACAAAAGTAAATGATTGTACAAAAGTAAGAGTGTTTTAAAGAATAATTATGGATTAATGCCACAAATGAATATATTAAATCTTCAAAGGAGAGATTGCCGACGTATGGATCACGAATTAAGAGTAATATAAAGACCAGTGCTTAATTAAATGGGAAAACAAAAGTCAATATTATAAGTTGAAATGTGCAACTTTATAAAGTTCAATGTACTTAAACTATAAACAAATGAACAATCCAAACGCAACGGATCAATTATACGAATACAGTTTTAAACTAGTCTAGGATGCACTTTATTTCCTGTGATATGGAAACAAACTACACATGAATAGGGAAACAATTAAATATTTTACAATATCTATGTTTATCAAGTTTAAAATGCAAAAACGACTCAATCAACTTGTCCGAACATTAAAATATTTATAGAATTTAAAAAATAATTATAAGACACATCTTAATTATATTTCAACTCCAAAATTTAAAATAAATAATTATGTTGGAAATAAAATCGAAATAAAGACACTCCTTACAGATGATCCATCTACTACGAATTTATCTGGACCTCACAAAATTCACCCAATAATTCAAATCCTAGAGCTTTGTTCAATCACTCAATCTTGGCCAACAGATGAATATAATATATCAAGTGAGCATATATAACTTGGATATGTAAAAAAATTTAAAGCAAAAAATATGAATTGTGTCTTGTCTCATTTGTTTTTCACATCTATATATATAGACAAGTAAGAGGTATGCGTTGCCTTTTTAAGCATCGCACTCCTTCATAACACATAACCAACCCAAAAATAAAAGTTAATAAACCATAGTCCTAATCGTGTGCAATGAATATATTTAATTTGCACTTTATAATACCTAACTTTGATCATACTTTTGAATATTCCACTGCTGATGGTAATCAATGTTCCATGCGAATGTATTTGTTATTAAGGGAACAAACTATCATTGTAAATGAGGCTGAATATTTTAACTAGTTGCAGATGTTATCTAGCTAACTTGAGAAATTTGCCAAAGTCACCTCTAGGCAATACTCTGGATTCATTTTCTTCGTGGTAAATTGAGAAATTTGATATTATCATCCAGTCGGATCATTATATTGCCGCTCCCAAGTATATCGCAGGGAATCACAGTCATTTTCTTCGTCCTTCAAATGTGTAGACACCATGTCCAGTTGCGGTATGCAGTATTTGTTCTTCACTGGGTAACATATATTGTGTCGCATGCATATATCCTTTCTCTCCCGTGCGTACCTCCAAACCATTCATAGTATGTCCATTTAACTCTCAAGTTTGCCAAATTGCAATCATGATCATCCTTTATATCTGAGTTCGCAAATTCTCCTTCATTCATGCGTGTGCCTACAACAACCACAAGACAACATTAAAAGGCTATTTCCCGAAAGAATAATAATGACTTACAATATCAGCAGAAACGATAATTATTAGTTATCAATCTGATAATTGAAGCCCTTATATGCCTCTGACAATTATTAATAATCAATTTGTGATATCAAAAACCAATTATGGTGGACAAATAATCAAATTAGAAGATCCCTGATCCTTAATTGGTGTCAACGCTAGAGCATAGTTCGTGTCTCATTTCATTCATCGAGTAGAGCCATCAAACAATCATCAAATTCATACTAGGTGTGCTGCACTTTTTCCTGTTATCTAACTATATGCAATGCAATTTGTTGTTTAATGAGTGGATGCATATACATGGTTATCTGTTTGCAGTTTACAAATTTACTGGTTATCTTATTGTGGCTCAACGTGGGAACTTCAGCACCTTTTTACATGAACTCCTGCCTTGTCTACATTGCTGCTGCCATGGGATCTTTCTATGGTCTCTCAACCAAGGGAGATCGTCTTTAGATTCCTATTTGGGATTACTATGACCAAATCATTCTGGAAAATAGTAAATTTAATTAGAGAAGAGTTCAAGATGCTTTCTTTGGGCATTTCTGGTGCTTATTCGATAGACAGTTATCCGTCAAGAGGGTATTTGATGCAACATGGGAAAAGGTGAATCAATACGGCTGTATTTTCATTCAGTATCCAACTTTTACATGCTTGAGAGTTGAGTATTTCAAAGATGCACTGTATACCTTACCTAGGTATGCTACAAATCAAATCATCTTGATGGAGCTAGCTAGATAGCTCATGGACGTGCAAAGTGATCAGCATGCTATGCATAGGCCTGGTTTCAATATTACTTCAGCCAAACCCTTGGTGATTGACAACTATTCAATCAATTTTGTGCCCAAAGCAAAGAGCATGGAAGCACAGTTGCAATTAATCACCTTGAGGAAGTTCAAAGTCAGATTTGACTTTGATTATCGAGAAATGAATTCTCAAATGAAAAGAGCTTATATGCATGTTCATTGCATCGAGGACATCTGGATTAATATGAGAACAAAGCTTGACATAATGAAGATGGACTACTGTAGATTAACCCTGCAACAGATAATCGATCTCAACATGCTGGAGATTCCTTCAGATTTCCAAGTTGAAGATGACAGCAACATCCTTGATTCAAAATTTCATCAAGACGATTTTGATAAAAAGTGCCCTTTCCCTCTTCAGTGGCAAGAGAAAGAAGGTACATCTATCATGGATAGATTTCAATCCATTTTGGTAAATATAACAAATGGCTAAAAAATAAAGGCCTTAAAATAGTTCTTAAGATGGGTTTGGATTGTGGAAGCTTTGGCCCTCCTAGCAGGAAGTCACAGCTAGAGATTACAGGGAAAGATGGTGCCTCATCTTTTCATGTTAAGAGTTCTCTGAAATTCAAATTAAAGGGTGGAAAAGGTTCAAAGTCATCTTAGATCTCTAAACCAATTCAAGAATCAGAGGAAGAATTAGAAGAGGAACTAGAGATAGAATCAGATAAAGAAGATACAGATGAAGAAGGGGAAGTCATGATCATATCTCCCCCAAGGCCTGCACAAGCTCGTGCATCGTCTATATTTGAAGCACCCTTTCTGGATGAGGTAGATGACGATGTGGATTCATTCTCCACTATTTTCACTCCTATCCCAGGCTCAAAAGTTAATACAATGGCTCTTCCTAGTTCTTTTGTTGTTCCTCTCATTCTCGCAAATGAACAATATGAGCATTTGGCAAATCTGTTTGAGGATTTTCCAACTCTTACAAGTGGTCAAGTTTCCCAACTTGATACATCTTTGCTAGGTTTTGAGCTTTTCATGGCAGAGTCCTCTCAGCATGCTCCTATACCTTCAGCTCTACACATTGAATCTTGCTTCGTTACAATTGAAATACAATCTAGATCAATGCCCATGATATCCATTGTACCTGCTTCTACGGATGAAGGTTTTAGCTTGCCTACATGGTTGAGCAGAATAACAACAAAGAGAAGAAAAGTGGTTGTACATCCAAATAATCTCCCTAACAAAAAGACGAAAACCAAATCTTTGAAAGATAAGATTGTTTCAAAGATTTTGGTTGATTCAGATAAAACCAAATTTGTTGAAGTTGTTGAGCCCTTAGTGGACAAACTTGTGGAAGAACTTACTCGTTTTGATTACAAATTTAATAAGGTTGAAATCGAGAAACAGTCACATCTGATTTGTTTACAAGATGCTCAAGATGCATTGGCTAATGTATCAAAGAGCAATCATGAGTTATGTGAGAAGAAAAATCAACTGAAACTGGAAGTTTCTCGCCTAAACGAGGTCATTCAGCAACAATCTTCTCAAAGTGTTGTTATGTCTCAGACATCTAAGGAAAGGAAGCTGATTGAAGCCGCCAAGTTTTGGATAGGGGAAATCATCTTTGAAGAACTTCGAGCTATCATGGAGATATTTGAAGTTATTAGGCACGTCAAAGAGATAAATGAAATGGACCGAAACTCGATCTCTTCTTTGACTTGAGAAGCAAATGATTTGATGGAAATCCTCAATGATTGGGATGAGATAGCAAGATTTGATCTAGATGCCTTGGTCTCATGTGACATTCTTCCATCATGTAAAATTTTCTTTAAATTTTAAGGACTTATTGGTTACAAAGAGGAAACGTTAAGGAAGCTGATTACAGAGTTGTAGGCAGCCCTTGGAGATTGTCAAGCAGTTGAAACAGGTGTTACTTGTGATTTGGAACAAATGGGATGCCATGTTATTGATGAATTTGGTAATCTCATTGCAGTTGAAAGGGTAAGCTCAGAATATAAAATCAGGATCAATGTTGATGTAGATTCTGAAGACTTTGGTTTGCACACAACGAATAAGTTTGTCTTGTATAAATCCTCGACAAAACACTTGTTAGATTCTTTGGCAACAAATTCCAAGGTTGTACAATCAGCATATGTAGATGCAGTGATGATTGAAGCCATATCAAAGACCATGGAAAGTGTTGATCTTCCCATAGTGCGTGATATCATCGTCAAATTCAAGGCACCGAGAAACAATCTTTAAGATTGTTGTTTTTGTTTTTAATTTCTGTTTGTAGGTCTAAGAGAATGCATTACATGAAAAGATGTAATTACATGTAATGCGAGTTAAATGTGTATGTAAAAGATGTAATGCGAGTTGCATATGCAATTGCATGTAACCCTATATTTTCTCTTTTAGTTACACTAGGTCAATGTTGGTTGAGTTGCTCCCACTTTTTCCTCCACCTTTTTCTCAACTCTTGTGCCTATATAAAGGAGTCCCCCCTCATTGTAAAAAATATCTTTATCTTTATGCAAGTGAGCTCTAGAGAAATTGTGCCAACAGAACTTTGTTTGTGTAGCACTATTTTGAGAGAAAGTGAATACAAAGGAGCATTGGAAACTTAACTTTGATTAAGTGAGATTGTTACTTGTATGAGTTATAAGCTTTGTCTATAATTCATCTAAGTTATCTTTGATTCATGTTATCTTGTGTTTTGGGTAATTGTATCTTGTGAATTGAATATAAAAGAGTTTGTAAGCAATCTGAGTCAAAGCTTTGACCAGAAGCAATTGTGGAAGTGCACAACTAGAAGCTTTGTCTGTAGCTTATACTTCTTTCTTAGTTCACAAAATAGTTAAGTTATTCTTACTTTTAGGAGTCTTTGTGCCCTAACTATAAAGTTTTTGCATACAAAAGTATGACCGGACTTAGAGTCAAACCGGTACATTTTCAACTAGCCTTTGAATTAGTGAAGGTTTATCAGTATCAATGTTTCCAGCTCTTGATAGAAGTGTAGTTAGAGATTCACCTTGCCCATTACTCGCTCCACGAATAAATAGATTCTATTTTGAAAGATAAGAAGAAAGGATATTGGTAACACCCATTTTATAAAATCTCTTGACTTCTTGCTTACCTTGAGTTGATCCAAGGAACGGTGAGAAGGGGGAGTCTTCCCTTTAAGGTAGGAGAGACTCTGTCTCACACGTTGTGGCTGGTCATCCTATTTTGTGACTAGATTTTTACCCAAAACTGTCGGCATTATCATTGCATATTTCTCCTTGCGTTTTGCATTAGAACAATTGTGGGAAGCCACGTCACACTTGTTGGAGCATACAATACATAGTGTCAGTCGTGCTGAGGTATAGAAGGAGACACGTCAAGTAATAGGCCCTTACACGTGCCCAACACTGCACACTTGTAGAGGGCAAGGTATTCCTAACTTGCAGCTAGAATTGGCAGTAAAGGGATGACATTTTGGAGGCACGGCTAGGTACATTTGAGTGCAATCCAAGTGCCAATATTAATGTGTAGTTCTGATCTGAGGTTTTAAAATAAATTACAGAATTTTCTTGCAGATACAAGCTGATTTCACATTATAGAATTGTGATCTGCACAATATTTTTATTACAGTGAATGATATGATGATATTGCTCTTATTGGTATCTCCATACCAAAACTAAAATTTAATGAATAGATGTTCATAGCCCCAGCTTGGTTTATTATTTAGCAATATTTGGTATTAGTGTTGCTTGTCGAATGTTGACAAAATGTCAAACAATAAATTTGCATAGAAAATTGGTGAATTAAAGAGTAGTAACTAGACGGGGTTTTTACAATAACCCTCTTACCCTGCACACACCTTGTTCCCCAACTATCACCATGGCGAATTGCATAGTAATGAAGGATTTCTTTACGGTAGACTTGAATGATATGGAAGTCATTTCAGGCATACAATGGATGGAGTCACTTGATGAATACACACAGAGCTTCAAACGGATGGACTTTAATTTTTCGGTTGATGGAAAGGAGGTCGTTCTCAGAGGGATGGCCAATGAGGGACCAAAGGAAGTTTCTACACAACAAATGACAAATGGAGGCCATTTTTCAACATGATGACATTTCTTGGGTTGCACATTGCTTTGTTTCAGCAGAACCAATAAAAGAGGAATCAACGCCCCATCAAGATGATGAGCTACAAGTAATCTTGAATACACATGATAATGGTTTTGCAGACATTCCTTCCTGGCATACCTCCCCATCATAGTTTTGAGCACACCATCGAATTGGAAGCCGACACCAAACTAGTTATCACTACGCCATACCATCGTCCTAGGAAATTTAAAGATGAAATTGAGAAGATGATTCAGGAGTTGCTCAAGAAGGGATGGATTTGTCCCTTCTAGCCCTTTTGCATCATTAGTGATCTTGGTGAAAATGAAGGATGGGACATTACACATGTGTGTGGATTACCGTGCATTAAACAACAAGACAATACAAAATAAGTACCCTATTCTTAAAATTGATATATAGATGGATGAGTTGCATGATGTATTTTATTTCTCTAAAATTGATCTCTACTCTAGATACCATCAGATCCACATGCGGAAGGAGGATGTGGAAAAGACGGCTTTCCATTGTCACTACGAGCATCATGAGTTCTTGGTCATGCCATTCGTATTGACGAATGCACCAGCTACTTTTCAATCCTGCATTAAGTGCATCTTCAACAAACAGTTGCGTAAGTTCTTGCTGGTATTCTTTGATGACATCCTTATTTACAGTAAAACATGGGAAGAACACTTGAAGCATTGGACGAAGAACTATGAGGATGGTATGAAGAACTATGAGCTTGAACCAACCATATTAACAACCTCAGTTTGCTCATCTGATTGAGGATGGTATGAAGAACTATGAGCCAATTGAGTACCCAAACATGAGAATAAATCTTTCCAAAAGTGACTAGTAAAGTTAGGATCACGATCACTGACAATAACCTTAGGTGTACCATGTAGCTTTTGGATATTCTCCAAGAAAACTTTTGCCACTATACTTGTAGTAAAAAGATGTGATAATGCAATGAAATGCGCGTATTTAGTGAGGCAATCAACTACTACCATTATGACATTATGACCTTTAGATTTGGGAAGCCCTGTAATGAAGTCCATGGATACCTCTCCCCAATGTTGGCTACGGAATAGATAAAGGTTGCAAGAGACCTAGTGTCTTAATTGTTTCCCCCTTATTTCTTTGACAAACCAAACATTCAGCCACAAATTTTTGAACATCACCTTTTAGCCCTTCCCAAAAAACATCTTGCTTGACCTAATAAAATGTCTTCAAAAATCTTGAATGACCACCAATTGGGGACTCATGTAGTTCTTTGAGAATCTTGTGTTTAAAAATGGAATTCATGGAGAGATAAAAGCGCTCTTTATACCAAAGAATATCCCCCTTTAAACAAAACTTATCTGAACTACTAGGGTCACTTTTATTATGCTGGATGAGATTACTTGTCGCAACATCATTTTTCCACTCTTCTTTGGCTTCTAACATCCAGTTTTCTTGTGATATTGAAAGGGCACACAATGAGGCTTCATCTTTTTCATCCTTCCTAGAAAGTGCATCGGCCACAATATTTTCCTTCCCTTTCTTGTATACAATTTCAAAATCATATCCCAACATCTTAGTGACCCATTTTTGTTGCTCTTATGAAGATAGTCTTTGTTCCAAAAAATATTTTAGGCTATCATGATCTGTCTTAACCTTGAAGTGGTGACCCATTAAATAAGGCCTCCATTTTTTAACTACATAAAGGATTGCTAGCATTTCCTTCTTATAAATAGGTTTGAGTTGATTTTTACATTTTAATTTACGACTCTCAAAAGCAATTGGTCGACCTTCTTGTATGAGAACTGCTCCTATCCCATTTTCAGAAGCATCACATTCCACAATGAATTCCTTGGTGAAGTCCGACGTGGCAAGCACTAGAGTTGTACACATAACTTTCTTCAATTGCTCAACTGCTACATTAGCAGATTCATTCCAATGAAAAGCATCCTTCTTCAATAGAGTGGTAAGGGGTACTGCTATATGACCATAATTCTTCACAAATCTTCTATAGTACCCAATCAATCCCAAGAAACCCCTCAGCTTCTTAATGGTTTTTGGAATAGGCCACTCCATGATAGCCTTAATTTTGTTAGGGTCCACCTTTACGTCTTCATGTGAAACTGTGTCCCAAATACTCCACCTCCTTAAGACCAAAAGCACACTTGGATGGCTTAGCATAGAGTTGATGATCTTTGAGTAATTGCAATGCTTGATCTACATGCTGTAGATGTTCTTCCCAAGTCTTGTTATAAATTAACATATCATCAAAAAACACTAACACAAACTTTCTCAAGAACTTCTTAAAAATGGAATTCATCAAACTTTGGAATGTAGATGGTGCATTGGTAAGACCGAATGTCATCACCAAAAATTCATAATGAACCTCATGAGTTCAAAATGTTGTCTTGCAAATATCTTCCTCCTTAATCCGAATTTGGTGATAACCCGATCTAAGATCTAACTTGGTAAAATACATAGCTCCATTTAATTTATCTAGAAGATCATCAATGACTAGAATAGGAAACTTATCTTTAATGGTGCACTTGTTGAGCACTCTATAATCTAGACACATGCACCAAGTTTCATCCTTCTTACACACCATCACAACAGGTGAGGAGTACGCACTTTGGCTATGCCTGATAATTCCTACCTCTAGCATTTCCTCAACAATTTTTTCGCACTTTTTTGTATGTGTGGGTACCTATAAGGCCTGATGTTTGGTGGCTAGCTCTCTAGAGCTAGTTGTATGGCATGGTCATGATCCCTCTTAGGAGGAAATCCTTTAGTCATATCTCCAAGAATCACTGAGTGACAATCAATTATTGCTTGTAAATCTGGATGAATAAGAGCATTAGATTGAGAGACTTCTAATGAACATAGCTGGGCCACAAATCCATCCACTCCTTTTTTAAGAAACTTTTGCATTTGATGAGAGCTTACCATTTGTGGGGATTTTGCCATCAATCCCCTTAGCTCCACTACCTTTCCTTTTGATTGAAATCGCATGAATAGTTCTTGGAAGTTCATCTCAATTGTTACCAATGTAGTAAGCCATTGTACTCCCAAAACAATATCTGCCACACCCATAGATATCGCATACATTGGGGTATCAAGTTGATAATCTCCCATGGATAATTTGATGCTATGACACTTCCCTGAACAACTAACTGTGCCCCCATTTGCAATCAAAACCTGAAACTCTGGGGCTGGATATATAAAACAATTTAGAAGAGTTACCAACTTTTTATTGATGAAATTATGGATACTACCTCAGTCAATCAACACTATTACTTTTTGCTTCTTTAAGAAACCCACTACCTTGAGAGTTTGTGGCGTATTGAAACCTGAAAGTGCATGACAAGAAATGATTGGTTGAGAATCATGTGATTCCTCACCTGAATCCCTATCCTCCTCTAATATGGGCTCATCCTCTTCTTCCTCACTTGGACCTTCAATATAGAACAATTTCTTTTCACTACATTTATGTCCTCGACTGTATTTGCTATCACAATTGAAACACAATCCTTTCACTGTTTTCTCCTCAATTTGTTGTGGAGTCAACCTAGTAGGCTAAGGAAGATAAGGTGTTGAATAACCTTTTTCGATTGTCACATTAGCCCCTTGCTTTCTAGGAATCAAGAACTCCTCCTCTACCTTGCGTGCCAATATAAAAGACTCATTTACAGAGCTAGGACTAAACATGCGTACCTCATGTTGAATGTTATTCTTGAGACCACCCAAGAATAAATCATTCAAGTAATTGTATCCACTCTTAAAGATAGATTTTGGAATTTTTGAATATAATCCTGAACTAATCTTGTTTGTTGAAGCTTAGTAAGTTGGCTAAAGAAGTTTTCTGTCACACTATTGTTATATTGTGCTTGGAGTTCTGTAAAAATTGACCATGATATGGCGAGACCCGCTCTCCTCCTATGGGTATAAAGCCAATGATACCAAAGGAATTAATCTGGTTCTAGATATAAGTCATTGTGATCTTTTGTCCATATGGGGTTTGATGTACCTCAAAAAATTCTTCATTTGATTTATCCATGTTAGAGGATCCTTGCCATCAAATTTGCGCATGTCCACCTTTGGAAAAAAAAATCTTAGATCCCATAGAAGTATTAAAATTTGTGTCATCATTAGTCAACTTGAAGGTTTCACCTTGATTGCTTGACAACTCCTTCCTTGTTTCATTCATATAGGTGCTTAGCATGCTTCGTATATCTGATATATATCCTCATAGGTCACACATATTCCTCTTGACCTCTTCCTTGAACTTACTTATTTCCTTATTGGGATTACTATCCTTTGTTGTTTGACAATCTAGGTTAGGAGATTTCCCTGGTGTGGTAGCATTCTTTTTGCGTCTTGTTGGAGGCCCTTTCATGATGGAAACCAATATTTTTGAAATAAATCACACAAATAAAATATAAATTCTCTGATTTTTTAATTTATTTTTTACTGTAACTTACTAGGGCCAAGATACCCTTAGGAAAAATAAAAAATAATTGGCAAATTTGCTGCCTTGAGAGCTAATTTTCCTAATTTCGTAATAACTTGCTTCTTTTTCCTTCAATTTCTCCAAGCTTTGAAATGTAAACTCCTCTACTATGTATTCAAAAACCCAATTCAAGTTATACTCCAAGTTGGCAAAATGTGAGAGATATGTAGATCTCAATAAATTGTGTAGAAATAGTAATTCTGTAATAATTTGCTCAAATTTGCTCCAATTCTTCTGAATTTTGTACTATAGCTTCTTTAATATATTCTTCAAAAACCCTTTAAAAATCTTTGAAAATTTCACTAAAATCTAAAGGTTGTGCTCTTCTCAAAATCGCCCCAATGTTGAGAAAAAGACTTGCCTCTATGGTGCCAAGATCACACTTTGATACCACTTGCAACGAAATAACTTGCACAATAGAAGAAATCATATGAAATTTTGTATAAATACTTGATAATAACTGAAAGTAATAGGCCACTTTGAGGGGGCAACCTCCAAATATCTCCAATGAGAACACACTTCACAATATAATCTTGAAATAAGACTCACAACCTCCTATATATACCTAATTATGCTTAAGTTGAATAGACACAACCCTACATAACACCTAGGCTGACCTACCTACCTAAATAAAATTATAATAATGATAACATGACTTAATTAAGGATTAAGATAGCTACAAGTTGACCATTCATAACCCTATATACACCAATATTAAGGGCGTAGCAACTATTGACATTCTAATCTTAATTCATGCTTCTAGTATGCAAACGCACGCATGTGTGTGTGTGTGTGTATACAAAGGAAGGCATTTAGGCTTGAGGCATGGACATTATCATTACTGTTCATATAGCCAAGAGCTCCCCCACTTCTCTATATTCAGGTGTGTGCGTGCGTGTGTGTATTGTTGGCTAAAAAATTTGTAAGCCATTGTGATCACAATTTACAAAATGGGATTTTTTTAGGCAAAACGGTGTAGTGAGATAAATCTCTCCTCTCAATAATAAGGGAGGTTCCCTTCTTACCCTAGATGGCTACAACAAAGATCTAACTGGAATTGACAAAGGGATGGTTCACTGAATCAAGTTCTCTTTGTTCAGAAATGATTTTCTCTTACCAACTACTACTTGCAATTAAAACAAAAGGAATCTATTGCTACAGTGATATTGGTGGCTTAAGTATCGACGTAAGAATGACCTTAAGACAGCAATTATACTTAGATTGTGTGGTTGATAGTAAGAACCCAAAGTCTCCTAGAAGCAACCTTCTTGATAAAGAGCAAACAACTAACAAAACTCAAAGTCTTTGTTCAACAATCCAAATATGAAAAAATATACTAAGGAATCAAGCTCAAAGTCTTCAGATCTTAGTACTTGTTGCCACTAACAAACTAGATTAATCTCATTCAAGAAAGCTCAAAGTCTTTCAAAAACAAAATCAAACATTCAAATGCCTTTAAAGAGAGAGAAGTAATAAAGATGAATGAATCAAAGTAACATAAGAAACGATGATCAATTACCAGTATCTCAACAAAAAGTTTGGGAAAAACTTGCTTCTTTATTTACTTCAGAGATTTGCAACAAGAAATACAAAGCCTTCAAGTTACAAGCCCAGCCTTCTCCAATAAAGCAAAAGATGATTATTTAGGATGAACTCTCTCCTTTATATAAGAAAAACGAAGAGACAAAGGTGGAGGAAAAAATGGAACAACCTCGACCATCGATACTTATCCTTACTAATTATTTTGACTTTATTCAAAGTTGCATGCCTAATGCAATTGCAACTTAACTACATGAGCTAACTGCATAGGTATATGTTATCCTATACTTACAACAAAGATGTTCTTTACATGTAGACTTCCTATCACTAATCTACTTAAAGCATGTTAAATATTATTTGGAGTTTTCACATGGAACCAACCAACTCTCCAGACCTTCATAGGGACTCTCATACAACCGCAGCATCTAGTTCTTCAGTATGTTGTAAAATCATGATAGCTTTCTTCAGTCTGCTTGCTGTCCTAAATGTTTCCTTGTTAGATTCCTCCACTTGATTATGCAAATTCTTTAATGAAAACTTCCAATTTGCAAATGTGTCAAGTACGCAGATGTTGAAGTCATCCAACTCAAGTTGCAGGCTAATAGCTTATGCACACTCGGTGACAACATCTTGTTGATTTCTTACTTTGTTGTCCTCATTGATGATTTCACATGGCAATTCTTTCAAACCTCCTTTGATCTTATCTTCTTGAGTAGACATTATGAGTACCATTGCCTTTATCTCTTCAATGAGCTTTTGGAGAACTTGTTCTTGTTTTCCATCACATGCATGAAGTCATTGTACATTTCAACTGATGTAATAACATTATAATCACATGAGAAGTCTAAATCAACTTCCATCATGTTGTTCCAAGCACCAAAATCATCGTCTATCAACTCAAATTGATGATTAAGTGATTTCAACATGTTATAGTTTAGCAGAGATTTCACCCTCTTTCTTCAACTCTCGGTACACTTCAAGAATCACTCAGATTCCCTCTCTTTCAATATTGCTGACCCACTTGTCAAGAGTATGTGCCTTCTGTTTCTCCCTCTCTGTGCATACAACTAAATCAAGTTCACTGGCAATAGAAGACCTCTTCATCTCTTCAATGATTCCCAACAAACGAGCATTCTCTTCTTTGAGTTTCACTTTCTTTTCCCACAATTCATCATTCTTTCAAGAAAGAAAGTTTACCGCTTCAAGTGCATCCTGTTGATAACTTAGTCTTGTTTGCTTATCAAATTCAACCCTTGTGATTCTGTAATTAGCAGGTTACATATCTTTGGTAATTTCTCCACAAGCGGTTCAACTACTTCAACATACTTGATATGATTATCATCAACCACCACTCGAGAAACCATTTTAGATTTCTTCTTTGAAAACCTTGGCTTGCTTATTTGTCTGTCATCTTCTTCAAGAGCAATTTCTTCTTTCTTCCTTTTAGTAACAACACTCAACCATGGAGGAAAACTGAAAGAAGATGCACTAGCTGAAGCAATAGTTACCATAGTCAACTCAAGATCACTTTTCATTACAGTAGTAGCTATAGCTGGTGTCTCGGTATGAATGGCCATAGGAGGAGGAGTGTTATGTGTGACCTCAATCATAAATTGTTCAAACTGGGCTGAAGTTACATCCAGCAATGTTGTAGACCGAACAGTGGCAGAAGGAATAGACAAAGAATATGCATCAAATACATTTTAGAAATGATACTAATCTCCTTGTGCCCCTAATGCAAGAGTGGCTAAGGATATAGGCATTGCTGGTGTAATAGTTACTGAATCTTCAAAAGACAAATTCTTAACGTAGAATGCACCAATAGCAATGCCTAAAGGGGAATCATGAGATTCATTTGAAACTAAAGCGGAATCCAAAAAAGAGGTTGCAGCAAGAACTTCCAAAGGCTGTGAAGCAAGAGGTGATGACTCCTTTGATTTGCTCGCTTCATCATCACTTAAGTCAACTAGAATTGATTGAGATCCAATCTCTTTCACTTCAAGTACTCTTGAATCTTTTCCTCCCTTGATAGATAGTTTAGGAAAACTTTGAACAGGAGGTTCAAATGTAGAGGAGGATGTACCATCCTTTCCTTTACCCTTAATCTCTGATGTCAAACTAATCAGACCAGCAAGATCAAAATCTTTGTCAAGCTTTATCTCTATACATTTAAGACCCCTTTTCTTCATCCATGTGTTGGTATTAGCAAGAATAGACTGAAATCTATCCCAAGTGGACGTATTTTCTTTGCATGACCATATAGGAGAAAGAATGGGTAACTTCTCCACATCATGCTGAAAATATGCAGGATCTAGAATTTGATCATCATCTTCAAAACCAGGGGGAATTGATGTCAAGTTGAAATTTATAATTGCTTCATAGTTAACCAGGTATAACTCATACACTGTATTTCCACCTCAGTGTGTACATGAACCAGAGATCTTCTAGACGATGTATGTGCAAGAATTGCTTCCTCATCTTATCATGCAATCCCTTCCAATCAAAACAACTTTTGGCTACAAACTTTTTCAGCGTGATCCTTTGGAGTTCAAATTCCATATTCTTAGTCTTAGGAATGGTGTCAATTGAATATCCTCCCATCTTTAAATGGATTCGAGATGAAATCCCCACTCTAGGCCGATGTAAACTACACTGATAAGCTTAAACTTCCATAAGTTGCCTTGCCATCCATCAGTATAATTCCATCAGTAGGATACCTTGGTAATATGTATGGCTCTCCCTTGAAGTACCCAACTCGCAAGTATGTAAAGTTGGGAAATTGTAAAAAATGCAACCATACTCATTAACCTTGTTCCATGCCTCATTAGATGCTTATTAGGGAGCTCTTTAACAAACAAGCACATAAAATGCCCAAAGAAGGAAACCTAAACTCTTCTTAAATGTATCCAACTTTTTTTCAAAGGCAATTGTTCATAATATTCCCACACACAAACTATATACCTACCATGCTTAGTTGATAGCCCAGAAAAGGTAACTAGAGCAACAGCAATGTATACCACGTAGGAGTTCATATTGAACACACCAATTGATAAAACATTTACCAATTGTTCGTATATGGAATCACTCACCAATTTAACCCAAAACACGTTCCTTTTTTATTGTATTATGAGTTAGATGTACCTGTACATCCAGGGTTCGAAGGTGTTTGAATCCTTGAGCCCTACCAAATGGCTGAAAAGTGTAATGAGGTCATTGATTTCCCCTTTAAAATCACATCTGCGAACTCCCTTGTCTGACCATCTAATAAGATTCAGTCTCTTAGTAATCAAGCAGTTATCATTCGCAAACTTGGTGCAAAATGAAGTATCCTCATTCCATCGCTCCATAGCATTCTTTCTTGTGATGTTTGTAACAACTAGAGTGTGAAGAACATGAAATATACCATCAATAGTCTCGGGATCAAGACTAATGATAGTATTGTCGTCTTGATCTTTGATGGTCTGTAAAGCCGCATCAAAATGTCTTGCACGTGCAAGGATGAATTCCTATTCATAAGCCGCCAAGGGGAAGCCTCAACTCTTGTAAGAAAGTCTTTAATGTTCATATGAGAAATATTAGATCTTGTACTTCATCAAAGTATGAGATTACTTGTGATGAAGGAATGGAGTTATGATACTGATCATATTGGTACTTCATCATCTTTTTGTCTTTGCCCTTCATTGGAGTAGATTCTCTTGACATTGCAAAATGATACACTTGTGAAACTATTACATGAAAATAGCATAAAATGAGAACATTAACATGTGAAGGATCCATACGATTTTGATGGATTTTGAACAAGGTATAAGTGGAAAAATGGATGAAATGAATGATGATGGATAATGTAACAAATGGGTCAAACTCAAAATGGCTAAATTGTGAGTAAATTTGTCTAAAACAAGTTTTTTAGGATAAATTGCATGTGACCAGCAAGCTTGGATTTGAGTGAGCAAGGAAAAAAATGAATAACACATTGAGCACCTTCTTGTTTCAATAAGTGCAAAATGTGAGATACTATCCGGCAAGCATGTGGGAAAGACTGTATCCAGAGGGAAGCCATATGGAGATACATGAAATGCGTAATGTTGGGGTTTTAACTTGCATTTGCATGTAAGGAAAAATCAAGCTTATCTTTCCTTTTAGAACGAGATTTTACACCCGACTGCATATGCAAGTAAGATGAGATCTTGCATATGCAACTTGGAGAAGAAGACGAAAGATAGAAGGAACAACTTCAAGAATGAAAATCATACAAATCTGAAAATGGAAATGTCAGTGACTTGCATGAACATTCAAGCAAAAGTATACAAATGCTTTAGAGAAAATAAGAAGGAAAAATTACCTCCACTCCACCAAAAATGAGAAAGACAAAAACCTTGTCCAAACCTTGAGCAAATCTGAAAAAATCCAAGAGATATTTGAATTTTAGAGTTGCCCAAACCAAGACTTAAATAGATTCTGAAATCCTCATTACATGGTTCAAATTTGGACATGTGGATATGCCTAGAGAAATGCAATGTCCAAAATGTTGAACACATTTTGACTTAGCAACTCCAGATGCAAAGGCATATGAAAATGACGTCTAGGGCAAGATTGAGCTTGTAAAAAGCATGAACATCAAGCTTGGAATCGATTTACTTACCCTAGATAGCCTCTTGAAGAGTTCCAATGCCAAAATGCACAAGAATGAGCTGAAAATGATGGAGAAAATGCCCTAGACAGGCTATTTTATACAAAACGCATGTATTAAACTTCATGCAATGCTTGTAAAAAACATAGCTAGCCCTTGGATAATGAACTCACAGCCAAGAAAGAAGTCCTTTGCATATGTGTTTTGAAAAAAAATCGCCATCCAGCTCTTAAGACTTCAAATGTGTTTTTAAAAGCAACAAACACATGTTTTAAACACATGCAATCTTGTCAAAAATCACCACCATTAAAATAGAGGAGGTTTTGATAGTTATAAATGCATTTTTGAAAAGTTATTTCATCACCAAACTTATGTGTTTTACTCAAAAATTGCCACCATAACTTGGATAGGGAAAAACACGTTTTTGAAAGATGAATACATGTGTAAACTCACCCAAAATCACCACCAATAAAGATCTGCCTTCAAATGCACTTTTGGATATCAAAAACATAGCCCAAAATGCATGCAATGGCATAAAAAATTGCCACCTTTGGCCTTATAGAGGAAGACACACATTTGGGGTTCATTAGCATGTGTTTAAAATATGCAAAATGATAGAAAATCACCACTCTTGGCTTGTGGTGGATTTTACAAGTCAAAACACACTTTTTTTAAGCATTTACATGTCCAAAACATATGCTATTGACTCAAAAATCACCACTTTTGCCTTTAGTCCAAGAGAAAACACATTTTATAATCAAAACATATGTATTTGGGACCAAAATTCCTATTTTAAATTAAAATGAATGAAGAACTCATTTCAATTTATGTAAATGAATTTAAAAACACACTTTAAATGGTAATTAAAAATATACATGCATTTAATTATTAAAAATGACCTTTTAAACACAATCACATATGTAATCACATTTAAAAAGCACACTTTTAATGATGTTGACACTTATATATTTTATTGCAAATAGATTTTCATGAAGTAATTTACATGTGGATATATGCAAAATGAAATAAAAATCTCATTTATGCACTTAAGTGATCTCATGTGATTATATTTAATATTTAACTATAGTTTTGATAAAGTAACATAAAAAATAGTCTTGAAATAGGCTATTTTCATAAGCATAATAACCTATGGCCAAATCAACTTACTTCGAATGAGCTGAAATACTAAAATGGACCACAAAATCCACTTTAAATATCAAATAAAACTTTATATCATGCAATTGCCAATAAAAAGCCCACTTTTATGGGGTTTTAATAAAAATATGCAGTTGACCTAAAAAATCCCACTTTTTCCCTTATAACTTGAGTTAGACAACTCTGGTTTTGACCTAAGTTAGCTTCAATTGAGCGGAATTCCAAGGACTATTCATCTAAGCCAAAAAAAAGAGCAAAGACTATTTACAACACAAAGAAAAGCAAAGAAAAGACGTGAAATTCACCAAAAAATGAGTGTTTGAAGTACAAGCAAGAAAACTCTTACCTTCAAACAATTGGGGATAATCTTGACAGAAAACTCTCAAAGAACGCATAAATAAGACTACACAAAGAACAACTCGGAGATAATGAATCGTTTTTATGATGTCTCATTAAGCCATTAAAACAAAGAGGATGCACGTATGAATTCATGAGAAAATTCCGTAGGGTTGCCTCAATTTTGTGATGTCAAAATTGAGGATAACATGTATATAAGTTTTGCATGTCTTTGCACTAACGAACTCAAACCCCATTTCAAAGTTTTGCAATACCGGCTAACCAAATCT
The DNA here is from genome assembly GCA_028749045.1 of Cupressus sempervirens. Classification (NCBI taxonomy): domain Eukaryota; kingdom Viridiplantae; phylum Streptophyta; class Pinopsida; order Cupressales; family Cupressaceae; genus Cupressus; species Cupressus sempervirens. The sequence continues at coordinate 460,170,034 of CM053786.1, read as the reverse complement.
TCAAACCCAAGCTTGAAACCAAACCAATGACTTACGGAAATTTCAACGTAAGTATACTCTAGATTTGAAGCAATTTGTCATTCATTTTCTCACACAAATTGCTAGTTCCCCTAATATAGAGAGAATTGGTCCACCTATGTATTCATCCACTCCATCAATGGAAATAGGTTTACTTCAAAATGAGCTAAAAAACTAGTTGCAATTCTTAGTGCCTTGAGACTCCAAGACCAAGAGACTAATGAGTATTGAGAGACTCTAGCAACACGACAAGATGTTGATCCTAAACATATTAGGTAGATTGATGACGAATTGCAACCAAGACTAGTTGTGCTAACATGACATGATCCAATTTGGGCAAACTAATAGTGACTCAAATGATTATGAGTCTTTGGATGTCCATAACCTGACTGAGGCTTTATTTTAGTGTTATGTTTAAACATTTGATGTTTCAGACTGCTATTAAGATACTTTACTGGAGTTTACTATGTTGTTGTACTATTGCTCTCACAATTTATTTACTTATTGATATCATTGTTATATTTAATGACATATCTTGCTCTTTCTCCCTCTAAAATAAATTAATATATTTTTGAGAAATTATATATATATATATATATATACAAACACATATTTGAATATTGTCATCCTTTGCCATCCCTTTGAAATGCCCCTCCCTAGGAAACATCTTGGAAATGTGTCCCTTACCATCCTATTGTCCACATCCTTGAAACATCATATTACATTAGTTCTTTTTAATTTTTTGCATTGTATAATTTCTTTTCTTTTTTGTTCTATAGCTCCCCTAAAAATGACCCTCTAGAAAACATCCCGGAAATGTAACCCCCTACCATCCCTCTGGCCCCATCCTTGAAATGTCATAGAACATAGGTTTTCTTTTAATTTACACTGTATATTTTTTTTGCCTATTTCTACTATAGCTATAATTTTTGAATTAATCAAAACATTATGAAGTATTAAAATATATTTATTTTACAAATTTTAATGTTGCTTTGAATTTTTAGTGAGCACTTATTATATAACTACTATTATGGCCCTGTCTTTTTTATTGTTAGGTTAATTACTTGTTTTCTTATATTGTCTTACTAGTTATTAACAAATTCCTCCTTTTATTCTCTGGCTTCTTTACTTTCTACTTTTAGGTTAACTCATTTGATTTAGTTTCGATTTTCTTGCTTTTCACTATTTAAATTTGGTTATCATTTTCAATGCAATAAGTTTAAATATTATTAACTTAGCAAGGTATCTTATGGTGTTATCATTTTTCTATTAGTTTAATATAATTATAATAGGCATTATTTTCTAGTATAATTCCTCACTTGATATTATTTAGTGCCCATCCTTTAACTTCTCTCCTCTTAATTTTTTACATGTTGTTTAATTATGTTTCTTTCTTCTCTTCTTATTTGAAGAGCATAATCTTCCCACTCCACTAACCCTCCTTGTACCATCTCTTTGTAGCCTCCTTATCTCTATAACAATCCATCTTTCTAATCCTTGAGCTTTCTATCATCTTGATGACGGATCACAGAGCCTGATCCGAAATATTGATGCAAAAAAGCATGCTTAATGTAAACCTATGTACCCCAAGGACGCGTCCCCACCCAAAAAGCCAAGGTTTTTGAGACAAGGACATCCCTGAGACGGGGAGATGGATAGGGGATGTCCCTACACCGTCCCCAATTAGGAAAAAAATGCAGGGGGCATCCCTGGTACTTGGGGACTTATGGGAGAAAAAAAGAGGGCGGCTGGCAGTCCCCAGTACGGAAAGGGGATGTCCAGAAGTCCCCTAACCGTACCTGGGATGGCCAGCCATCCCCTTTTCTTGTGAAGCTTAAAAAAAATTAAAACAAAAAACTTTTTTTGTTTGTCCCTACTTGGTCGTCCTATGGACTCTGCCCCTTCAAATGCCCTAAAAGGTCAAAAAAGACCACATTGAGGTTGTTTTGTCATTTTTTTGGTTTTACCTGTGATGTTGGAGTGTGTTGCAACTAGCTGGGGTTTTCATTTTGCAAGAAGAGGATTTTTTTTGCTTCCAAGAGCTTGAGCAGTACTCTGCTTCATTTTCTATATTTTGTTTTCTATGTTGAACTTGAACATGATGATGAAACTTTATGGCAGTCCTCTAGCCTTTGGGCATATTTAAATTCCCAAAATTATATGATATTGTTCATTGCTAAACTTATATTTAAATATTTATGTTCACATGTTGATATGTATATTGACAATTAAGTATTGAGATCGGTTATTATTTACTAGATGGCATTCAAATGGTGTATGTTAAGGTTCTATAATGTTTACATGACATGCTTTGTGCTTAGTTTCTTATGAATGACATGTAAATTTGCAAATTTCAATGTATATTTTAAAATTTACCTATATATATAGCCGTCCCCATTTGTCATCCCCCTCCATCCCTAAAATCGCCAAAAAAATTTGCCATCCTGGAAACCCGTCCCGCCATCCCCCGTCATCCCCATCCCGGAAACTCGGGGGAACATAGATGTAAACTAGAAACAATAACAATAGCCACAAATAATTTTTCTAATTAGGGCATACCTGCACAAAGATGGCTAAAAACTACAGAGTTTGGTTGCTTCAGAATCATGGTAGCAAATGGGCATACCATGTCTTGCATAAGGAAGAATGAGGTTCTTGAGAACAACTATGAAGTCAATGTTGATTTGCATTTGGTGAGCACAAAAGGCACAAAGGTTGTTCTAGGTATGTAGTGCATTTGCTCTATTGATAAGATCACCATGAATCTCATGTCTATGAAGCAGATATTCTGGGATAGTGTTAAAATGGTGGTGTTGAGAGGAATGACAAAGGAGGATCCTACAAAGCTACATGCCAAATGATGCAGGGAGTATCCGACCATGAGCCTATCACCAAGTCACGACAAGAAGGTAATCATGATTTTCAGATTTTGAATAATCTGAAGTTTGACATGGGTAATTTTCAGATTTTGGATAATCTAATGATATGGGACACATGTTCAAAATTTAGTGGAACAACAAGTTCTTGATGCTAGTTTGCTTCCTATGATGAATCATAATAAATGGGATCAATATGACATTAGGGATGAGTTTATGGATTCACCACAAGGATAAGAGTACCATGATGCCTTACAGCTTGATGGACTTCTAGATGGTGGAGCCTTTATGGAGTTGAGTTTTTATGCCCAGGATCATTTGCATGCATTGTTGGGAATTAAATATTTTGGGAGAGACATACCATGGGAGGCTATGGACTCAAAAGACAAAAGAAATGCTACTGTTATCTCTTTTATCAGCCATTTTGAGTCCACTTGTGCTCACACAAGAGGTTTTGAAAAAGAAAATTGTATCACTTATGTGTTGGTGACTCGTGGAAGTGAGTTTGCAGCCAAGGCAATGGACAGGAAACTCATTTAATCCAAGGATTTTCAGAATTGCAGTAATTGATCATCTTTGTGAGTGTTGAATTTTGAAAATTCATACTTGAACCACATCAGCTTTGAGCTTTTTCAGACTATCGAGCCTCCTGACAGGGTTAGTTTTTGGTTCTACATGAAAGGAATAAATGTTGCAGCTAACCAGGTCCAGTGTTGGACAGGTATTGAAATATATATTCACTGACCCAGTTTAAACATTTTTAAAAAGCAAGCGAAATTCAAATAGAACCAGACAAGCTAATTAAAAACTAGGAATTTCCATTCCACATGAAACGAATAAATGTTGCAGCTAACCAGGTCCAGTGTTGGACAGCTATTGAAATATATATTCACAGACCCAGTGTAAGCATTTTAAAACATAAAGTGAAATTCAAATAGAACCAGACAAGCTAATTAAAAACTAGGAATTTCCATTCTTCAAGCATTCGTACATGGTGATGCTTTTATGGTCACATCTCATTTTGTTGCAAGTTGCATCCATTTCCGTCTGTGAATTCAATGCAGAATAGACCTGTGAATTCATTTCTTTTGGGATACATCAACACTTTGACTGTGTATTTTTCATGTCTAATGTAGGACAGCCATAATGGAATTGAAATAATTTAGTTAACAGGATCCTGACAAATTTGATCATTTAGATAGTCATGAAAATGAGAAAGGTTCACACAATAATTTACCAGACGGCACAACATTTTCTGTTGAAATCAAATGCAAAATTGACAACACTGAAAAATAAACAGAAAGAACTTACACACACATTAAAGACAAAAAGTTGTAAGAGGAATATAAGATGTAATGGCATGTTCTAGTTGACAAATGGAATCACAGCAAAGAGTTCAATAAGGAACTAATCTACTAAATATCACAGCTCTGGGACATACCTATGTTGAATATCCCATCCAGAAGGTAAGAAGCGAGGTTTCACCGCTTCAACAAAGACTATGCGCCATCTCTGGCAAAACAGTCGAATGCCTTCCTCACCATCCTTCTCCAGTATTTTATCAACTACTCTTTTTCCATGTGGTCCATGACCTAATAAAGATATCTTTTGTGTTCGCTTGGAGGTTCTAGAATTATTTTCCAGGGGTTCCACGATCTCTTCACGAATATAATCAGATCCAGCCACATGCATCATCTTTGGAGAACTTGAACAGCTGTTATCTGGATGCTCTAGAACAGCATCACTTCTTTTGTCTTCTCCTTCAAGGCAACCATTTTCATTCAAAACAGTGTCCGACTCTTTTTCAACGGAATTAATGGAATCTTCCACATGCTCATTTATACTTGAAAACAAGGAAGCCTCAACTTGTTTATCTTTATCAGTCACACTGACATAATCTTGAAGAGTATCATTCTCGTCATTGTCTTCAACACAACATATATCTTCAGCTTCTATAACAGCTTGTGAAACTCCACCTGTTTCTTCTGTGGCCTCAATCCTTTCTGGCATAAAGGCCTCAACATGCCTGCTTCTGCAATTATTATCCTTCAGTGAATCAGAACTATTTTCAATATGGTCTATAGCCAAGCCACGTTTTTTTCTTAGTCGCCTTTTCTCTCTGGGACCCATGCCAACAAGTAAAGCAGCTTCTAGGTCTTTGTCAGTAATATCCCTAGCTCCAAAATAAGTTTTCATAACCTGCAGTATTTATCAGCAGAATGCAACACAATTAAATTTGGAAAATCATTATTCCCGCCAAAATTCTAAATGCACTGTAAAAAAAATTTATTTTTGAATAATATTATGGGAAAAAAGCCTCTAAGCACAGATGCATAAATGTTTCCAAACCAGCATGCAAATGTGCTATGACAGTATCCTGCGATAATAAATCTGGAACTGCAACTATATTCATGTTTTAAATCTTATCATTGAATTGTACTCATGCAGCACAAAAATATTCCAAATGTGAGAACGGGTTTTGATAAGGGGAAAAAAAGAGAAATTTCAACTGATAGTAGTTGTGTTATAGTAATTGTAAATATTCCAAATGTGAGAACAGGTTATGGTAAGAGGAAAAAAACAGAAAATTTAACAGATTGTAGTTTTGAATAATATTATGGGAAAAAAGCCTCTAAGCACAGATACATAAATGTTCCCAAACCAGCATGCAAGTGTGCTATGACAGTATCATGTGATGATAAATCTGGAACTGCAACTATCCTCATGTTTTGAATCTTATCACTGAATTGTACTCATGGAGCACAAAAATATTCCAAACGTGAGAACAGGTTATGATAAGGGGAAAAAATAGAAATTTTAACAGATTGTAGTTTTGTTATAGTAATTGTATGGATCGTCAATTAAAAATCACAAAAGAAAGCTTCACTAAACCTGTATAAATAATCAAATGAAAAATTAGGTGTATGTTGCATTCTACTCAAAGAAAGCTTCTGGTCACATAAACTGCTAAGATAGAAAATAGCAGACTAATACAAATTTAATGAACTATTCAAATGTGAGGATTTACGTAAGTATCAAAGCAAAGAAAACAAAAAGCATGTAAAAAGGATGACATAAGTGTCAAAAGTTAAAAGGTAAACCAAAACAGCAAAATTAGAAAATGCAAAATAGAGAGAATACAAACGAATACATTTTTTAGGGGAACTCTTGTCTCCCAACAAAAATCTACATACTATATCTGCATTCCTAGAGATCCAAAACATCTATAAATTTTCAATGAGATATTCCAACAACATGTGGCTAGGATGAATTAAAACCGCAGTAAGCATGCAATGAAGAAAAATAAGGAAATCAGATCATTTAGAAAAAAAAGACAATGTTTTGAACTTTCTATACTTATTTTCAGCCTAAGATGTCAAATAAGCATAAAAATCAATGCAAGAAAGAATAAGCAATGCATTTTGCCATAAAAAATTTAAAATTGGATGAAGCGTGACTTTAGAGGTAATGCCTTCTATAGCATGTCCAAGGTAGAAGCTTTAAGTGGTAGAAGCAAGTTTGCTTCTACCACTTAAAATGAGTTTTATCCTACATTGTTTAACGGAGATGCTTCAACCACTTAAAGGTTCATTATAAACAGCTTGTACTTTCACCTAGGCCTGTTATTTGATTATTGATTGATGTGATTTCTCCATTGTTGCTGGTTTACAATGACTGGTTGTGTGTGTGTGTGTGTGTGTGTGTGTGTCTGTGTCTCTGTGTCTGTCTCTATGTGGTGTGTGTGTGTGTGTGTCTATGTTTGTGTGTGTGTGTGTGTGTGTGTGTGTGTGTGTGTGTTTGTGTGTGTGTGTGTGCGTGCGTGTGCGCGTGTGTGCACATGTGCGTGTGTGTGTGTGTGTGCATGTATGTGTGTGTGAGTGAGAGAGAGAGTTTGAAATGCAAAGGCAGATTTAAGGGAGAGTAGGATGAGGTGGCATTTGTCTATCTTCAACCAATTAAATGAGTCCACATAATCACCATATCAAGATGAATCAAGCCTGTCATCAAGGATAAGAATGAGGAATATATTCTTCTAGAAGCAAGTTTGTTCTAGCCCCGCCTGACAAGTCCTATTCGCCCATAGATAGGTGTTCTATTTTCATTCATTAACATTAAAATTTTGTAAATGGTAATTGTAGAAAACCCTAACCAAGGTTGCTTAAAATTATTTGGATCATTGATCTTCAATCAATCTAGGCCACCCATTGTATATGGGGCCTCTATAGAAGCCCTCCTCTTTTCGTTTTGCAAGAGAGAGTCCCAGAGAAATTGTTGCAAAGATGATGCTTAAGTAATAAATCAAATTCATTGAAGTTTGGTGAATAATCCTTTGCTTTCATAAGTTGGATTGGTTTCTAGTTTCTCACTAGAACAGATTTATTTTGCAAGTTTTTATTAGATGAATGAAGGATTGATAATATATCTTACAGTGAAATTGTTAAGTTCATAAATTTTATGATTGAATGATTTGCAACTGAAGTGTAAGGTTAGACAAAACTTTTGAGATAAAATTCTATTAATTTGTTGATTGTTTGAAATGATAGTGAACATGAGTATTGCAAAAATCTATTAGGATCCTTAGAAGATTGCAGTCTTTGTAAAGCTGTTGAAATTGGCAAAGCAAAGATAGGTTTGACTATGCCTCTGCAATGTCGGACACTTGAATTCATAGGATTAGTTTGGAGTTAGAATTGTGTCCTAAAACCCTCCTTTTTTGCATTTTGTTTCCAAAAGTTTCTTAGAAGTAAGTCCAGAGAGCTCCAAGCAATATCATTCGAATTAGAAAGTGTTGAAAGCATTTGGTAAAACTTGGAATTGAGTAAAATCCTAGAGCAGTTATGTAAGTTCCCTTGGGTTACCAATTGAGTCATATTCCAAACAACAGAATTGCCTACATTTGGAACCTTGGAATCAACTTTGTGATCACATATTTTAGCACATGGACATTTTGTTCAAGAAAGGATAGACTACCTTTGGTATTTTATTCTATGTTGAATGTGCACAAAAACCATATCAACACCACTCAAAAGAGAACTTCTAATGCATATGATGTGAAGGGCTCTTTGAGAAAAGAGAGATATTTTACCCACACAAAATTTTATCAAGGACTCATTACTACTATCTCATTCCCTATATCCAATATTCCATATTGAGTGTCACTGCCTAACCCCCCAGTCATTCTAGAAGGCCCTCAACCTCCCTCAATGGCAAAAAGGAATAGCTGGCCTATTAATAAATCATTTGCTTTATCCAATCTGCAGGAGAATGTACAAGAAAGTTCTTGTTATGAAAACTCATGGCACGAGCAAATCCTTAAAGCAAATGGACCTCTCATTGCTTATTGGTAATGAATGATACCATGTTTCAGATGAGTAAGATATATACATCTATATGCAGTTCTACTTAATATACATGGAAACAGCCTGCTACATAAAAGACACGCACTTATATCAGCCAGATAAGTAATCCTTTTCTATCTATGCTCCAAATCCTGGCTGATATCTGTTGGGCCATTTCTTAACCATCTTTCTTCAGTTGCTCACAGTTTTGTGTGAAGTTTACTCCTATCTTGTATTTTTATTTTCATTTATAAAACAATATAATGGATTGTACATGCAGAAGATACTATTCTCAAATGTTTTCATCCATTATTAAAAAATAAATAAATGCACAAGTCATCATTCATGATATCAACAGCTTATAGACATAGTCAAACACTGTGATAAGCTGGTTCATTAGACAGAATAAAAGCTTTTGCATTTAAAGATAGTCGACCACTTGTATAGCATTTTACATGTTGAATTCTACAGTTGACATAGTTATAAAAAATTATTGATCTTCAATGCGTTCAAACAATAACATACCATAATATGATCTCACATAACTACAAATACAAGCAGAAAGAGTTGTAACACAACAACTGTTATTAAATGTTGTAAGTTGTAACAAAAATAATTAAGGAAAAAAAGCTTGGAAATATCTTGATAAACAACTTGAATGTCATCAAAGTTCAAACAGATGATCCCAATTCACTTTAACTCATTATTAAACCAAAAATGGAAGAATGCAAGAGAGGAAGAAAGAGCTCTCAACTAGAAAGTAGATAGTATCCATACCAATACAAGCTCTTCGTGTCGTTCCTTTGGCATTATTGATCCATGACGCAGAAGTGCCATAGCTGCAGTTCTTAATTGCAAAGGAGAAACACCTCTTCCAACACCATCACCAACAAATTCAGGCTCATTAATTCCCCTCTCATTCTTCCCGGAGTCTACTACTTTCCTGGCAAACAAAGGAATTCCAAAGTCTATAGAAATCCGTCTCTTGTACTTTTCTGCTGCAGAATGAGCAATTTCATGGCAATCAACACAAAGTAAAACAATATCATGAGACCGATGGCTTTTCAGATGCTCCGGAAAATGCACTCTATAGCAAGAAGGGATAATCCGATAACGTAAATAGTGATTGGTTTCACCACAACCAACACACAGATTCTTTTTGCTTTGAATGTAGAATTGGTTGTTCTCATCTTCAGGACGGCCTTTGGGCTCAAAAAGAAGTTTAATGGCGGGAGGATTATCTTCTACAAGCTCTGCTAGGTCCCTTCGAATATACCTTGAAAGGGGGGAAAACCGAAATGCTAATCAGAATGGTAAGATACAGGTGAGAAATTCAACAAATGAAAAATAAACAATTAAAAAAAATAGAAAAAAAGAGGTCAGTTCAACCAATCAAGCTTTTTGCGATCGCAATAGCAGAGAAGTCGTCCATCACTAGCGTAGATCCTACAGTTGTGATAAACAGGTGACTTGCAAGAAAATTTCCGTGCAAACTGTGCCCGTGAAGCTTCTTTGCTACCTTGTCTTGAAGCTCCATGGTGGCTTCCCTTGTTCAACTGAACATTCCTTGTTCTAGAACCAAAAGGGACACCTGCATCATGCAAATCTAAATGTTTAGCTTGAGTCCCTCCCTGAAATGTGCTATTTAGTAGACATAATGTCCAGACTGCAGACCTGCATTGTTTCCTTCTTGTAAACTGTAATTACTATTCACAGATTCCTGCCTCAGGAGATTGCAAATATCATTAATGTGGGCATAGACTACAGGTGATGGTGAAGGTAAATGTGCCATGAAAGAAGAAGTATCTAGAGTCTGTGAAATGGAATCAGCTGTGGCAATTGTGCTGTAAATCCTTTTCCAACATGTAGGCACTGCACGTGCAAGAAAAACTATGGCCTGATCAGAAAGTACAAAACGTAAACTCTCATCTTCTGCCCTGGCCTGCCAAAACAGTAGGTTTGCTCATATAAAATTATGTTTTAACTTAGGGAATACATCAAGCAGAATAACATCAATAAAACGGTACAGCTCCACAATAATTTACACCTTATAGCGATTTCAAAACACACGAAAAAGCGCAGCACATATACCAGATCTAAAATTAAGTTCCAACAGCATATTCATTAAATGATTCTCTGATTGAAGAATAGACTAGACTGATGTTTGATGAAATGTTTTGAGTTACATTATCAATAAAATGAGTTACATTATCACCACAGCCTGAAAACAAATTTGTCAAGAAAATAAAGCTTCCTTCCAAACAGGATGGCAGAATCAATGAAATTACTTGTCTATCATAACACTGACAAAAATCACAATTATATGACATCTGTTTTGATGGGTAAAGTTTCATTTGCTTCCGACTTCTGCACATATCATAATATGGTTATTACAATCACCTATGATGCCATACTGATCATAATAGAGCACAAAAAGTTCCTAAAATAATACATCTGCCTGATTAGAAAGTGCATTAATATACTGACTGGCATTACATTTTGAGATCATGGAAAGCAATACCAATAGTTAACTCTCCAATACTTCTTTAATCAGAAGGAATACATGTATCCAATATGATGGTGATATAGTAACTGGGAGACATGCCTCCTACCCTGTAAGACATGTCTCAGAGATGGAAACACTTAACATGATGTCACTGGAAACATCATGATGCACAGGGCTCTTTTGGCCACAATCTTCCATGATCTCTGAAGTATCTCAGTCAGAAATTGACGTCTCCTGCCAGAAAACTTAGGGAAAATTGTGTTTAAAGGAAAATAAATAAAGAAGCTTACATAATGTTTCATGCTGTTATTCTGAATAATTAAAAAATTGATGTGAAGTCATACTGATTAGACCTACTGTCAGTGTAGACTTTTCAAGAGGGGCATAAAAAGTTGTATGACTGATTTCCTGTCACTCTATTGATCTAAAGGGAAGTTTTTAACAATCTACTATTCTTGTATGACTGATTTACTGTTCTTGTTTTCAAAGTTCTTTGTCATGATATTTTCTGGAAATTATTAAGTTATATTTAGAAAAATCACATTTCCAAGTACCCTCATCTCCTATTTTTGAAAATTATCCATGCCCAGTCTCTAGTCTCCAAGCAACCCGATCTCCCAGTGACTATGGATAGTATTAATCATAAATCATGCCCAATAGACATTTATTTAATTAATTTAGATACTAGTTGACTAATCATAACTATAAAACTAATTTGTTTAATTAAAGATCTTTCATCGAGGTCTTGCATTCAATCCATAAGGAATCCTTGAGGAACCACTTCAAGGTAAGGTGGGCTTTGTCTTGAAGACTGCTTTGGAAACAAAACTAGAAACTGGATTAAATGTTTGTAATTACCAACTGAAATATAAAAATTTCTTTAAATATAGAATAATTTTTAGTTCAATTTAGCAATATATTAATTGTAGATATCATTCCTACTACCAGCTGGAGGTGAGGACATTTTCAACTGTTCTCATGGACAAACTCTCTGCTGTTAAAAAAGATATTGGCAAGGGCGCTAATTTCTAAAAATCAAACAAGACTGCAAGGATGTTGTTTTGAGCCTTCCAAAGCATTTTGTTACAATGGTAGAAAAGAAAAACTAGTACTGGCAGGGATTCACAAATTCTTGTAAATATCTTTCATAGTGAGAAAGTCAAAGCTTGGAAGCTAAAAGAATCGTTGACAATGGCAATGCAATAATTTGGAATGAGCACGATTAAAATAAAAAAAGGGAATGAAATCAGATCACAGAACTGGCTGATAAAAAAGGGTGTTGCTCTTCAAACATCTTACAGGTTTAAAAATGTACTCCACTGCCCCACTTCCTAAATCAATTTCAAAGTCAGACCCAGCTCAAAAGATGCAAGTTAGATTATATCAATCTTTTCAATGTTTGTAAACAAAAAGTCTATAGAGGCTGGTGACTAGCAAGGTTGCTATTTGAAGATTCATGGCTGGCTATATAGAACTAGAAAAGACTGTAATCAGTCTGGAAATCATGCAGATATTCTTCATGTAGAGTTGAAACAATAATATATTGTCAAATGTATCTTACCAATGGTGGTGCTTAGCCGGGGTTGACAGTGATAGACACGTATAATTCAGATCAGTGTTATGGGACTCTGCGAGTCTGACCAGGAGTCTGCAAGTCTGAGGTAGTCGCACTTTCCGAGGCAATTGGCCTCTGGACTCGGACTCAGCCAAGTCCTGGCAGAGTCCATGTGGACTCGCCGAGTCCAGGGACTCACCAGACTTGCCAAGCCCAGGACTCTCATTGGCGGCCAAGACATTAAAGTGAAAAAAATAAAAAATCATTAACTTTTAAGTTGCATTTTTTCAGTTGTTATAACATCTATTTGACCTAAAACGGTCATTCCACCATTTTCTTATACTTGTGATAGAGAGGAAAGAATTAGAGAAGAATATTGGGGTTTTGAGAGAGAAATCAGCAAACCAGTTGGCTCTCCTGTATCAATTGTTGATGATTTGTGCAATTATATAGCTTGCACTTAAGCATTGAGAGGAGCTTAAGGAAGCATTTGGATGAGGCTTCTACAAACTTACTTGCATTTCCATTGTTTGACTTTGTGCAAATTTGAAGAGATAAACAACGAGTTGCATTTCTTTGTATTGTTTTGTAATATGTTTTACATTCATATTTTTTACTTCCCATTTTGTTTACATTTGTTTAGTCTCTACTTCTACTATCTACTATTTAGAATCTAGATTTATTCTAATTTATCTTGATGACAAAGTAAGAAGGTCCTAAAGTTTAAAAATTTGATTTGATGCTAACTTTTTTCTATTTATAATATATTCATATTGCAGCAGCAAACACATTGACATAATGCCTCAGCGTGAGCCTTCTGGAAGTGGAACTAGGCCTACATTTAACCCTGATGCAGACCCAAGTGCAATAGCAAGGGATAGGGCTTGGAGACATGCCATCCCGGGGCACAAAAAGGGAGTTGTTACATGTTGGCATTGCGGTGTAGTATATAATGGGAGAGGAATAAATAGATTGAAGTATCACCGAGCACATATACCTGGGCGTGATGCTAAAAAATGCAAAGATGTACCCTAAGATGTTATGCGAGACATGCAAACTCTTCTAGAGGAAAAATGGAGAAAACAGAATTGAAAAAGAAGCAACAAGAAGAAATGGCACAACTCGCCCAATAGGCATCTTCTAGTTTTCGCTCTACATTATCCCCTACTCCACCTACAAATGCCACTACTTCTATGAGTGTGACCATTGGGCCTCGCATTTGTAAGCAAAGATCGACACTTGATTCCATGTTTGTTCCATGCACGGCTCTAGGTGCACAACCATCGCTTGAAAGCATGGGTTGGAACAAGGAGAGGCATGATTACGCAAAATTGGCACTTGGAGACTTCTTCATCTACAACAACATTTCATTCAATACAGAAAGGTACTTATTTATTTATATTTAAATTTATGTCTTACTTTTTTTGCTTTCAAGTTTCAACTTTCAAGAGACAATAATATGCTTATTTTGTTTATTTTAATTTGTATTTTGTTTTCAAATTCATTTATAATATACTAATTTGTTTTACTTTAAATTTTATTTAATTTGTTTTAGGTCCCCTTATTGGCAAATTGCAATCGATGATGTTACTGTTTGTCGTTCGGGGTTCAAAGCCCCTAGTGCTAACGAGCTAGGATGCCTTATTTTGACCCAAAAGGTGGCTGATGTAGAAGGTGCAATCAAGCAGCAACGTGAGGTGTGGAAGACAAAGGGTTGCACCATCATGACTGATGGTTGGACTGATAGAAAGAGTAGAACACTCCTCAACTTTCTTGTCTCCTCATCAAGTAATTGTACTTAGAGTCTTGGACATTAAAAATTTAGAAGTAGAACTTGTACTTAAGTGATTAAGTTTATAAATTATGAATTTATAAATTATAATTCATCATTAATCATTATACTAATTTGTTTCTTTTTCTTCAGGTGCCACGGTTTTTTTGAAATCAATTGATGCCTCAGGAAAAACAAAAAATGTTGACTATCTTTGTGAGGTAATGGATGAAGTGATAAAGGACGTGGGTGAGGAGAATGTGGTGCAGATAGTTATAGATAATGCAGAAAATTATGTTGCTATAGCAAAGCTTTTTATGGAGAGACACCCTCACATATTTTGGACCCTTTGTGTTGCTCACTGCATTGACCTCATGTTAGAGGATCTTGGGAAACTCCCTTGGATAAAAACAATTATAAAGCAAGGAAGGAGTGTATGCAAATTCATATATAATCATACATGGGTCCTTAACGTCATGAGGAAACACAATGACCAAAAGGAGTTGTCTCGTCCAGGGATCACTAGATTTGCAACCATTTTTCTCACATTGGAATCTTTGCTTGATTCAAAAGGAGGTTTGAGACGCATGTTTGTTAGTGAGGAGTGGATTGCATCATCATATGCAAAGACCACTGCAAGGATTGATGTAACTGATCACATTTTTGATGAGGCTTCCTTTTGAACACTGATTGCTGCTATTGTGATGGTAATTTTCCTTTTCCTCATTTCAACTTTATTTTGTTTATGAAATTATGTTATAAATTATTGTTCATCTTTTAAAGAAAAAACTTAAAGCTAATAATTTCTCTTCCAACTTTCATAATGACTACAGTTTGTAAAGCTGCTTGTTATTCTCCTACAGACTGCTGATGAAGAGATGCCCTCAATGGGCTACATTTATGAGGGCATGGATAGGGTGAAGGAGGTCATTCACTCTTTTTTTGTAGGGAATCGAGATAGGTATGGGCTTATATGGGATGTCATTAATAGACGTTGGCACAATCTATTTCATAGGCCTAGACATGCAACGGCCTACTTCCTTAATCCAGCATACCAATTCAGCCCACATTTCAAGGTTGATGATGAGGTGTGGAGCGGCCTCTACATTGTTCTAGAGAGAATGTCATTTGATTCAAGAGTTCGAACAATTGTAGTCTATGAGATTGATTTGTTTAAGAAAGCTCAAAGGGACTTATTTGCATAGGAGTTGTGCAAGAAAAATAGGATACAATTGATGTTTGGTAAAAATCTTTGATTCTACATCCTAATTTCTAATTCTATTACCATTTTAATTTGATAAAGTCAAATTTATTGATATTATTTAAAATTTTCTTGTTTCAGATGCATAGCGGGAGATGTTTGGCACAAAAGTGCCAAATTTACAAAGGATTACGATTCGCATCTTGAGCCAGCCATCTAGTGCATCAGGATGCGAACGTAATTGGAGTCTATTTGAGCACATACACTCAAAGAAGCACAATAGGTTGGCAGTGAAAAAATTGAATGATCTTGTCTTTGTTCACTACAACCTTTGCCTTCGCCTTTGCCATAGACAGATCTTGAGCACCGATACATCACCAATTGTATTAGAGAATGTTGATCCACATTCAGAGTGGAACACAGTGTACTAACCCTCCTCAAATCTGCTCTCAAAAAATGCTGATGAAAGCTCAGGGAATTTCATCAAACAATTCACATGCAAGGGACGTATGACTGATATAGTATTTCAGCTGGCTTTAAATGACTCTTTTTTCAATTTGCATCAATGAGAATCTTGTGCTAGAAGACTCCAAATGGACTACACAATGACCTAACGTGAGTGTGCTACTAATTTTGACAATATTCAGTGCATATATATGATCTAAGCATGAGAAATGAACACCTACAGCCAACTGGCATTTTTACAAACAGTTGGTATGCAAACTAACTAGCTGATAAATAATGATATTGAATTGCTTAAATGACACCAGCAACTATTATCTTCTTAATTTGCAATGAAATTTCTAATACAATGCTCATGAAATATGGCCAAGACTTTTGGCATTTACATGGATTACAAAATGATAATGCTGGTATAATGCACACTTACAGCTGAACTTATAACACCTAAGAAAGCAATACTAATAAAAGAACCTGGTTGTAGATGGTCGTAATTATTTTTCTTCAATGCTGCCCCTTCTGCTTGTTTTTCCGATTTACTTTTTCGAACTGCTTTTCGGATCTGCTTTTTGAACTGCTTTTACGGACTGCTTTTTCTGCCTGCTTTTTTGGTTCTGCTTTTTCA
Source organism: Cupressus sempervirens (assembly GCA_028749045.1). Lineage (NCBI taxonomy): Eukaryota > Viridiplantae > Streptophyta > Pinopsida > Cupressales > Cupressaceae > Cupressus > Cupressus sempervirens. The sequence continues at coordinate 460,153,684 of CM053786.1, read as the reverse complement.
GACTGTTTTTTCGTATCTACTTTTTCGGACTGCTACCATGTTGAATCTCAAGACCATATCTTTCAATGGCGTCAAGATTTCCAGCTTGAAGGGATTTTGTCCTTCAAACTATTGAGACATAATCTCCAGAAAATTTCCCAATTTCTTTGATATTTCCAAGCATGCTAAAATAGAAACTCTTCCATTTCTTTTATAGTGTTCTCACAAGAGCTCCATCTTTCGTTTTCTCAATGTGGGATAAAAGATAACTCCCTTTATGTAACTTATGTCTCCAATGTGTTATAAAATAAAGAATACTCTTTTAATTTAAATATTTCCCACAAACTATAGTCTATGCATTAATAAAGTTAAATATTTAAATTTAACTTTATAAAATAGCTTTATCAATGCATAACAAATCTTATCAATGATAAACAAGTTTTCTTGTCGATTTTAAACAATTACCATCGATATACCGCTACCACTGGATGTCCGACCATATCCAAGATGACTTACTATAAATAGTAAGTATGCCCAAAGTTGCCTCAAAACCCCTCAGAAAGACCTGCAACTGAAACTATCTAGGCCAAATGGCCTCTAAGCCCCTTTAACGTTCTGGTTAGCCTACGGGACCGTGGGGAAATAGGCTAACGACAACATCATGCTATGAATGCTAAAAAGGGGACATTACACACAGAGATTGTTGATCCTATCTTCAGTGATGAAGATGTGGAGTGGATCGGGAGGCTGAGGTAGTAGCCAGGTCAGTCGAGGAGGCTAGAGCACGAGGAGACAAAGTGCAAGACCCTGAGGCTAGGAGTGATGGATCCAAGTCTGATGATGAGGATTATGTGGGTGAGGATAAGGATGATGATGAGGATGAGGATGAGGATGAGGTTCAGTCTTAGACATAGGGAGAGAGGATGGCTCTACAGTCTTCCATAACTTATCTTAGGCTTACTCGTAGGAGAACATAGACTACTATGAGCATTAGTCTTCTAGTTGTTATTTTGATATATGTTTTGAACTTTCGATACCATGGGTTTCGTAATCCATGAATATTGTAGAAATTTGAGTCTTTGACACTATAGTGACACTATGTTTATTGTTTCACTTTATAGTTTATAATATATATTGTGGTATTCAGTTTTTTTCCTTCAGAAATTTGTTTTTATACTTATGTGATTTATGCAAAATTGTGTATGTGTATTAAGTAGCGTCTATTATCTCAATTATTGTGTATTTGATGTTAATGACTGAAAGATGCATGAAACAATCTTAAAATTCTTAAAAATCTTTGAATTTTATGAGTTTCTCAATTTCCAGAGTCCTTGTCGAGTCCGGTCGTCAAGTCCGAGTCCGAGTCGGATTTTGACTTTCTGAGTCAGAGGCGAGTCCAAGTCTCGTATCTATGATTCAGATTCAACATATTTTTTTGCACAAAGACTGAAATGATCAGAAATTAAATACAAAGAGGGAATGAGACCAAATTGTAGAACTAGCTGAAATAGAAGGGCTGGGTCTTCAAAAACCCTCAGGTGGTCAAAAGTGGACTCTACTGCTCCATTTCGTAAACCAATTTCAGAGGTTGCTCATCATGGATGCAGTTTCACAGAGGATAACCACCTCCACTCACCTTGACCCTTCAACCTAAACCCTACCAATCCTTTATTTCCATGGTTCTACCAAATACCCTAATCTACCTCCTAACACCCCACACTTCCCTCCATCTCCCCTTTCCAATTTTCCAATAAAAAGGCTGGTACTACTATGATGGCAAGCTCGAATACCATTAGAAATCATATAATATTGTCTTTTGGGTGATCAAGACTTTTTACAATAAGTAGAAAATATCACACCTAGTCAGTTGACAAAAGGTCTTACAACTTGCAAGTAGTTGAATGGAAAGGAGAAAGTCAGTTGAGTGAATGACAGTATGTCTATGAATGTTGTTAATTGGTTGTAGATTCATAACAACCTTAATAATTTAGAGATAGCTTTCCTCACCATGTTATTGTCTCTGAGACTTTTCTCCTAAAATCCTTACCCAATTTCTCGGTCATGTTATAGCTCCCCTTCTTCCACATTTCAATTGGCACTTCCAATCCAATCACAGTTAACTAATTGTGCCTTAGGAGTCCTTTTTCATTCACTTTCTAACCAACTTTTGTGGTCTTAAACAATTTATATAAGTTACTAGTCCCAGTTTGGTTCGAAGTTCAAGTTTGAAGAACCTGTTCACCAATGCAGCAGTATTTTGGAAAGCGGTTTGGGTTCATTTGGGTTCGTTCATACGAAAAAATGTAAAAATTATATATATAAAGCCTTCTGCGTGAGTTGAAATTAGAATGTCACGTACTATCATTAAATCATATCATTTAAACAACAAAAACACAATTAATTTTAAAACTTGTAATCATAGCATCATGAATCGTGATCATTCCATTGTATATTTCAAGTTCAAGATCAAAGATTCAAAACATTAAAATTAAATCATAATAGCAAGTTCAAGTATCATTGTTTCAAGTTCATCTAATTGATTAAAAATTTATTAATATTCTTCTTCTTCTTCTTCGGGATTAGTTGACTCAGCAATAGAGCTTAGGTCAATGGGATCAGCAGCAGCAATAATAGTATTGGTTTCAAAATCTTCAATTGCAAGCTGAGAATGGAAGCATACAAGTCCAAAAGCTCTACATTTACATCTTTTATGGCAAGAAGTTTTATACATTGAGAATATCAGGGTTAAGGATGTATAAAGTTTGTTAAATTTGCAAAAAAATAAAAATAAATTGGTCGTTTGCGGAGCCCAGTTCGCCCCAGTTCAACCATGGTTTGATCTTGCCTACAGTTTGAACTAGGTTGCTCAAAAACAAACCTTGGTCGGACCAAACTGTAAACTATACTAGGACCAAGTAACAATTTGTACCCAGGTTGGTCTGAGGGGTGGCTCTAATCAGAGTAACTAAGCAATTTATCAGCACCCATTGTGCTGATCTTGTCAAAGTTACCTCTTCAATGCCTACATTCTTGACACAAGGGGGTCCTCATGCCTATGTCATTCATATATGACAATGGCCTCCCGAATAAAATAAATCAGCAGCTTAGCTATTTTTTTCTCTCAACTAAATAATTTAGAAATCTGAGCTGAGTTTCAACCTAGTATTCATATTATGTGTCATTGAAGATATCATCAAAGATGTCCAACAATTTGTAAGATTCCACCCATTAAACTGATTGAAGAAATCAATTTCTGACTCTTGGATATTTAACAAACAGTTGGTGTGCAATCTGGATACTGAACATAGTAATACTACTGCAGTAATCTTCTAAGGTTATTATCCAAATTTACTTTAAGAAATGGCTACTCACGCATCTACTTAGTGTCTCCAAAGAGTTCACATTATTGGTGGTTCAAGAACATTAGTTTGCATTGAAAATATGTGGTCTCGAATTCAACAGTGACAGAATATATTAAATCTGATATGCAGGAAAAACAATGGACGTAATACCTTACTCATCTAGGAAGATTTCATAATACACAGGCAACTTGATTATAGAAATTGGTGAGATGTATACACACCCGGTTACACCACACAAGAGTCTATTGTGATTGGGAGACAGGCATACTAGCTGTTCCACATTGTGTTCCCTGTTAGGTCAGCTGCTAACTGTTCTTATCTTGGTTCCCAACGCTGCACATCAGCACTATCTGACTTACAACCTGAATATTCTCTGATACCACTGGCCTTTCTACTGTGAGAAATATGCTAATCGAGTGACCAGCTCTGTCGTAGGATATGTAACCAAGAAGACTCGTGCTACCTCCTTCCGTTAACCCCTCTTAAATTCATTGCACTGGCCATGGAGAATATGTCTGCTGTAATGAACCCTCAACTTCCACTATCCCGCAGCTACTATTGCTTGCTCACATTGAAGAATTTTGGACTAGTAATGACGTGTTGGATATCAATGCCGCACTCCCTTTACTACCACTTAAACATGTGACTAAACCTAGCCTGAGTAACCCACGTTCTTAGTTCCCTCTCAGCTGACTGTCCTACTATTACTCCCATTATACTGTAATAATCCGCTAATATCTCTATACATTGGAGGAACCTATAACATTATTTGTTTCTAAGACTAGCACAGCAGTCCCCACACTCAATACTGAACTGAGGATTGACCCTACAGCTATCAAGTGGTTTCACCAAAAAACCTTTCTTTCCACTGAAACAAACTTGACTGAGACAGTATATCAATTATGTACATGCATACCTAATTCTGGTAATATTTGAAGCGAAACTAGGGCTACGTCCTCTCTTCACAATCTTCTTAAGGGGTTTCATCCTTAAGATTTCCAGTCACATTTAAGCAACCTTTTTGTTTGCATAATAATATATTCCATGTTAGTAAATCCCAATGCAATACTTGCTTTTATAACCTCGATGTGAGGGGAGATGCGAACAACTAGGCAATGTGGGATAAAAGCCTAGTTTGTCTTTTAGTCTCTTAAGTCATTGTTGTCATAAAGTGACTTTAAATGATAAAGTACTTTATAAATCAACTTAATAAAATAAAGTGACTTAACCTTAGGAGTTCCCACTTAAATATCTCCCCCAATGAAACCAAATAGACTCCCATGACTGGCTGGAATTCTCAAAGTAAATGTCATTAGCCTATCCGGATGAGAGATAGACCAACAATGCACCATTAGGTCTAGTGCAGAGAAAGGGACATTACAGTCCTCCCTTCCCAAGATTGCTTGCTCTCAAGCAATCTCAGTGTCAAATGCTACAAGATTGATTCGCCTTCCCAAGTGGCATCTTCATATGGCAAAAACTTCTAGTGAATTAGATACTCCATGATGGGCCTATTACGCAGCTTCCTTTTTGACCTCTATCACCTCTGCTGGAACTAATACTAGCTTCCCTTCCACATCAAGTGGGCGCAATCTAATGGAAGGTACTACATGTTGACCAATCGCTTTCTTGAGGCAAGAAACGTGGAAAATGTTATGAATTCTGTTGTTATCTAGTAAGTCCATCTCATAAATGACCTCCCCAACCCTTCGAGTAATGCGATAGGGACCATAAGATCTAGGCTGAAGTTTTTCAGACCCACTCTTCTTCAAGGAGCTCTGCCTGTAACGTTGGAGATGAAGATAAACCATATCACCCAACTCAAAACTTCGCTCTGTCCGACAGCGATCAACATACATCTTATGTTGATTCTGAGCCTGTAGAATGTTCTCCCGAAGAGATTTGAGAATGTCCTGCTGATCCTGTATCCAATCCCTAGCTAGTGGTGCCCTGTTGTCTTGCAAAGACAGATCTACAAACAATAGAGGCTCGCTGTCATAGAGAGCTCGAAATGGAGTCATCCAACTGGACATGTGGTAAGAGTTGTAGCAATACTCCCCTAGAGATAACCATTTAACCCAAGCTCTCTGTTGCCCTACTACATAGTTCCGAAGATAACCCTCCACCCATTTGTTTACTATCTCAGTCTAGCCGTCCATTTGGGGGTGCTAACTCGTGTTGGGTGTCAACTCTGTACCTGCCAATCTAAATAGTTCCTACCAAAAGGTGTTGAGAAACTTGCTATCCCTGTCGTTCACAATGGTTCAAGGAAGACCATGTAGACAAAAAAGCTCTTGAAAAATAACTCAACTATCTAAGAGGCCAATCAATCTACCGCTATAGCAAAGAAGTGAGCAAACTTAGTCAATCTGTCCACCACCACAAAAATGGAATCTATGCCTTGCACCCTCGGCAACCCTGTAATAAAGTCCACAGAGATACTCTCCCATTTCTGCGCTGGAATAGGAAGAGGCTGCAATACTCCGGCTTGAAACTCGTGCTATGATTTGTTCTACGACAAGTTCGGCATTCTTTGATATGCTAGAGGATATCATCCTTGAGGCCCGTCCATGAAAACCTTTCCCTGACCTGTCTAAAGGTTTTGAAGAAACCTGGGTGTCCGACTAATTGTGCATCATGAAGAGTTTCCATAATCTTTCCTTTGAGTTTAGATTCTGGTACAAGGTAGATCCTATCCTTAAAAAAAATCACATCATTGATTACCTTGTACCTGTTGTTCTAAAGTTGTCCACCATAATTGGACAGGATCGAGTATTCTTAGAATACTCAACCAGCAATTAGGACTTCCAATCTGCCGATATCTCAAAAATGGTACAACAGTCTATTATTGAATGTCTCCTATAAAGTGCATTAGCAACTATATTGTTCTTACCTTTGACATACTTATGTCAAAATCATAGGCCTAAATCTTGTTGACCCACTTTTGTTGTCTTTCATTTAGATTGTTTTGTTCTAAGAAGTAGCGAACACTCCCCACACTTGATACTGAACTAAGGACTGACCTTACGGCTATCAAGTGGTTTCACCAAAAACCCTCTCTTTCCACCGAAACAAACTTGACTAAGACAGTATATCAATTTTGTACATGTGCACCTGATTCTGATAATATTTGAAGCAAAACTGGAATCTCCTTAAGGGGTTTCATCCTTAAGATTTCCAGTCACATTTAAGCAACCTTTTTGTTTGCATAATAATATATTCCATGGTAGTAAATCCCAATGCAGATACTTGCTTTTACAACCTCAATGTGAGAGATGTGAACAACTAGGCAATGTGGAATAAAAGCCTATTTTCTCTTTTAGTCACTTACATCATTTTCCTCATAAAGTGACTTTAAATGGTAAAGTACTTTATAAATCAACTTACTAAAATAAAGTGACTTAACCTTAGGAGTTCCCACTTAAATATCTCCCCCAATGAAACCAAATAGACTCCTGTTACTGGCTCGCATCCTCAAAATAAATGCCCTTAAACAATCCGGATGTAGAGATAGACCAACAAGGCACCATTAGGTCTAGCGTGGAGAAGGGGACATTACACAATTGCTCCTATGTCAATCTATCCTTATATAAGATAGTTGGAGATGACTACAAAGATGGTTCTCTTGTCATGATTACTCTATGCTTCATTATCACAATACCTTAGTACTACTGTCCATGCACCGAAAAATTGCAGATATATCAGTCATAAGACAACTTATCGTGATATTTTTTGCTGGCTGACAAAAATATCACTAAGATCTTTGGTATTTATAGCCAATAAATTGCTTACTTATCAGGATAAGTAGAAGAATTATTGCCTACAACATAGTATTTGACTATGACGCCCAAAAAGGGCAAAACATATTTCTATTGGAAGAACAGGTTAGGAGAGGAGATAAAGGGTTTGGAGGAGGAGAAAGGTGGTCATTTGCCGCCTTCTAGATCGATTTGTTCTAGATTTGATGTGCATGGAGGTTGAATCACACCCTCAAAAGACTTCTATGGCTAGACCCCCTCCCATTCCAGTAGTTTTTAGTAAAGTTGCTAGGAAGGAGAAGAGGAAGATGTAGACTTCTTTTTTTATTGAAAGCTGAAAAAGGAAATACAAAGTGTCACTTCCTTAGCGGACATACAAAGTACAAATCAAGTCCCCTTATGACTCCAAACGCACTATCTCAGATACAAAGGGATCCATAAACTGAAAACAATAAAATCCAAACTATAATAAAAAGTCAAAAACTAAACAGCCTAAACTTTGCCTCAAGCCTCTATGTGTGAAGGAAGGGTCATGTCAAAGGAAGTGTCCTTCGATCTTCGTTCCCTTTTCCTCTTCACAATTTGCTCACCATCAGCCTCCCAACCAACAACATTATGCTTATTATGACACTCCTGGTCATCTACCTCTGAAACATCTTATTGGATCTGATCACCCCTAATTTCCTCTGCCTCAAGTACTTGGGAGCCAAAAGGCTTACATTTTTCTTTCCCTTCTGGAGTACCAATACTTGCACCTTGCTGAAAATCCTTATCCACCTCCCCCAACAAGGAAGGATTTTTAACTTGAGGCACCTTTTGTGAGGTCGATCCAATATCATTTCGCATTGTTTCCCCCAAAACAACCTAAGAGAAAATCTTTTGTTTCTCCCTCATCTTCTATATTGTATAGTGTTGCTCAGTCACATCCTTCCACCATGAAACATCCTTTTGAGCACTTATTTTGTTACATTTTACAGCCATGTAATCAGTTTGAAAATAAATGTTGTACCTAAATGAGATTCCTTCATAATCTAAGGTCTGGACCCAACAACCTTTACAAGTTACTATCTTAATTTCAGTAGGAAGCCCCTCAACATTATTCATTTCAACTAAAATACGTGCATAAGTTCAGTGATACAGATTTGATCACTTCTCATAAACCAATAAAAAAATTCCCAAATAACCCTTAATTGCCCCAAGACAAAAATCAAACAATAAATGAAGGGGCACTCTGGGAGCCTCTCCCAAATTGGAGTTTTGTCAAACACTTCAGAGCTGGTGCTGAAATCTGGATGCCAAGGTTTCAGCATTAAAGCATATTTCTCTTCCTAGCACCACACCTAATCACATAGGATCTTATTTTTGTTCAAAATCTTTTCAAAAATTACTCTGAAAAACCTTTTGCAGCAGGGCATATTTGAACCCACCTAGTGAGGATGGGCTCTGAGCTAATAGAAATCTAGTTGTGTAATTGCTGCAAACTTGGCCAAAAGCCCCCAAAACAACCTATCGGGCCCATCTTTGAAAAAACTAAGAGATTGTGGGAGACCTCCTCATCTGCTGCAGAATCAAGGTTCACAGACAACTCCTTGTTGGAGGCTGGAACTAGCCTAGGCTTCAATTGTGTTATTTACTGAAACCCTAGTTAATCATGGGTTCGTCGTTGTGATCTTATTTGCATGCAACTGGAACAAAGATCACCAGTATTTGTAGGTCAATCCCCACCAATCTCGCGACCGCCAACAATAGTCAATTGTACACCATCCTTACTCTGCATTATGCAACGCCAATTTTACTTTGAACCCGCTTTATGCGACTCTGCATTGTTAAAGGGCCTTGTAATAAGATGGCCCCTTAAGCCCATCGGCCCCCCTGCAAAAACCCTACCTTTCACCCAAACATTATGAATAGATAAATGTGATCTACCTCCCTTGACGTCGGAAGCTCCACCAAGTTCAAAATGAACCCCTCGTCACTGCAAGCATTCTAGTAAAATTGATCCATTCTCCTTCAGACCCTTTCCCAGCAAAGTGCGATTGGGCTATGCAGCCAATTAAAAGTGAGAACCAAGAGATTTGGGATGGATAAAAACCCTAGCTCCCACAACATTGGATACATCCCACAAAACTATCTGATGGATCTAGGTTATATTTTAAAACATTATGTATAAGATGTAGATTATTTTGATATTGTACTTGACACTTGTATTTTCTTATAGCTTTACAAAGATAATTTATTATTTTTAGTTTGCTTCAGAGTTCAGACTATCAGACCATGGCTATGAGCCATCAACATTCCACATAAAGATGCGATTTTGTATCCTATTTGCATTCATATGTATCTAGATCAGCTTGTTTGGCTTTTGTACTCATTTAATAACTCAATACATGCATCACCTTTTTGAATTTGGCAAAAGATGTACAAATCTGCAAATTCGTGAGCCTCAAAACAGACTCGGAGTTGTTGAGAATGATCTTTCAAGCAATATGTATATTCAGATTTGAGAAGCAGATATTCTTATGTGCTTATTGCAGGTCCAAGGCTCTAAGTTCGAACTTGTGTGATTGAGCAACTTTGCTATGTATCTGTGGGAAGAAGAATGCTTGTAGATCAGACTGCTTGTATTGTGTGTGTTCTCCAAACTACATTTTCAACCCTATATATATCCAATCTAGAGGGTATGTCCCTCAAGGGACATGACCCTTAGTTTAGGCAATAAAACAGCATTAACCCTAAATCGGCAATTTCCAGTATTATGTTAAGAATAAACGCAACTAAGCATTAGTTTAGTTAAACTAAAAACAATAACACCAATATGAGAATCGCGGGCACCTATAGGGTATATATAAAAGTATTATTTGCCAATCTTTGGACATATATTATGCATACAAGAAGGTACGACCTGTACTAACATACTAGTAGTATTATACAAGTTACTTTCTTAACACTCCCTCTTAACTTGATAATCCTACAAAGAGATATCATATCTAGCAACATCAATACAGATGTTAGGCAAGAATTAATACTCTATATCTGTTTGTCTCTTCTTAGTATGTAGTATCATAGAACACATGATACAAAGTCATATTACTAAACCTGTGATTTGACAAATCACTGCTACTAGTGATAAGACACATGTTGTGACTCATAGAAACTAGTATTTCTAAATCACAACGAGATCCTGAATTTAAGATCTACCAGAATATAGGATAAACCCAGAGAATTTCTAAAATTCTTCATTTATCCAATTTGTGACCCATGAACATAACAATATCAATGTCACAAGACGATCTAAAATTCATCTGGATCTTACAGTAAAATCTACTGTTTAGTACATTATCTAAGAGATCGTCACCTCTCATAATGCCTTTTGCACAAGTATTCATTATTTCATAGATCGTCACCTCTTAAATAATGATTGCACATGGTGGAGCCCATAATAGTCAATAGCCTAACAAAATAAAATTTATTATTTTATTAATAATCAAAAGACTACAAATGAATTACAACTCAACCATACCAAGTATCTTTCTGAAATGTTCTATCTTTACTCTAGATAGAGGTTTGGTGAGTATATATGTTGTCTGATCTGCAGTACAAATGTATTCCAACTTAACAGAATTCTTATCTACCATATCTCTTACATAATGGAAAGGAATTTCAATATGCTTGGATTTGTCATGGAAAATTGGATTCACTGAGAGCTTGATGGAACTCTGGTTATCACAATCAATGATCGTAGGATTCATGGCTTGCCCAAATAATCCCACAAGTAACTTCCTCAGCCATACTGTTTCTCCAAAATCCTCTGCTTCTATGGAACTCTGAGCTACTGAAGACTGCTTTCTGCATATCCATCAAATCATAGCTGATCCTAAACTGAAACAGCATCCTGAAGTGTTTTTCTTGTCTTCAACACTTCCACCCCAATCTGAATCAGTGAATCAATGCAAGTCTAAAGCAACTTTCTCATATTTGAGTCCATAATTAAGAGTGCCTTGTAGGTATCTCATAATGTGTTTAACAGCAACTAGGTGAATCTCCTTAGGTTCACACATAAATTGACTTAAAGCATGAACAGCATAGCAAATATCAGGTCTTGTATTTACTAGGTACATCAGGGACACAATCATCTGCTTGTAGAGAGTAGAATCTATTTAAGGTGATTCTGCAGCTACTTCTTTAAGTTTATGCAAATTGGTCTCCATTGGAGAAGACATAGACTTGCAATTCCACATTCCAAATTTCTTCAAGATATCTGAAGTGTACTTTCCTTGATTCAGTATGATACTATCAGTATTTTGTCGTACTTCCAATCCTAGGAAGTAATGGAGAAGACCCAAGTCTTTCATCTCAAATTCTTTGGTTAGATCTTTCTTGCACTGATCTATAAGATGATCATCACCTGTGATTAATAAATCATCAACATACAATATTAATATTACCATACCATCTTTATCTCTTTTATAATATAAATTTGGATCAGCTTCATTCTTAGAGAATCCTAAGCCGGTGAGATATTTATCAATCCTTTCATACAGGCCCTGGGAGCCTGTTTAAGCCCATAAAGAGCTTTCTAGAGTCTGCAAACAAACGTGTTAGAATCATGGGTTTCAAATCCTTCTGGTTGCTCCAGATAGACTTCTTCTGAAATCTTTCCATTGAGAAATGTTGTCTTTACATCCATCTGATGTACCTTCCATCCCTTAGATGCAGCAATTGCTAAGACAACTCGAACAGTAGTATATCTGGCAACAGGAGAGAAGGTTTCTTCATAATCAATCCCTTTTTTTTGAGAAAAACATATGGCTACAAATCTAGCTTTATATTTCTCAATAGTCCAATCAGCAACATGCTTTATCTTGAATATCCATTTGGAAGAAACAACGGATTTTCCTTTTGGTCTTGGGACTATTTCCCAAACATCATTTTTCATAATTGATTGATATTCTTCTGTCATAGCTTCTTTCCAGGCTGGATGTTTAATAGCATCAGAAGGATTGGTTGGCTCTGTTTTGGATAAATCAATCATATTTGTTGTATAACCAAAGAATCCTTTAGGTCTTTTACTTTCTCTGACTGATCCTAAAGGTGCAGCAAAATCTTGAGCTGCTTCAATTATTTTTATGGCCCAAAGTGGTCTTTTCCTCAAGGTTCATATTTTCATTTTCGACCTCTTCTAGGTTCTCCCTCTGGGATTCAGATTCACTAATTCTTTTGGAATTTGATAAAGGAGAAGGTTCATTGGAACTTAAGGCTCTTTTGAATACAAGATCTTCCTCAAAGATTACATCTCTGCTAAGTTCAATAGTTTTCTATCTAGGTATGAAAATTCTATATGCTTTAGAAGTTTCACTATACCCTACAAGGATACCTTTCTTCCCAGATGGTTCTAATTTGGTTCTCTTTTCTTTTGGAACATGAATGTACACAGGACATCCAAAAATTCTGAGGTGACTTATATTGGGTTTTATTTTAGTAAATACTTCTTCAGGGGTCTTATCTTTAACATAGGAGTGAGGGCTTTTGTTTTGAATGTATACAATAGTACAAGAGGCTTCTGCCCAAAGATAGTATTCTAGATTTTGGTCAAAAATCATGGCCCTAGCAGCTTCTATAATTGTCCTGTTCTTTCTTTCAGCTACCCCATTTTGTTTTGGGTTGTAAGGAACAGTGTACTCCCTCTTGATCCCTGATTCTTTACAAAACTTTTTAAACAAGTCTGAGGTATATTCTCCTCCATTATCTATTCTAAGGGTTTTCATTTTGTCCTGAAAAGTTTTCAGTTAATGCTTTGAATTCTTTAAATCTTTGTAGGATTTCTTCTGATTCTTTGCATTTTAAGAAATAAATCCATGTTTTCCTAGAGAAGTCATCTATGAACAAGACATAATACCAGAATCCTCCAAGGGAGGAAACGAACATAGGTCCACATAAATCTGAATGAATTAATTCAAGTACATTGTTTGTTTTTCTAGTACTATCATGAAAAGGACTTCTAGTATTTTTACCCAGGGCACATCCTTTGCAAATACTAGGGTGATCTTTATTTAATTTTGGTAATCCGGTAACCATCTTTTCCATAGTTGATAAAGTTTTAAAGTTTAGGTGCCCTAATCTTCTGTGCCATATTTCGTTTGAATCTTTAACTTCATGAACTAGGGCTTGAATCGATCGACTAGATTCTGTATTCAATTCAATCAAATATCCCTTTCTTTGACCATTTAATTTAGCTTTCTTGATGGAAGAGTTTTTAGCCCAAGTTAATACTTTGCCATCCACGAACACAACATTATGTCCAACATCTTCAAGTGTTGTTATTGAGATTAGGTTTCTTTTAATGCATGGTACATAGAGTACACCTTTAAGAAGAAAAGTATTTCCTAATTTTAGTTTCAAAGTACAGCTTCCAATTCCTTCAACTGAGTATGCAGATTTATCACCAATAGTAATTTCACCGTTTACTTTCTCTGATAAGGAATCTAGAGTTTCTTTGTATCCCGTTATATGTCTGGAAGATCCACTATCTATTACCCATGCCTTATTTGAGATTTCATTTGATAGAGAGGAATACAAAACATGACTCTCTGGATCATAAGTCTCTTCTTCTCTAATGACATTTGTACAATATGCTTGTTGTTTGGAATTTTCCGGACAATTAGATCTATAGTGTCCAAATTTTTCACATTTGAAACACTTTATCTTAGATAGATCTTTCTTGGGCTTTCCATTCTTCTAATTTCCCCCTTTCTTCTTGAAGTGCTTTTTCTTACCTTTATAGGAGTTTGCATTGAGAACGTGAAGTTTTTCATCTTCTACTTTTGGTTTCCCTCCTTTCTTTAGCTTTCTTGACTCTTCTTGAAGACAATCATTCTTGAGCTTGTTAAAGTCCGAAAGTTGATCTCTAGCACTTATTCCTTGTGCAAAAGTTTCCCATGATTCTGGTAATCCATCTATGGCCATGAGTGTTAGTTCAGTGTCATTAATGATGGTTCCTATGCTTGACAATTCATCTCTAATGCCAGCAACTCGTAGGAAATAAGAGTTTATTGATTCTCCTTTCTTTATTTGGATGTGATTCAGTTGTCTTTTTTATGCAAGGACCCTGGTTGCATTGTTTATTTCAAATGCATTCTGTAATGCGTTCATCATATCGTAGGCAGTTTGGTGTTTCGTAAGCATAGGTACAATATCATTCTTAACTCCATCCAAGATGATTTGAATGGCTTTTCTATTTCCATTGGTCCATATGGATTTGTGAGGTTCAATTGGTGGCTGTTTGGATGCTCCTTCAACAAATTGTTTAACATTGTTTTCTTCAAGAATCATCAAGATTTTCAATTTCCATGCTTTAAAGTGTTCCTTCCCATCGAATCTGTTCTCAAGCCTGATTCTATATGCCATTGGAAATGGAAGACAACTACTGAATATATAAATGTTCTGATTATTGAAAAATTTGCAGAGCCCTAGATCTGTTAGCTTGGCTCTAATACCATGTAGAGATCTGCAAATTCGTGAGCCTCAAAACAGACTCAGAGTTGCTGAGAATGATCTTTCCAGCAATATGTATATTCAGATTTGAGAGGCAGATATTCTTATGTGCTTACTGCAGGTCCAGGCCTCTGAGTTCGAACTTGTGTGATTGAACAACTTTGCTATGTATCCATGGGAAGAAGAATGCTTGTAGATCAGACTGCTTGTTTTGTGTGTGTTCTCCAAACTACATTCTCAACCCTCTATATATCCAATCTAGAGGGTATGTCCCTCAAGGGACATGACCCTTAGTTAAGGCAATAAAACAGCATTAACCCTAAATTGGCAATTTCCAGTATTATGTCAAGAATAAACACAACTAAGCATTAGTTTAGTTAAACTAAAAACAATAACACCAATATGAGAATCACCGGCACGTATAGGGTATATATAAAAGTATTACTTGCCAATCTTTGGACATATATTATGCATACAAGAAGGTACGGCCTGTACTAACAGACCTATAGTATTATACAGGTTACTTTCTTAACAAAAGAAATGCATTTCTAATTAAATTTAAGCAATTTTTTAAGTTCCCGATATTTTCCCAAGAAGTTCCCAACTTGTCTCCAATATTTGCCAATATCTTTTTTTGTCCATATTCTAACATCAATCACTGCATTAATGTTCAAGGTTTTATCATACCTTGTGTTTATCACAAAGCCGATTCTCCTCAGCATCAGCTTATCAAATTCTTCAGCCCTTTTCCCATATCCTCTACAATGATTTTCTAAAGGCCTCTAGAATCCTGTAAGAAACTAGCGCTGTTTATTTTTCCTGTTATTAATTTTGAGATACCCAAACCCTGTCTGAACTGCCTACTATTTTTTTAAACTGAATAGTTTAAGAGATTTCAAAATTGTATTCCTTGTTTAAAAAAAGAAACTCATAAAACATATAAAGAATGCATTACAGGAAAGAGGCATTAAAGTTTCTCTCTAACTAAAATTCTATTCCAAAATACAGAAATGCTGTGCTAAACCTGACCTGTTATATTTGATGTTGAAATTGGATAAACTACAGTCATCTTGAATATCATTTTCCATGTGTTTTATTGGACTTGCATCATAAAAGTTTACAGAAGCTAAGAAACTCTTCCAATCCGCTAACAACAGTAAACCAGAATTTGTATAGGTTCGATGCCTTCAGTGCTGCCAAAAATGTCCTAATCAAACTCCTTCAAAGTTGAAATCTATTAGCCATCTTTCATTCCTTAAGCACCTTACCAATCCATCGTCTTAGTATTGGCTGTAGAAACCCTGATGGACAAGTTATTGAAACTCCCTATGATAGATCCTTGCTACTGGTAACATATATGTATTCACAGACTTCAATATCTAGATCAACATACCTCCGATTTGAGACACTAGTTGTTCTCCTACTTCTCAAATGACCCACAGCCTTGCAAATTTGACTACCAGTTAACTGCAGTTATCTTCACCAGATTCTGACAGCCACACATGATGAACAGAGGACTTCCCACACATGGTGTCTAGCACATGCGCCAACTGAGCTGATATGTTAATGCTCTCAACAGTCCAAATGTGATGTGGTAATATCAATTCAAAGTAAGTTGACCTACAGAGCTAAAAAGACCCAAAGCCTTTCACATGGCACTCTTTCTTCAAACTTTCCTAGCTTTGTACCATGAACTTAAAATGTCACTCCCTCCGTTAGCAGTACAGAACATATTTAAAGAAAACATGGTAGCAGTCAATAGCTTTTTGATTTCATCCCACAAAATAAATGAAGATGGTGCATGTCATTTCCAAGAATTCAGCTAAAGAAACGGAACTGTGACAGAGATGCAATTCTTTCAATCTACACATAACCACCAATATTCATCCTTCAGATATCTCAGAATATATCTCTGACCAATGTCAGAGCATTTGTTTTCTCTTTTCTGTTCACAAGGTTATTGCACCCAAAACTCACAATGATGCCCCCAAATAATGGTAAAATCTCTAACTCCAGCACCCACAAGAAGAAATGGAGTTGTCTAAATAAATTTCTCACAACATAAACACAGTCATTTTAAAAAAATCTCATACACCAAACATTAATCATATTAGGCAAATCAAACAGAGATTTTTTCCAAAACATTAGGCTAAACACCAAAGTGGATGCAATATTACTATTGCAATGTATTTGCCAGACAAACCCATGAAGGCTTGGTGTAACAAATAGAGGGAGCCACAACATGAAACATAAATACTAACATTAAAATTTTAATTTATCTCCTTTTGAAGAATAATCTACTTTCTCACCAATAGAATTAATAAAATGTCCAACTTACAAGAGACTCCTCCCTAATATGACAAATTAACTTTGTGTCATCCTGTACATCAATCAATTCAATGGAAAGTATATCTTGAAACCTTCATTTTTCAGAGATTAGTATTCACTGAATGACTTCACTAAAATCCACTAACAATGATGGTCGAATGTGAAACCAAAGTTGAATTCACGCAAAAAAAGGAATTAGGTTTTTGTCCAATGCAACTGAAACCAAAGGTTTTCATTTGAGTGTTGACTTAAATAAGCAGAAGCTCTCAAGCTCTTCCAAGAAAATGAATAACCAAGTATAATCTGAATGATCCTCTCCTTGTTCTTTTAGAGCGCACTCTGAAGACTCTTGGCATTCCATCAGCTTCTCTCTTGGCGTTTTGTTTCTTTGCCTCTTTGTTTCCCTTCTTTTGGTTTTTAATTTGAAATTACAGAAATAATAATAAAATGACTTCATTAATTTTCTCTAAACTCAACATTTAAGCCATTTTAATGCTTTATTGAATAGTTACATTAAGTTGTGATTAATTTTATTATTTTGAAAACTTAAATTTAATTAATTAATTGGTTCCTAATCTCCAAATAAGGGAACATTAGAAATCCAGTCTTTTTGTAACAGTGCCAAAATGTATTTTACTGTTCTTGGTCTTAAACCACCATCATTTAGGAACCTAGCTTAGTTTTTTCCTTCCCCAGTTGTAGAGATTTTGTGATGACAATTCACATCTACTTGGATCATTGTGGCTGCTTCATGTATAATTTGTTTCTCCAAACTAGAGTACAAATATGTGTGAACACTATTCAAGACTACAAATGCGGTTTCAAATTTCCACTATTTGTATGAAATTGTGCCTCCTTGTATTCTAGTAAAAAAAAGGATATTCACTCAAGTTTAATATTTTTCTGGAAGAACTGTGTGGGCAGTAGAGTTTATGGTACATTGGTTGAATGAACTGTGTGCATAAAAGAGTTCTTCTGGTATCATGATTCTATTAAAGAATCACAGGTGACTGTGCATATTGTGAGAAGAATGCAATTCTATTGCTACAACAAGCACTGTATTTAAGGGAGTCTTGTCCATGATCTGTAGATGATCAATTTCTTTGTGTGATCCATTCTCTGTGAGTAGTATCTGTCAGATACTTGCAGCTCTGTATATTCTGTGCATGCATGATAAAAGTGATTGAACTGTGATAAGGTTTATTGGTTGATTGTTTAGAAAAAAGAATCATAAGTTTGAGAACATTGTATTGTTTCGAGAATTTAACAAAAGATCTATCTTTAGATGTGGCTGGGTTTTTCCCTCGAGTAAGAGGGTTTTCCAAAGGTATCTCTATTGTCCTTGTGTTTCATGTATTTTACTTTATTTGCTATTTGTTCTATGTCTATTCTGGTTTGAAAATTTAACATGGTATTAGAGCGGGTCTACGAAAAGATCATGAACCAGAATAGAACAATTGGATTCTAGAAGAACTTTGTTGTCTAATGGGTGTTGAATATGTTGTTCAGTGAATTGTTAAATACTGGAGAATTCTCACTAATCACATGCTGATGGGAATTTAAGAGATTTTGATGTCCAAAGCTTCCAAATATTTCATTTTTGGCATCAACATGGAGGAAGTTGTCATGCTCGTCTATGCTTGCATGTTTGGCATACATGTCTGTAAGGATAGCAGATGTGCTGGTGTTTGAATTTTTCATTCTCTACCTGCACTATAAAATGTGTGATGGGGTAAGATATATTCATGAATTGAGAGGAAATCTGGGAAATAAACAGATAAGTATTTTATGATTATACCTTCAATTATTTATCATGAATTCTATGTAGTTAATCATATTGGGTATAGTAAAGCATGTATGTTTCTAGCATCTGTTTGTCCGGTTCTCTTCAAGATAGTTTGATTCTATGAGTTGTTATTAATCTCTCTAAAATGCTTCTAGGACAGATCAAGAAACAACTAGATGATGACAGATGACATATAAAATTCAAGGAAGAGTTCTATGCATTTTGTAAGGAAGTCATGCAAGCTGAATTAATGAACAAACATGTGGACTCTGTCTGCAGTCATGGGACTGAATAAGTGGCACATAACTTCATTGAAGATGAAAAACCTATATAGATTGTATTTTCATTCAGAGGAAGAAATAACATTAAGAGGGAGCCTGTGTAGCAGAGGGAGAGTGTCAAGTCATTTACAGAGGATCAACAAGCTCGTGTAGCAATATGACTGCAAGAGCTCCTTGTTTGGTCAAACTTGGAATCAGCTTCTTTATTGTGATAATCAAGCAGTGAGAAAGTTGTCCATGCTGAGAGGGAGGTTCTGTTGAGAGAGAGTCTCAGCTTCAGTGATTCTTATACATGTTGTTAATGAGTTCTTCTCTGTGAAAGAGAAGTTTGAGGTGCCATCTCTTGTTAATGAGTTCTTCTCTATGAGGGAGAAGTTTGAGGTGCAATCCCTTGTTAAAAGGATTCATTTAATTCTGGTCAAAATGTTGTGAAGAACAATGTTTAGACTATAAAATAGTTGTATATGTAACATTTAAGAATATAGAAAAATCATTCATAATTTTCTCTACCAGATATTCCATGTAACTGTTTGGTAAAGTTCGCCAGCCCATGTGGCTATATCACATCATCCATTGTGCTAAGTGCAAACAGTAGAGTCCTCAAAACCAAATTCTAAAGAATAACTTACCACAGAATCTCTCCATAGGCACAACTTCCTCACAAGCTGCTCGAATTTACCATCATTCAGCTGCAATATGTACAAACCAAAGAATTCCGTTAATTCAACTTAATAGTAACTATACTAATTCATACCAAACTGTCAAATAGTACAACAACAAAAATTGAACCTTACAGTTGGCTCTCTAGATTTATATGAATTTGCTACTTGACTGCTATAATAGCGTGACAGTATAGATGAAGAAGCAGCATCTGCTCCCCCAGAAGTTACCACATCTTTCTCATACAGTTGAAGAGTCATCAAATTAGAACGCCGAGTAACCTCCTCAAACAAACTTGAGCATACAAGATCACTGCAGGAATTTTGCAGTGCATCTTCTCCTGCAGCTATCCAGATATTTATACTATCATGTACAGAAATGCATGCATATTTGAGCAAAGAATCATGCTCTCAGGTTTAACAAGGAAACAACTAATTGAATAAAATGGAGAAGCAACAGAATTAGACCAAAAAATTGGACTCGGGCTCAAACTCAAGAATTAAAAAATAAGAATGCATTTAGAAAACAGAAGAGTCATAATTCAAACATTAAACATATCTAATTATCTTCAAACACTCAATATTTGAAACTACATCATACTTATAGTTTCAAACTTCAAAATGCATAACAGCAGCATCTCTTTACAGTATATTTCATTGTCCTTGTGTGAAATCATTCTCTTCTGGAAAATTATTCATCTCATCAATCTACTCAGAATAAGCTTCTTGTAGAAGATTTTCTTGTGAAATCATCCCTTTACCAAGAGTTCAATCTTTTATCTGTTTTCTCATTTTCTGAAGATATACTTTTATTACAAAGAGATGTGAGGCACGTCAAATGAGAATCTATTTGTTGTACTAGTTCTTCATTGCTTTCAATTTGAAATTTTGAAGACTTACCTCATCTACAATCTTCTTGGACTTTTAGATCTTTTGACAACATTTCTTTCTTTGTCCTGAAAATTTTTTATTTCATTTTCAATATGTAGGAAACTTTGCTTAAACTTTCATCCTGAATAATCTTGTCTTTCCCTTTTATCTTATCTAGAATCCTTTTAGCCTTTTCTATAGAAATATTTTGAGTATGAGAAACTCTTTTCTATAACTTTTCTTGAAAAAAATAGATTTACAAGCACTTGCTCTTAGTGTCTCTGTCTTGATTTGATTTTTCTCTTTATTGAGGCTTTCTAACCTTAGCAAATACTTTTCTTTCTAAATTCTTGTATCTATAGAAGTTTCAGCATTTCTATTAGATTTTCTACTTTTCCTTTTTATGCAATTCCCATTCAATTTCTTCAAGATCTGTCTCTAATGTCTTTGTGAAATCTTCTACATATTTGTCAGAATTTAGGGAATTTTTATCACTTTGCTTTTCTTCACATAATCTATTCAAAACACTACTGGACTTCATTGTACTTTTTACTCTTTTTTAAATCTTATTTATGCATTATGCAATGCAATGTAACCGGCAATTTAAACATAAATGTTAAAAATTGTATACTACTATTGATGGGTTAAACCATATTTTATTTGTTCTATAATCTTTATGCTACTTAAATGCCTTATAAGTTTCACAGACAACATATTTTCCCCTTTTCGTATGTATTTTCTGGTTTACCCATTTTTTAATATCCAACTTTTTCCCATCTAAATCCCGTTTTTTTTGGTTTGCTGATCTTTCCCAGAAGATTTTCACTACTATGGCTACAACAATAGACTCTGTGATTGTGAGTATTTAGAGACAACTGCAGACATTTTGACGATTTTGGTCTGTTCCTACACAACGAGATTCTAAAAGAATATTAAAAAGCAAATTACCTTTTCCTCACAAATACGATGATGGATATGCATATAATACCTACAATATTTTTTGCATGTCATCAACACACGGTCAATATAACCAACATGGACTAAATATAATTTATTTCTCTCTGCTATGTTCCGTATATATTTTCTTGATAGTTTTTGTAGGATTTTCATGAGTATTCCAAGCAATGTGCAGGATGAATTGACCAGATATTAGCATACCTAATTTATTTCCATTAAGCTCTGAACAAAGGCAAGCTGCAATGTAAAGAAGATAATGTGCATCAATACGTGCATATTCAACCATTAGATCTGGTAAAGGACGAAGTCGCCAATCTGCACGCTGTAATACATACAAAAATGTCATCTAGTAAGAAAAAAGCAAAAAAATACTCACTCCTCAAAAACTCAAGAAATTTCATTAAAGTGTACTTCCAAGGAAAACATCCTCCCCTTGACTTCTTTGTTATATGATGTGATTCGAAGGTTCACAGCAGAATAAACTCAACAAAGAATTTAGTCAATTGGCTTTAAACAGGCAATATCTTGAATACATTGATGCTGGGAAACTTTAAGGATAGAATCGTTTGAGAAGATTGAAAAACAACTTTTGTTATTTTTCTCTTAGGAAACTTGAGATAAATCATTGTTCAAATGATCTTGCTAACTTCTTGGTAAAATATCTCGAATAAATAATACATTAGAGGTGACAAACTGAAAGATAAAATTTTATAACTGTCTGAAAGTTAGAAGACAAGGTTAATGCTACCAGTGTTTACAGAAAGTAGAAACAACTACAGATCAATCCTAACCCTTAGTTGATATGTACCAATATGTATCCAAAATATTTAAGGTACAAGTCTCTATGTTCTTATATCCATCCAGTAAGGTTGTTTTGGGCTCTGTGCTATATAAATTGATTCTTGAACCCTGAAGTACTCCTAGCTCTAATCCTAGTGCATCACTAGCATTGGCTAACTAATATGCTGACCGTGAGTACTTTGGTGTGGGTCACTCACTATCACATTACAAACAGTTTCCAAACCTGGGATGAATGATGTAACTTTGGTCTACACAAACAACAGACAGTATGATAGCAGCAGAAACATGTACAAGTGAAACTTTGAGAGCCAAAAAACAGATCATCCCTACTAATCTGATACAACTAGAATGGCAATGCAGATTTTTAAGGTGATCCCTTTACATGAGAAGTGTGTGTACTCAATCTAAAAGTGACAGTAGAAGTGTGTTTCATCAATCCAAAGGTGACTCTAAAACTAAACACATGGTCAATCAACTATTGAACTTCACTACTAATAAAATTTCAAATTTTCTATTATGATAATGTTGAAATTATGTACTTGCAATAGAAAAATGTATTTTCAATCTAATAAACCAGTATATGATCTTTTGATGCAAATGGGTTATGTAGTAGCTAATCTGTGTTGCTTATAACTTACATTTAGAGAGTTTGGGCTAACCAGGCATCTTCTGGAATTGGACAAATGGGTAACTTGTCAAGTAAGTAAATTTAATCTTGATCAGCCAAATCCTTATTGGGCAGGTCAAAGGCTTACTTTACCCTAGAATTATTAGAAGGGCTACAAATGGATGCATCTACTATCATAAACGATCATAGAAAGACAGTAGATGGTAACTGGGATTTCATGGCAAGCATCACAATATCAAACTCAGTGAATAGTCTCAAGCCAAGCATACTTGGTGAGCAGCCACCAAGTTATTCAGCTGGAAACCTGAAAGTAAAACCAATCCATGCAAACGACTTGCCCAACTATGAAAAAGCACACTCTTTGAGCTAAGAGGTGAAAAACCTTGTTTTTCCTCATTTTCTTATTTTAATTCATGTGTCTTCCACTATTCTTGTTTTTTCAGCGTTACACCAAGGTTTTGTGATAGGGTCACCACGAAACATGGGGGTGGCGTTTATGGTACGATGGGCAAGACACTATTTTTGGGATGGTGGGGGATTGCAATTAAAAAATAGAAAATGTAATATCCCCGACCGGATTATTGCTCCTTTTGACACCCAAAACTTAAAACTTCAAAGGTTTGACATTTCGTCAAACAATTAGCAATCGTGCTCTGATACCACTGTAATGACCCTGACAGGATTATTGACTTTTTAAGCACCAAAACTTAAAACTTTAAGAGTTAGACATTTCGTCAAACACTTGGCTTGTAGTAGAAGACTATCCTATTACCACCTGCTACTAATGACTGAACCGTTACATTCATGCCGATTGCAGATTACAATACAATGTCTTAACCCTTACAATCAAATTAATGAATAACAGTGGTTGATTAAGGAATGTACTGGTTTGTATTGACAAGGAAAATACAACATGTCACTCTTTAACTTCCTACTCAAATATCAAAAACCTGGAAAGCGCTGCCATAACAGATATGAAGAAAATGCACTCCTCATAATACTAAGATACCGATCACAGACCTTGCTATGTGAACGCAGTCCAAAGTTTGCGGATTCATTGTTTGTTCAGGAAAGATTCTCATCGTTTCAGTCAAGCAAACAACTCTCCCATCACCTAACCTTATGACTCCTGTGTTGGCATTGTCTGTTAATGAAGCACCAGAGAAGAGTCCTGCAATGTCCCCAACATATTCAAAGAAGTTTTCTGATTTTGGAACTTCAGAAAATTCACGATAACAGATTTTATTGTTCTTTTTAGCAGCCTTGTAAGCCTCAGAATCTAACTGTGCATGTCCTGCAATTAATCTCCCATTCTCAAAGTGAAGACGAACCAGAGTAGAATATCCATCGAAAGGGTGCCTGAAATTGTAGTCACCTACATGAAACTTTCCCGGTCCATTTCTCAGGTAGGTACCATTCTGAATTTGTCTGAGTCTTGATTCCAATCGATCTCCGCCTGATCTGGAAAAGATCGCATTTGCCACTTGACCACTGCAAAATTATCCTCTCCAACTGCCGCACGGGTTCTTTGTCGACTGTCACCACAATCTTAAAATCGGAGCTGTTGACCCGTGATGGTTTCTTTGCCCAAATGGTTCTGTTAACCCATCCTCACCAAGATCGCGCCTTCCACAAACTGCAATGAAGATTCAATACATGACGCCGTCCTCTGGTCTTAATTCGGCAGACCTTATATGCCGCCTCCTGCCCTTGATTGGTTTCAGCGCCTGCACAAAAATGGATGCCGTAGTAAGTGACAACGCCCAAACAATGTTGCTGCTACCGCCGTTGTGGAGTCCCGACAGGGTGCGAAAGTGCTACGGATTTGTCTACGCTGGTCACCCAATTGGGATTTCTGTAGTAGCTGCCGGCTCATAGATTGCTAAATCCGATAACTCCAGAGATAATGCGTCCTCAGTAACAATGGATCAACCAATATATATATATATATATATATATATATATATATATATATATATATATATATATATATACGTTTAAGTGTGGCTAACTTCGATGTGATGACAGGAGCTCATCAACCATACAAATCATCAATCCTGCGATATTTTGATATGTTGACCACAATCGGATTCTTGTCTTTTAACTCTCTTCCCGGCTCCTCTTCGACTTTCCACTCAATACTGCAATAGTTTGTCTAAATGACAATTAATTCCGCTCTAGCTAACCTTCCAATAATCAATGATCCTCAGATTTGACCTTAGGCCACAAATTCTGCCTCGATGAAATGACTGCAGCGTCACCTCCAATCTGCAATAATTCAAATGATATTTCACACCCTCAAAATTGCGTACCAATTGAGAGTTATCGTTCTCAATGGCCCGTTGTGACAATTGCACAAACCCTAGGTTCTACAATGCACATGTGATGGAATCACAATCTGAAATCAAAAAGAGATAAAACAACTGCCTTCATTCGAATGGAGCCCCGGGGTGCCTATTTATTCTTTTCTCTCCACCTTCTCCAGAGACTTCTAGAACAATTTTGATCTTATCTCATAAGTGACTTTATTAAATATTTTTATAATCCAAGTCACTTTATTAAATATAAAGTTGTCTTTTAATATTTATTTATTTAATTAAAATAATTAATTAGTCATCCTTGGACAACCAGATTAATTAAATTAATTAAATCGAACTGTCACCAAAAATGGGGACATGACAGTCCGCCCTTCCTGAAATTGCTTGTCCCCAAGCAATGGCTGAACCATAAACCAATCAGTATGCCTGGGTCCCAAATGTAAATCTGTATGTCATCCCAATCCTCATCATACTCCCGTGGAGAAATCATCAATACCAGTATCTGAGAAACTGTACTCAACATCCAAACAACTGACAACTCTGATGAAATCATCTGAAAACCAACTGTAGATGTCAGTAGAAGAAACCATTCTGCGGAACTCAAGCCAACTAAAACATCAACTCTACCAAAACTCAAGCCCCTGTCAAAATGACACCTGCACCCAACTGCACTATAGATATGACAACAGCCATAAGTACCTGAATCACTGCCATCAAATCCAATCTCTGAAAAACTGCTCCGGGTGTGTCGATGCTGCAGGCTAAGTAACTTGCTACTACCAATTTTATTTTCAAAAGATGGTGCCAATCTATCCCCTAACGGATGGTAAGAAACTGGAGCCAATCTACATTTGCGTGAAATAAAATCTTCTATCTCTGTGTCAAAAGAAAAATGATGAGCGTACCCTACCGTATAATGCCGGTAAGAACCTCCAAACTCTGCTGCTGGCTCATCATCACTGAACTGGGAATCATCAAATGGCTCCATTTTCTGACTCCGAGTGACTGTAGGCTGGATAGGATCCCGTGCATTCTGCTCAACAAACCCTTCCTCGAGGTCCCTGTGAGGTAGCATAGTAGCAAGGACCCCTATAATCTTCTCAACCAATCTGCAAATAACACTAGTATCTTGGATGAGAACACCTTCTGTCACCTTATGCGAGTCTAACTGAACACATGCACTATCCAACAAATACTTCATGAACGGTTCAGTGCAGTAAAAATTATATGAGGAAACATCAACATACTCTCCTTTACACCACAACTGGTCCTCCTGTAAGGGTGGCATACTCAATTGTACCACACTATCAACTATCTGAGAAGAATCAGCCTGGAGACTTGACTCTACCGGTATCCTGAACTCATTAGGACCAACTTCTTCCAAACCCTGAACATGTGTGTCAGTCCCAACAACATGCTCCTCAGTAACGACTGCAGGAGTATACTCACCACCAACCACCTCAATAGACAAATGAACTGGGTCTGGGGCTGGTTTTGACCGCAAATGCTCCAACTCCACGGTCACTTCCTTCAACTGAAACTGCGACTTCTGTAGATCTCGCTGTGTGTCCTCTAATGCTTCAGTAGTCGCTATGAGCTCTTGGGAAAGCTCACTCACCTCCTTTTCACGATCCAAGAGTGCCTCATATGCTGTACTCCCCCACTCAACCAAGTGATCACGGTCGGCTACCAATCGTAAATAATCCTGCTTTAAAATCCGAACAGCTTCACGCAAGGCATGAATCTCTGCCAAAGAAAAGTAACCACCGCTGGACTCATCTGTCATAGAAGAACCCCAACCAGTAACAGCCAACAACTGACGAGCAGTATCAAAATGCTCACAAGCAATAGTAATGTCTCGCTCACTAAATTTCAACTGGCTAACCACATGATGGCTCTGGCTAGACTGTCTTCTATAAACTCCCTCTGACACATTGTCTAGAGGAATGTCTTCAAAGATACTGGTCTCTGGATTATTACCATCTATATTTTTCGAATCAACTTCAAAACTCGTATCAACATCCAGAGTGTCAAAATCTGTAGTTCTGTTGTCAAGCTCTTCTATACCTAAAGAATCTGTCAAGGAAGCTGAATCTTCAAAACTATCCACTTCATCCTCCTGGATGTCATCAAGGCCGAAACGATCCTGGGACTCATCAGTACACACTGGCAAATATGAAAAATCTTCAACACCTTTAAGCAAGAACGGTCGTCTGCATATATGAACCAAACCCAACAACGGTGTATAAAAACCAATACCAACATCGGTCAGGTTGCTGGCACAAAGAAAGACAACACCGGGTGTTCTGCTAATCAAATCCATGATAGCACTCAAACAAACATTGCTACTATTAAGTGTTAAAGATCTCCAGTTAACTGAACCCCAAATGCCCCTGAAACATTCTTGAGTCCATATCCGTAAACAAGGAACAGCTGGTAACTCAAGCAAACTCCTTACCCGAGTAATGTGACCAATACCAGCTAACTTCACATACCTGTCTGCCATTGTCCTTGTATCCTGGATGTGAATGCAAGATGAACTCGTAACATTATCAGCTACCATATATGATCCTTCTGCTGCAAGAAGCTGAATGTCAGGCATGTAAGATGAAACTAAGCCTAGCTCCATGCCATGCTCATTCTCATGTATCTCCCAGTCCTGTAATGCCAAAGTTGCTCGAGTGTCCTCAAGCTCGCAAGAAAGCTTGACAACTTCCTCCTCCTTCCTCCTCAAGGCATCTGAATAGTCTTTGGCAAGGCTTAGAAGATGGTCACGATCTGATAGAAGATGTAAATAGCTCAACTTCGTCGTTCCCATTCCTTCACCAATTGCATGTAAGTCACAACAGGAAGATTTTGCCTGAACTCCCTTATGTCTTCCTTGTAACTGAATCATCTGGATGTATTCTTCTAACATCTCCCGCATCCTGTCATGATGAGATAAAGAAGCCACAATACTATCTTTGCTTACCTTCAACTGGCTGGACAAATCATGTGAAGTACTGCCATTCTCATCCGCATGTGACGAAGCATCTAACTGAGCTTGGTACTCTCTCTCAGCAAAATCATAAATGCTCGATGTCTGCTCATTTTCACCAGGTATCTCATCATCATGCACAATGACCTCTTCATCATCATCTGAACTCACTTTACTGTCATCATTGACTGTCGGAACCAAACCACCTTTAGTATCTGAGACATCACCCTTGGGAAACCTGTATACAACTGTCTCGATTGAAGTATCAAGTTGACAGTTACTATCCATCAGCGTAATATCCTTCACCACTTCTTCCTGTGACCAAACTGAAACCTCTGACCGGTTGCACACTTGTTTCTCGAACTCCTCATTAAGGTTCCTAGTAGCATCTCTCATTGTATCAGTCAACGCTTTGTGAGAAGATTTGTCAAAACAAAATCTAGTTGATTTATTCACCTTAGCTGGGACGGACAGCCTGTCAAGCATACGGTGGTGTTTAACCAACAGTTCAGACATGTTATGTTTGATTTTTCTGAGCTCATCCTGAATGTCTGAATAGTCCTCCTTTCCACAATTCCGACTCTGAATACTGTGTCTATTACTTGTTCGAGATTGTGTCCTTGGAGACTTTGTGCTGTACCTGTTCATCTTGGTTGAAGTAGAGTGCTGATCACTCATGTAAGTCGGTTCTCACCCCACAGGATGGCAAGAAAACCGCTCTGATACCACTGTAATATCCCCGACCAGATTATTGCTCCTTTTGACACCCAAAACTTAAAACTTCAAAGGTTTGACATTTCGTCAAACAATTAGCAATCGTGCTCTGATACCACTGTAATGACCCTGACAGGATTATTGACTTTTTAAGCACCAAAACTTAAAACTTTAAGAGTTAGACATTTCGTCAAACACTTGGCTTGTAGTAGAAGACTATCCTATTACCACCTGCTACTAATGACTGAACCGTTACATTCATGCCGATTGCAGATTACAATACAATGTCTTAACCCTTACAATCAAATTAATGAATAACAGTGGTTGATTAAGGAATGTACTGGTTTGTATTGACAAGGAAAATACAACATGTCACTCTTTAACTTCCTACTCAAATATCAAAAACCTGGAAAGCGCTGCCATAACAGATATGAAGAAAATGCACTCCTCATAATACTGAGATACCGATCACAGACCTTGCTATGTGAACGCAGTCCAAAGTTTGCGGATTCATTGTTTGTTCAGGAAAGATTCTCATCGTTTCAGTCAAGCAAACAACTCTCCCATCACCTAACCTTATGACTCCTGTGTTGGCATTGTCTGTTAATGAAGCACCAGAGAAGAGTCCTGCAATGTCCCCAACATATTCAAAGAAGTTTTCTGATTTTGGAACTTCAGAAAATTCACGATAACAGATTTTATTGTTCTTTTTAGCAGCCTTGTAAGCCTCAGAATCTAACTGTGCATGTCCTGCAATTAATCTCCCATTCTCAAAGTGAAGACGAACCAGAGTAGAATATCCATCGAAAGGGTGCCTGAAATTGTAGTCACCTACATGAAACTTTCCCAGTCCATTTCTCAGGTAGGTACCATTCTGAATTTGTCTGAGTCTTGATTCCAATCGATCTCCGCCTGATCTGGAAAAGATCGCATTTGCCACTTGACCACTGCAAAATTATCCTCTCCAACTGCCGCACGGGTTCTTTGTCGACTGTCACCACAATCTTAAAATCGGAGCTGTTGACCCGTGATGGTTTCTTTGCCCAAATGGTTCTGTTAACCCATCCTCACCAAGATTGCGCCTTCCACAAACTGCAATGAAGATTCAATAAATGACGCCGTCCTCTGGTCTTAATTCGGCAGACCTTATATGCCACCTCCTGCCCTTGATTGGTTTCAGCGCCTGCACAAAAATGGATGCCGTAGTAAGTGACAACGCCCAAACAATGTTGCTGCTGCCGCCGTTGTGGAGTCCCGACAGGGTGCGAAAGTGCTGCGGATTTGTCTACGCTGGTCACCCAATTGGGATTTCTGTAGTAGCTGCCGGCTCATAGATTGCTAAATCCGATAACTCCAGAGATAATGCGTCCTCAGTAACAATGGATCAACCAATATATATATATATATATATATATATATATATATATATATATATATATATATATATATATATATATATATATATATATATATATATATATATATATATATATATATATATATATACGTTTAAGTGTGGCTAACTTCGATGTGATGACAGGAGCTCATCAACCATACAAATCATCAATCCTGCGATATTTTGATATGTTGACCACAATCGGATTCTTGTCTTTTAACTCTCTTCCCGGCTCCTCTTCGACTTTCCACTCAATACTGCAATAGTTTGTCTAAATGACAATTAATTCCGCTCTAGCTAACCTTCCAATAATCAATGATCCTCAGATTTGACCTTAGGCCACAAATTCTGCCTCGATGAAATGACTGCAGCGTCACCTCCAATCTGCAATAATTTAGATGATATTTCACACCCTCAAAATTGCGTACCAATTGAGAGTTATCGTTCTCAATGGCCCGTTGTGACAATTGCACAAACCCTAGGTTCTACAATGCACATGTGATGGAATCACAATCTGAAATCAAAAAGAGATAAAACAACTGCCTTCATTCGAATGGAGCCCCGGGGTGCCTATTTATTCTTTTCTCTCCACCTTCTCCAGAGACTTCTAGAACAATTTTGATCTTATCTCATAAGTGATTTTATTAAATATTTTTATAATCCAAGTCACTTTATTAAATATAAAGTTATCTTTTAATATTTATTTATTTAATTAAAATAATTAATTAGTCATCCTTGGACAACCAGATTAATTAAATTAATTAAATCGAACTGTCACCAAAAATGGGGACATGACAGAAAATTTAAAAATTATTGGAAATGTCAATTGCTCATAAATATGGCTTTCTTTGTATACATTATAGAATTAAGAAACATTAGAGGTGAAATAGAATCACAAGTTGACACACAGCTTAACAAACTTTCAATGATTAATTATTTGAACTTGAATTTTAGTCACTAACCATATACATAATACAACCTCAAAGGATAATAATACAAAATAACAAAACATTGACAATCTAAAGATATAATACTGATGTTCATCTACCTCATCAAATTAAGATTCAACATTGAATCTAGAATACTAACAATATCAATGTTAGCAATGTCCAATGGAACACTCACCAATCCCTCCTATGCCTCTTCTTCATCAATCTATGCAATGTACTCAAGGTCAACATCCCACCTTCAAACATTTTGTCACCACCAAATGTAGGTAACAGTATGAAACTTTTTAAACTTAGTTTCGCTTTTCTCTGAGTTTAATTCGTTATTTAATTGGTTACTATCATACTTACAGGACTTGGACTTGCCTCTGACTCGAAAAGTCAAAATCAGACTCAAACTCAAACTCGGCCAGGACTCCAAAAATCGAAAAACCCATGAAATTCAAAGATTTTTAAGGATTTAAAGATTTTTTGATGCATCATTTAGTCAATTAACATCAAATACACAATAATTGAGATAAATAAAAGCTACTTAACACTCACACACAATTTTGCATAGATCACATAAGTATAACAACAAATTTCTTAAGGAAAAAAATTGAATAGCATTATATATAATTAAACATAGTGTCATTGTCAAATGTCTACAATATATGAAATCCATGCAATCAAAAGTTGAAAACATATATCAAAATATCAGCTAGAGTGTAGAAGACTAAGGTTCATAGTAGCCTATGCCCTCCTACAAATATGCCTAAGTTAAGTAATGGAAGACTCAAATATGGAGAAATATGTTTGTTACAACTTATGTGTGCATTGTAGACAACAACAGGGCTCTCAAGTATGTCTATCAATTTGCTTGGTGAAACACATCCTTTAACAGCAAAAGTCTTTTCATAACAATTATAGTTGACTTACAAATTTTTGCCAAGAAAATGACCAAGGACATAGCCAACAACACATAACACATATACACGTCAGTGTAAAAGTTTATAACTTTATGTACAACACTAGAGAGTTCTAACATTAATAAACACATAAGTCAAAAAAAAAAAAACTCATATAAATCAATATAGAATTCTAACACAAATATATGTAAATCTAAAAATATCTATACAACATTACTAAACTCTCCAATGCTGAAAATGACTTCTTCATAATGAAACCCAGATAGTAACCAATGTTGGCAATGAGCCTTCAATTTGTGTAACCATCCTTCATTGTGAGATGCAGGGCTATTCAATTGTGTAATTTTCTATAACCTAGTTAATGACATTTGAAGATTTAAAGTTAAACATTAAATTTCCTATAATATTCAATAAATTTGAAGATTTAAGATTTAAGATTAAATCCTAAATTAATTCTTGACATACCACAACATCATTTTCAGAAAAAAATACACTAAAAAAAAACTTCCAGAAATCTATCTTTCAAAAAAAATTTAAAACAATTTTTTTTTTTAATTTAAAAATTTGGGGGAATCCTAGGCTCGGGACTCGGCAAGTCCACGTGGACTCTACTAGGACTCGGCTAAGTCAAAGTCCAGAGGCCATTTGCCTCGGAAAGGCCACCTCTGCCTCAGACTTGTAGAGTCCTACTCGGATTCGCAAAGTCCCGCAACTATGGATAGTATTAATCAACCAATCGATTCCAATTGATATAATGAATCATTTAAGTTGTGCAAACATGTCCTTCAAACCTGTTTGCATGAAAATATGCAAATGCTCCTAGAGAATGAGTTTTTGAACTAAAAGCATGCAAATGCCTTTGACTTAAAATATGCAATCACCCTCCTAGAGTGACCAATGCATATTTGACTTTTTAAAATATGCAATGACCCTTCTAGAGTGGGCTTTGCATGTTTTTAAAATATGTAATGGCACTTGGAGAATGTGTTTTTGCCTTGAAACATGATTTTCAAATATGCAATGGCACTTCTCTAGTGCGTTTTGCATGAGAAGATCAATTACATGTTTTTAAAATATGTAATGGCACTTGGAGAATGTGTTTTGCATATGTTTCGTGCATTTGCAAATGATGAACCCGAATTTGAAGAGAAAGTGGAGCAAAAACTTCATGTTTTTCCTCTCCAAGAACATGTTTTTCACTAAAAATGAGCAGATCTGCCCATGATATGGCTTGAAATACACAAGAAGATGGTCACTTTTGTATCTCTTGGCATTATATGCCCTAGGTGTTGAATCTCATGCAAGACACGTTTCATTCCATGGCATTTTTTAGCCACGTTTTTGTGAAAGACGCATAGATTTGGGGCAGTTTTAACCATTTTTTGGCTTAAATATAAGTCGTTTCGAGATTTTGATCCATATATATATAGATTGAAGAACTTTTTTTTGCCTTTAGATGTCAAAAAGTTTCAGTTCATGTCTTTTATGAATCAACTTTTCGCTAAAAATGCCCAGAAAATTGGGAATTTTATCCAATTTTATGCATTTTGAAGTCACTTATTTGCATTCGGGTACATGTATATCCATTTGGGTAAGACGTTTTTGCATTCTTAAATCAAAAACAATCAATTTACATGCATTTTTGGGCCATGTTTCTGCAAAACCGACAGAGATTTTTGCATATAAAAGGCACATTTTTCTTAAAGAACACAAAAAATGGCATTTCCAACCCATACCTTTGGATCAATAGGGATCGTTCTTGAGTTCTAATGCATGTTATTGCCTTTGGAGACCACATTTTTGGCATTCTCATGTCAAATTCGACCATTGAATGTCCATTACTTGCAAGTGTAGAGAGAGTCAAAAAGTTGTTTGAAAATCCGGATTTGAGGGAGAATTGGTCTTCAAGTCTATAAAACTTACTATTTTGGCTATTTAGTCTCCAAGTGGACATTTTCAAACTTGCTCATCAATTCATGTTTATCTTGCTATTTTCATGCATATTATAGCTTGTTATTGCACATTTGTCCAAATGTATGCCATGTAAAGTGCAAATTCTCTTTAAATAGGATGAAAACATTCATTTTTAAGTGTTTGGAATTTTGAATTTCCACATGAAAACAACTTACTTGTTGACATGTTTGAGTCTCAAGCCAAAAGTATGTGTTTGTTTTGTGCTTGTTTTAGTTGTTTGTTTGATTGCTTTTTTGTTTTTCTTCTTTTGGATGAAACACTTTGCATCTCACTCTTCACATGCGATTACATGTATTTGCATCTATCATCCACACGTACATGTAATCTCATTCTCCATTGCCACTTTCACGCATCTCACTCTCTGCACCCAATCGCATATCATGATTACATGAATATTCCTTTACATGTCATTGCATTTTGAGAACCCGTTTTTGACTGAAAGTTATTTTTAAAAGAGTCAAAAAATGACATGTGCACACATTCCCATGTACTTGGGCTTCAACTTTCCTCAGAGATATTTATAAGAACTCATCCTTTTCCCATACGCATTTACATGGCATCCATTTTCCTAATTCCCATTTTAGCCCTTGGCATATACTGTTCCTTAGAGATCCCTTTTGTCAATATTCTCATGGAGTTAGAATCCATATCTTCCAATGATGGATTCAATTCCATTGAAACTTTCATGTTCCAGCAAGTCAAGATAAGCCAGGATTTCTATAAAAAATGAAGACATCCAATAAGAAAGGCATGTTTCAAATCAACGAAGTGGTAATTCATTTAGTCTTCATTTAATCTCACTCTCTGCACCCAATCGCATATCATGATTACATGAATATTCCTTTACATGTCATTGCATTTTGAGAACCCGTTTTAGACTGAAAGTTACTTTTAAAAGAGTCAAAAAATGACATGTGCACACATTCCCATGTACTTGGGCTTCAACTTTCCTCGGAGATATTTATAAGAACTCATCCTTTTCCAATACGCATTTACATGGCATCCATTTTCCTAAGTCCCATTTTAGCCCTCCACATATACTGTCCCTTAGAGATCCCTTTTGTCAATATTCTCATGGAGTTAGAATCCATATCTTCCAATGATGGATTCAATTCCATTGAAACTTTCATGTTCCAGCAAGTCAAGATAAGCCAGGATTTCTATAAAAAATGAAGACATCCAATAAGGAAGGCGTGTTTCAAATCAACGAAGTGGTAATTCATTTAGTCTTCATTTTCCCAATGGTTGTCCGAGAACCTGAGTTTGTGTGGGAATACGCCAAGCACTTTACTTCAAAAAGAAATTAAAAAAAAGCCAAAGGTGTTGATGGAAAGTTGCCTCGAGTTTACATCAGGACACCGTCAACAAGGTTTTCAAAGTTTCAGAGATTCCAAAATGTGTCACACTACAAAAGAGAATTCACGACAACTTGAGCGAGAAAAGCTTGATCACATCAAGTTTTCAAATGACAATGGAAAATTCATCAAAGAGAGTCAAAGGCTATCAAAAGACACAACACCATGGTTATCAAGGTGAATATAGTGACAAAAATGAAGGAAAGAGAAGTTTGGGTGAACAAGTCTTCTCCAAAATTGGGTTCTCCAAGTGCATTTGCATGTAACAAATAAAAAAATCTTTGAAAAATTCAAAGTTTAAAGGCAAATCATGGCCTCCAACGGCAAACACATATGCATGTATGAGCAAGATGTTATTGCAACTTCCTTTCTCTCCAAATGTTGGATGCAAATTGGACTTTAAAGGCTCTATTGCATGGGCGTTTTAGCTTGAAAACACCAAATCGTGGTCTAAGAATGTAATGCCCCCTTTTGGGACATTAGAGGATTTTCAGATATACCCTTATAATATTAAAATTTATATATGAGAGCTGGAATAAAATGGAGCAATTTACTATTATAAGAGGGGGCTAAAGGTCAAGGCCAAAGGGAAGTTGAAGAGTCACAAGGGAATAAGACAAAAGCCAGAGGGGAGTCGAAGAGTCTCAGTTTGTGTATTAAAAAGAAAAAGAGGCTCATTCCTAGATATGCTTGATTTAATAGTCAAATTTCAGTTTCTCTCTTGGGAGAGTAATCAGAAAGCTTCAACTTTCAGCCAGTGTGAGGACATAGCCCCTCGTGCCGATAGATAGTGGACACAAACCCATTGTCTGTGGAGACATCATTTCAGGTGTCTCGTATGCGCTTACAGGTTCTTCTTTGAGTATTCCAATCTGATTGTAAATTATGTGTTTAAGATTGGATTTTGAGTACTGGTTATTATATTGTTGTTGTATAATGCAATAATGTTGTTAATGGAGTTTTATGAGAGTTTTTCATGTTTTATATTGTGAATTTGTAATGCATTTTTATATGCTTGAATTCCGAGTATCATTTTGAGAAAGAACGTCTTAACATTTGTTGGAGTTTCTGCTGATTTCTATTGTGTTTTGAAATACTATTGCATATGTTTAGTTCTAAACATATTTTCGGAAAAAAGTCAAGTAAATATCTAGTTTGGGATATTTCAATGGTAGCAGAGCTAGTCTTCCTACCAGCCTATGAAGTTTAATTCAGATACAAACACAAATTTTGTAGAAATTAGGGTATCAAGAGACCAATCTCCAATGTTTTATGAAATTTTAGGTGGAAGTTGATGTTTCACGAGTTATATCTTTTAGTTTCAGCATGGTTAAGTTTCAGATCAATATATTGAAAGAGGTGAAAAGTATACATATTACCAATTTAATTTTCCAGAGGTTTTGCTATCAGGTGAACAAAGTTGGAGTTAAAAGAAATTGGTATACATTACAACTTTCAAAGCCCCACACACAGATAAACATTGAGGACAAGAACAAATACCATCTAAAAGTAGAAGAACGACATATTCCTCAAAGTCAAAAGCAACCAGAAGTTTGTGTTTGTGAGAAGTTGGAATTGAATCATTCGCATGATTGGAAGGAAAGCATCTCTTGAATATTTTTGGTAAGGAGGGAGGATATAGTTGATGCTTATTATGCAAAGGCTTCTCATAACCATTTTTGGGCAAAACTCTAATAGTGGTTTCTACGGATAGGAGTAGCGTCCAGTAATAGTAGGATAACAAAGATGCACGATATGTGTTGACATGTGAGGTTGCGCTAAAAGATAATGACTTTACAAACAGTTCTTGGACATAAAGCATATGGTAGAGTAGATGCAAATGGCTCTCGATATTTGTTGAGCGATCATGTTGGATCTCTCGTTGCTTGAGATCACACATGAAAAAGAAAGGGTTACGAGTCTGAAAGTAAAGTTTAGGAGAGGGGGGGGGACTTCATCCGCTTCAACAATTTTGTATTTAGACAATGGATTTGTATATGTGGGTTCTAGCTATGGAGATTCTTAGCTTATAAAACTCAATCTGCAACCTGACAAAAATGGTTCATATGTATCAGTGTCGCAAAGTTTTGTAAATCTTGGTACCATAGTAGATTTTTGTGTTGTTGATCGCAAGAGACGTTACAATTAAACTCCAGAGAGGTGTTACTGCAAAGCACTTGTCATTAGGTGAAACCAAACTGCTAGTGATTACCGTAAAGGAGAGTAACGCAAGTTTCCTGTCGTTAATTTAGATATGGCGAATCTAGCTTGGTCATAACCGTGACTACCGTGCTTAGAGATGGTTACAAGATTAGCCGCGTTACATAGCAAGGAGATGCATGTTGGATATTGAACTAGATTAGTTATAACAGACGAAGCTCATGCAAGAGTTTGTAATGCCAAAGGAAGACATGTCGACTAAGGAGTCAGACTAATGATGTGGATATTAGCGGAAGTACAAAGCCAACTGAAATACAAGCACTCTCATCCACGGAAATACCAAGTTCACGAAAATTTTACTCTCTGCAGTGCATAACCGTTATTGGAGGTTTATTGACCCTCAAGAAAGCCAACTAGTGTAACAGGGGGGTGGCCATTATGGGTTGCTACATGTTTGGAAAATCTCAACACGGGTTCAATACAAGAGAGAGTGTCGTGTGCTAGAGAAATTACCGGGATCGACCAGAAGATATCAACGAAGCAGTATCGAGCTTGATTTATGCTTCTACAAGGTGTGTTGATATACCACAGATGAATTTGCCTCGGCTGTAGTTTATCTTCATCACAATTCTTGTGTAATTAAGCAGATTATTGAAAAGTAGTCTGCTAGATTGCTAGCCTTGATTTTAAGTTGAAGTTAGTGAAAGGCATAGCAGTTGAGTTCAACCTCGAGTGGGGCTCCTCAAATATTGAAGCAGAGTTTAGTGAGCCCGCCACAGAGTCAATGGGAGGATTTGGAGGGTCAAAGAAGTTCAACACATAGAATTCCAAATCTTGCTAAAATGGAGTCGGCTCATCTTTCAGTGTTGGAACACATATAGATAGCACTTCCATACAATCAGTAAATGATGAAAGTAGCAATATAAATGAGTTCTCTGACGGCATCAAGAAGTAGAGAAGAGCTTATTTCAATGAAAGCAATGAGAAATCAGTCTTGCATGTTAGATGTGAAGATCCGATATTTGAAATAGATATTTCAGGGGTTTCTGGTAGTGTCAAGGAAAAATTTGTTGAAACTTCAAGCCTTGAACAGACAAAAGATTTCCAGGCAGAATTGGTTTGATAAATAGCTACCACAATGTTGGTCTAAGATCAAATGAGCATGGATTTGTGAAGGGTTCCTCATTTAATTCTTGTTCTATCAATAATTGTCATTTTGAGGATTTAGGTTACAATAATGGCAGTGCTGCTGAACTGGCTACAAATCTTTCAAAAATTTCCAAGTCTTCAATGAAAGTTAAACACTCCAGATCCCTTATAGATTACACCTTAGAAAATGAGGAAAAGCAAGAATTTCACAATTATTCCAAGAGACATGTAAATACAAGAAAGTTGTCGCCAAGAAGTAATACTTGTTGTTTGTAAAATGTATAGTGTAGCCGACAAGTAGAGTAGTATCCGAACGGGCGCGTGGCGCTTGAGTCACCCCTTCGGAAAGGTATATGTACACATCCAAGATGGACTTTGGAATCATCGTTGTAATCGTGATAATCATTGTAATCATTGTAGTCATTGTATTCGGATTGTAATCAGCAAGTGCATATATGAATAAAGTATTTGTTCTGCGTTGAATCGTGTGATACATGTGTTAAACTTTTACCATGTATGGTAAACATTAGGCGCCATTGCTAGACGAACCTGGAACGAAGGAATGATATGAAGATTAATGCCGAATTTTCTTAACAAGGATAGGAACAAGGTGAAAGATAAGGATGAACTACGCACAGCACAAGAAGTTTTAATTTTAGCGCAACAAGCAGAACGCAGGCAGAGACTTCAGCAAATTGCCAAGGGGCACCGAAGGGGTGAGGAGGCACAGACGGAGGGAGTGCACTCACCTAGTAGGCTGAGGAGTGCCGAGGAATTGCTGGAGGAGACTCGAAAACGCTTAAATTTGGAGGAAACAAAAGAAGAGTTCCTTAACCTGTATACGCCGAGGGGAAAGTGTCTGAATGGAAGGGAAGCAACTCGCACAACTCGAAGTGTCGAGGGAGCACAAGCATGGAGTGATCTCTTCGTTCCTGATACACCGGACGAACGGATACAGGCGGAGAATAGAACATCACTTCACCAAACAACGCGGTTGTTGGAAACAAGATTGTTGTACAGAACAGCGCGGGAGTGCAGAACAGCATGGGAGTTCAGAACAGCGGAGGAGTGCAGAACAGCACGAGAGTTCAAAACAGCGCGGGAGTGCAGAACAGCGCGGGAGCTCAGAACAACGCCGGTACACAAGTACCTCAGAATCAAAGGAAAGTAACGATGGTAGGTCCTAAAGAAAAATTACCCAAGTTTCACGGTGATGGTTCAGCAAACCCTATCAAACATTGTAAAATGTGTGAAACCATATGGATGGCGAATGGTGTGACAGATGAAGACAATTGGGTGAGACAATTCCCAACGACCCTACGGGGTGTGGCAATAGATTGGTTTTCCGATACCAGTCCTCAGAAACTCAATACATGGGAGAATGTTAAAAAAGAATTTATAACATAATTTAGATTGCTCCGAGATTATAATGAAATAGTGGTAGAGATATACAGTACTAAACAAGGAAAGAAAGAAACAGTCCGGACCTATGCCAGACGATTGAAAGAACTGATTGGAAAGATGGAGAGTCAACCAGCGAACGGTTTGAAAAAATGGTGGTTTGTGCAGGGGCTATGGCCGGCTCTTAAAAAAAAGATGAAGATTGTACCACCATCGTCATACACAAACGCGTATACTCGTGCCATGGATTTGGAAAGTGAACAAAAGACGAGTAAGAAGAAAATGCATAAATCCTCTTATTCGGATAATTCATCCTTGGAAAGCAACAATAACGATGAGGAGTCGAACAAGAAGGTGAAAGCATTACAAAACGACATGCTTCGGATAATGAAGGAATTCAAGAATTTGAAAAAGAATCCAAACACAGTGAAGGGAGAACTATGGTGCACAGATTGCAAAGAGGATGGCCATACGAAGGGTTCATGGCCGAAGAAGCAGTTTTGTGACATGCCACATAGCGAGACATTCCCTAAAGGAGTGCCCGTTTAACTTGAAAGCAAAAGGACACCAGCAAGTGTTACTAACGTAGGAAGCGTCCAATAACAACAATAATACAAGTAATGATGCAACTTCGGGTGGATATTGAAATAATAATAGACACAGAAGGGGTGGAAACAATAATAATAACAACGGAGGCCAGAGTAGAATACAGTATGATGCGAGTGGACAGCCGATACAGTGCCGAGCATGCAATCTTTGTGGTCGCTTCGCTAGGGACTTTCCTACAAAGGAGATGCCACATCTACTGTGTAGATGGTGTGATCCAGGGGACCATGAAGATTCAAAATGTCCAAAGCAAGGCGTAAATCTAATAAGTATTGAAACATGTGATGAGAAGGTACTGGCAATCACACAGGAACAGGCAAGGAAAGAAAAATACCTGAATGCGGAAGAAGAGAAGGAGAGGTTACAAAAAGCCAGAACGGAGATAGAAAAGCAGACGAAAGTAGACAAACTACAAGTGAAGGACACTTCTGAAACATCAAAAAGAAACTTGGTAGAACAAAGCATGGTGAAACAGATAATGCAAATGGAAGTGTCGATTAAACTGAATGACCTTCTCACGATGCCACAATTGCGTATGGCTATTATAAATATGACGTCGTCCCGAGGGTGATGGAGGAAGCAAAGGATAGTAAGGAAACGACGACAGCAGCAAAAGACCTTATGTTGTTGGCACTTACAACAGGTAGACACCCGGTAGTGGTGGAGATGGGCATTCTGAGTACTGTGCTAACGGATACAATAGTAGATGGAGGATCGAGGGTGAACGTGTTGCCAGAAGATATTTGGAAAAAACTTGGAAAACCAACACTATGGCCACCTACTTTCCAGTTACTCACAGCAGATCAACATGGGATAAAGCCGTTGGGAACTTTGATGGCACATCTGGTAACAATTGGGACACAACCCTTTTTACTGGATTTTGTGGTCATTCCATTGAAGAAAAGAGGGACGCCATCTTGGGACGGGGGTGGTTGGTGCAAGCTAAGGTAAAACATGATTGGAAATGGAACACCCTGTCCATGGAGAAAGGAGGCAGGAGATTTATAATTGATTTGCATACACAAATAGTAGGAGAAGCAGCGTCGTTGGAATCTGAAGGAGAAGCTGAAGGCGAAAGTGACAACAAAGGGAAAAAGAGGATGGAACCAAATGACAAAGGGGTGCTGAGATTAGGAGGGTCAACTGATGACAACCTAGATTCGGTAAATGGATTGCTACACTGGCAAATGGAAGATTATGA
Organism: Cupressus sempervirens; assembly: GCA_028749045.1. Lineage (NCBI taxonomy): Eukaryota > Viridiplantae > Streptophyta > Pinopsida > Cupressales > Cupressaceae > Cupressus > Cupressus sempervirens. The sequence goes on along the minus strand of CM053786.1, from coordinate 460,111,678 downwards.
GGTTTTTCCAAGCTACAATGTCTTGAGCGTCGAAGCAGGCAATGAGTTCCCGAAGCAGTACAGTGAACTGAAGGAGGGAGAAGCGTAGGTGGATGAAACAACGAACAATACGTTCAGTAAAGATAAACCGATGAAGTATGAAGAGCCGATAGTGAAAACAATGAACTTGGGTGATGAGGAAAATCCAAAGAACATCCTCGTAGGAGATGATTGGAACCCAGTGTTGAAGGCGACAGCATTCAGAATATTCATGGAGTACAAGGATGTTTTTGCTTGGACATATAAGGACTTAAAAGAAGTACCACCAGAGTTATGTGTCCATCGAATACCATTAATCGAAGGTACGGTACTCGTATGGAAGCGATTGTACCGAAGGAATAAGAACTATGCAACATGGGCCACGGAAGTTGCATAAAACAGGTGGAAGGTATGGCATCAAAAGCGTTTAAAATTAAACAACTTTCAACCAGGCCAGTTAGTATTGAAGTATAACAGACGGAATGAAATCAGACTTGGGAAGTTCAAAGTTAAATGGGTCAGACCATACAAGATACGGGAAGTTGGATATAATGGCGCAATTAAGCTATGGACACTGGACGGAAAAGAAATACCAAATGTAGTAAATGGATCGAAGTTAAAGATATACCATGAAAGAAATGATCCCCTACTAACAAATAGCTGAGGAAAGAAAAGAAACATCTGTAGATAATGTATATATGTATAATAAGTAATAGAATATTGAAGTTGAATATAGCTATAGTTTAAAAGTATGAAGTAGAAAAATAATAAAACATGGAGCAGGAAGCGAATGTATTAAAAGGACGGGAATTTTAAAATTTTAAAAGTACTTGGGAACAAAAGTCTACCAGGATATGCAAGCAATAACTCAAAAAACAATCATAATTGAAGGAATTTAAAGACCGTACGGCTAGGTAGAAGTATTGAACAAGAATGTAATACCATATGGACTTGAGCTGAGAAATTAAAAACTTCGTACAGTTAGAAGAAAGGGGATAATTTCAAGCCCGTACAAAAAGCACAAAGAGGGATAAAGTGAAGCCATATGGCCAGAAAAAGAACATAGGAGGAAAAATTGAAGCCGTACGGCCAGGGGAAGGTTGGAAGCAATAAAAACAATACATTATTGAAGAATAGATTAGCCGTATGTTTAAAGGTATGTGGAAAAAGGCAGCTGTACAGTGCTAGTAAGAGAGCACAGAGGAAAACTACCATACGGCCTTAAATGCATAGGAAAGCTACCGTACGGAATAAAATGTTTGAAGTTTGACAAAGACAGGTAACTGGGGACCGTACGGCTTTAGAAATAGCAAGAGACATTGTGAAGGAAGACAGTACGGCTAGATGAAGGGAATCCATACAAAAAAATCAAGCCATGTCACCGTGCGGCCAGTAAATACAAATGTACGGCCGGTTGAGGAAGAGCATAAGTATTAAACAGGCAAAGACAGAAAACTGAGCGAGATTGAGAGACATGAAGACAAGCCCATACAAAATTAGAGACTACAAAAAATTGAAGAGGAGAAGGGAGAAGGAGGGTCGTACGGCGTACAGCAGGAGAGTGCCCAGAATTGGCCGTACGGTATGTAGCCGCACGTTGTGAAGAAACTATCATTGGAAACAATAGGGAGGAGAGGATACAAAGTCGTACGGTGGGAAGAGTTAAGTTGTTTCAGAATAACAAGGAAAGCATACAGAGCAGAGAGGAAGCCAAGCCATACCATCATAGGAGGAGTTGATTCAGTAAGGAAGAGGAATTGCTATAGCCCGATTCACAAAGAAAGTCTACAGAAAAGAGAAAGTGGAAGAGCAAAAAAAAAAAAAAAAGCGAGGACAGATTGAAATAGTTCGGAATGAGTAATGCATGATGCCAAAAGGAAGGGCAGACATAAGCAGTTTCCAGAAAGAGTGTGGAATCGAAAGAAAATGACAGAAATAGTGTGTTCCATGTAGGTTTGTGTGGGTTTCGAAGTGCTAATTTGGTCTTAGCAGCCAGGGCACTACCCCAGGACCCCGCGAGGGCAATGCCCCCTAGACCCCCAGTCATTGCAATTATCAGTCGTGGGAAGTATGACCAGTTGATGAGACCTGGAGCAGCTGCTGTAGGCATGAGTGTCTGTGTGTCAGAGGTGCCACTCGGAGCAGGTGTTTGGGCGTGAGGCCATCTTGGTGGATGCATAGAGAGTTCGGGAGGAGCTGATCATCCAGTTGAAGGCAGTACAGTGACACTTGGCTCAGTGTACCCAGGTGTTGGAAACAGAGAAAGCGGCATGGGTGGCTATCAAGGTCAGCTAAGGAGATAGTATTGTGTTAGCAAAGGCTATAGATGCAACGTGGTTTGGAGACCAGTTTGGTGCAGGCATGGGACAATGTGAAAGTGATGTGACAAAAACAGATTTATCTTGTTGTAGTTAGTCAGTTATGTATTTTGTTTCGGATATTTTGTATTGTCGTTGAAGACGACTTTTCTTTTTGGGGGGGTTGATGTTGTCGATAAAATGTATAGTGTAGCCAACAAGTAGAGTGGTATCCAAACGGGAGCGTGACGCTTGAGTCACCCCTTCGGAAAGGTATATGTACACGTTCGAGATGGACTTTGGAATCATTGTTGTAATCGTGGTAATCATTGTGGTCATTGTAGTCATTGTATTCTGATTGTAATCAGCAAGTGCATCTATGAATAAAGTATTTGTTCTATGTTGAATCGTGTGATACATGTGTTAAGCTTTTACCCTGTACGGTAAACAATACTAATGTAAAGAAGGTTGGAGATGGTATCATAGAATTTGACGAACATAGATGGTGTAGTCTGAAACATGGAGACACAAAAAGAGATATAGAAAGAGTTGGATAATTTGGACTATGGGTGCCACAATCAATAGATATAAGAAGAAAAACACTCAACATTTACAAGGAGTACCAAAAACTTCCTACCTGAATTCAAAATGATTTATCATTTAGTGATTACTTGGATTTTCATCTAGAGCAACAAAATAAGACTGATACGACAAAAAGAAATTATTTGGAATTGGTTCAGGATCTCCTCGTGAAAGACCAACGCAAAGGTGTGTATGAAGAATTTTCGGCAGATCAAAATCATCGAATAGAGGGTCTTGAAAAAGAAGAATAGTCAACTACCTTTGATTTTCAGCCTTCTCGCGATCACGTAGAAGATGTTACACAAGGTGCAAGTTTCTACGTTGGTGATTTGGAGGTTAGCTTTGACAAGTAGGTTGACGAAATCGGTTGCACACAGGGTAATAGCATGATAGGGACCTTGTATGATGAGTCTTTATATACAAATGATAGCCTAACAGCACTTTAGCATTTGCATGCAAGTCAAGAGAATGGAGGAAAGAAGACCTATGATCTTGGGAGGTGTGATGAATCATGTATTTATTATGCCCATGACATAAAATTAGAGGAACATACCGAGATGACACTGCAAAACGATGAACCGCTTCAAAATGACAATCATGAGATGCATACCTTAAAGAACCAGTTGAAGGTTGATGAAGATAGAGTTGAAGCATCTCTAGTACATTATGACAGCACTCACAAGATGGTTGAGGATCTCTACAGGAAGGCACAAAGGGAAAAGAAAGGAGATTGGCCTATTGCTGATCTGTAGGTGGTCAAAACAGCCCTTGAATCTATAAAATCAAATTACTTATATTTGCTTTCCAACAGGGATTATACTCTTAAGGTTGTTGGATCCTATATCGACCAATTAAACAAAGAAAGGAATGAGATTAAGGAGCTCAACAAGGAGCTTAAATATGTTCGTGAGGCATTGGTTAATACTCAATTTTCTCTTCAGGAAGCAGAAAATTAAATTCAGAGCACAAATCATTTTAGGGAACATAAGGATAAAGAGAGGCAAAAATTTTCTTGGAGGTAATTGATGAACTTGATAGCATTCAGCAGACGTATGATTTGGATAGTTGCCCCAAGCAACCAAGTTCCAAACTTCATATCACATTCAACTTATAGACAACCCTTTGTTTGAGGTAGATGCTGTTTGGATTTCTAATAACCCACTTTTTGAGGTAGACGAGAGAGTTCCTCTTGATTTCTAGGAAGAGGATGACCTTGACTTCAGAGATTCGGATCAAGCTACGATTCTTAACAGCAAACCTATGTCGTAGGATTGGTATGGTGAAGTGACTACTGCTGCCCCTCTTTTGTACAGCCTTTATATGGTTCCGAATTCTAACTTATATATAGGTTGGATGGATTTCTTATTTCAATAGTTATACTGGTCTGGGTGGAGGATTGAGGACAGTTATGTGTCGATCATAGGGAATACTTTTTCAGCTGCATTCTTTCTCATGACCCCTATGTATTTAGGGATTCTTCAAAGTGATGATGGCAGTATTATCTTTTATGTGCCCTTGGTGTAAGTTTTAGTTTTTGGGCAGCTCGTTTCCTACATCATCTATCTAGGATGGGTCATCAGCACCTACTAGGGTATACATAGCTTATGGATACATTTTTATCTCATCATATCAGCTGGTTATGCCATCAGTGTTTAGGATCCAGGTGTTGGCCATATGTATCTATGGCTTGTTGACAGTTGGGTCATAGTTCTACTCAGTTTGAGATTGGATACAATGGCATTTAGAGTTTTACAACACTCAGGTGCAATGACACTACTTGGATTATTATGGGATCCAAGGACATGATTGATGGTTGGATTGCAATTCGACACCTTACTTCGCAATATGGCAGGACTTGTTCTCAGATTGGGCTATAGAGCTACCTACAAATTAATATGGGATCCTTGTATTAATTGCTTGAGGACAAGCAATTTTGAGGACGAGAGATTTGTAATGTCCCCTTTTGAGACATTAGAGGATTTTCAGATATACCCTTATAATATTAAAATTTATCTATGAGAGATGGGATAAAATGGAGCAATTTAATATTATAAGGGGGGGGCTAAAGGTCAAGGAGGAATAACACAAAAAGCCAAAGGGAAGTTGAAGAGTCACAGGGGAATAAGATGAAAGCCAGAGGGCAATCGAAGAGACTCAGTTTGTGTATTAAAAAGGAAAAGAGGCTCATTCTTGGATATGCTTGATTTATTATTCAGATTTCAGTTTCTCTCTTGGGAGAGTAATCGGAAAGTTTTAGCTTTCAGCAAATGTGAGGACGTAACACCTTGTGCCGGAAAATAGTGGACGCAAACCCATTGTCCGTGGAGACATCATTTCAGGTTTCTCGTATGCGATTACAAGTTCTTCTCTGAGTGTTCCAATTTGAATGTAAGTTCTGTGTTTAAGATCGGATTTCGAGTATTGGTTATTGTATTGTTAATGGAGTTTTATGAGAGCTTTTTTGGTTTTATATTGTGAGTCTGCAATGCACTTTTATATGCTTGAATTCTGAGTATCATTTTGAGAAAGAACGTCTTAATATTTGTTGGAGTTTCTGGTGGTTTCTATTGTGTTTGGCAATACTACTGCATATGTTTAGTTCTGAACATATTTTGGGAAAAACATTAACTATCCGGTTTGGGATATTTCATAGAATGAAAATGCATATGGACGAAATGCATGGGAAATGCAATAAACATGACTTTTACTCTAAAATGCACCCTTGGAATGCAATAGCATGTGACGTTTTTAGAATTCAAGAGAAAAAAGTGGACTTGGAGAGCATTTATATGTGTTCAAAGGCAAAAACGCACCCTATAAATGCAAATGCGTGTTTTTAAATATGCACATTTTTTAGGTTTTTAGTGCAAATCACACTCTTGAACTGCCATTGCATTTGATGTTTTAACTAAAAGTCGAATATGACAAAAGAAATATGAAGAGTCAAGTAGAGGAAAATGAAGAGACACAAGGATGGTTACAAAAGGACCTTCAAAGGCTCGTTCTCTTCAAGCTTGGATAATGATTTGGCTTTGAGACTTCTCCTTAAGAAATTGAAGAAGCTTTAGCTTTTATTCAAAGATCCTGAAGATAGAAACCTTCAGGCTCTACTTGGTGAATCGGAAACAGACCCGGTTCAACATCAGTTGTGGTTAATTCAAACAGAGTTCACATTTGTATTTCAGGTTCTTGTTTATACAATCTGATTGTTGTCAGTGTTTTTAAGATTGGAATACTTATGAAGTAATTGTATTACAGAATATTATAATACAGTAGCATTTTGAGTATATTTTATTGGGTATTTTTCTGGTATTTGTTGAAAACTGTGTATGAAATTATCTATTAATATTTCTCAACTTTATTGAGCAAATTTGTGGGAGAATATCCAGGTAGGATATTTCAATGGTATTAGAGCTGGATTTCCTGCCATCTTTTGGAGTTCATTTAGAAAACAAGTTTCCAGAAATTTCTATCAAAAGCTTTTATGACAGACAAATTCCACCCTATGAGATTCTTTATTAATCCTTAAGTTTAAATCTGAGGTTTCAATGAGACAATTTAAGTTTGAGAAGTGATTCTTAAGGGAAGAAATGAGAGACTATTTTTTAAAGTATTATTTGCCAAAGAGACTAATCTGTTTTTCAATTGCATGAGAATATCAGGATACGTTATTTGGTTGTCGCTCAGAAAAATAAGTTCCCAGTTTTGTCGTATAATTTTAGTGATGAGTTTTGGTGATTGGCACGAAATTGATGTCTACTGCTGCTTGAGATTTCAGGGAGACAAAGCTTTATTGGGCAAACAAATATTATTCTTTTCTTTCCCTGTGATTAATCTATTGTGGGGCCAATTCTTCTATTTGGGCCAGTTAAGATTTCATGTTGCACATTGGAGGTGATTATTAAATATTCAGATTTTTAAATGCCAGATGTTGCTTCTCTCTTCCCTGCATCTCTCATTGGAGACTTTTGATTAATTTTTAGGAAGTTAGAGAAAAATTGATATTTGCATTTTATGGTGGGCACAGAACTCTTGACTTCTCAAGACTTCAGTGCACAAATATTGCAATCGAGACTTATACGGCTGTCATATTATTATTATTATAATATTGATGTGGGAAACATTTTGAGCAAATGATCTATCAAGGTTGGGTGGTGATATTTTTTTGGCGTGGAGGTTCTTTGGAATTATGTTGAATAAATTCCTTGATTCAAAATTTATGCCATGAATGTTTAATTGTCATGGAGGAAAACTGGTTTGGACAGAACTGAGCTATGGAAAAGGAGATTGAAGATTGTCCATTTGTGGAGGTGCGTGTTTAGTCTATGTATCTATTCCTTCAAGTCGAGACTATCTTCCTTTTGTTGAAATTGGACTTTTGATGACTGTTGATAATCTGCCTACCATTACACAAGACTGATCATGTAAAACGAGTCTTTGAGCAAGTTTTCTTGTATTCACTGGATATTTCCAGAAGACTAAATGTCTATGTAGAAGTCAAGACATAGTAGACAGTGGAAAGGTCCGGTTCTTCTTCCCTTTCAACAATGTCATAGGCTTAATCACAGACGGACAGAATTTTCTGAATATTCATACTTGGCATGAACTATAAACTTTCTACAATTTTCTGAGCAATCAAACTGATATATGCCTTTACTTACTTTGCTGAAGATGATCTATATCAATCCTATGCAGTAGATACAGTATCCTTTGGCTGATGTATAGTTCTGCAATAATATAATTAATTTTGCTAGTAATTTTTGTATTTTGTGTGTCCTTTATCCACATTCCTGTCTCTTACTTATAAGGCACCCAAGAGGCGTGTCCTTGGAAAGAACGTGACTCTTACTAGGTCGGCCCTCTACACAAATTCCTAACTATGTTACCAAGATCGGCATCTCCCAGATTTACAATTAGTTAGTAGATAAACCAACTATAACTTATGCAAATTAGAACATTTGAATGGTTCCAAGGAAAGAAGTCAATTTGATAAAACATACAAGGTTACATAAGAGGTAAATCCTTTTAAGGATATTTATGCTTAACACTCCCAATTAACTTCATAATCATATTGAGAGGTAACATATCTAGTACCATCAATAAAGATGAATAAGCATAGATTGATACTCTATATCTATCTGAATCTTCTAAGCCTATGGTATTTTAGAACACATGATACTAAGTCATATTACTATACCTGTGATATGACTTATCACTTATACTACTGATAACAGTATTGCATGGAATGCAATATATAGCATAAAATTTGGAGAATCATTAAATTCTTCCTTTATCCAAGTTGTGACTCATAGGTACTTGCAAGCCTATATTACAATATGATCCTGAGTTAAGATCTATCAGTTCACAAGATAAAATCCTGAGAATGATTAAATTCTTCCTTTAGCCAAGTTGTGACTCATTGACATAGCAATGGCAACATTACAATACGATCTTAAACTCATCTAGATCTTATAGTAGAACTCTACAGTTCAGTACATTATGTAAGAGATCGTCATCTCTCATAATGTCTTTTATACAAGTGTTCATTATCTCAAAGATCGTCACCTCTTAAATAATGAATACAAATGGTGAAGCCCATAATAGTCAATAGCCTGACAATAAAAATTATTTTATTAATAATCTAAAGAATACAAATGTATTATAATTCAACCATACCAAGTCTTTTCTTGAAGTGATCTATCTTCACTCGTGAGAGAGGTTTCGTAAGAATATCTGTTGTCTGATCTATAGTGCAAATGTATTCTAATTTTCTTGTATTCTTGTCTACCATATCTCTTACATAATAGTAAGGAATTTCAATATGCTTGCACCTGTCATGAAAAACTTGATTCACAGAAAGCTTGATGGAACTCTAATTATCACAATGAATAATAGTAGGATTCACTAGTTGACCAAATAATCCCATAAGCAACTTTCTAAGCCAAACTGCCTCACGAGAGGCCATTGTTGTGGCAATGTATTCAGCTTCTATGGAACTCTGTGCTACTGATGTCTATTTTTTGCATATCCAAGATATCATTCCCGAGTCTAAACTGAAACACCATCATGAAGTGCTTTTCCTATTAGTAACACTTCCAGCCCAATCTGAGTCTGTGTACCCATGTAAGTCCAAGTCAACTTTCTCATACTTGAGCCCAAGGTTAAGAGTGCCTTGTAAGTATCTCATAATGTGTTTAACTGCAACTAGGTGAATCTCCTTTGGCTCACATATAAACTAAGGCATTAACAACATAGCAAATATCAGGTTTTGTATTTACTAGGTACATAAGAGACCCAATTAGAATCTATGGAAGGTGATTATGCTGCTACTTAAGTTTGCATAGATTAGTCTCCATTGGAAAAGACATAGGTCTATAGTTCCACATTCCAGATCTCTTCAAGATGTCTAATGTATACATTCCTTGATTAAGTATGATGCTGTCAGAATTCTACCATACTTCCAGTCCTAGGAAGTAATGAAGGAGTCCTAAATCTTTCATTTCAAATTCTTTGATTAGATCTTTCTTGCATTGATCTATAAGATGAGCATCACCTATTATTAGTAAATCATCAACATACAATATCAAAATTATCATATCATCTTTATGCTTTTTATAATAGAGATTTGGATCAGCTTCATTCTTGGAGAATCCTGAACTGGAGAGATACTTATCCATTCTTTCATACCATGCCCTTGGAGCCCGTTTAAGCCCATAGAGAGCTTTCTTGAGCCTACAAACAAAGACTTTAGGGTTCTGAATTTAAAATCCTTTAAGTTGTTCCAAATATACCTCTTCTATAATCTTTTCATTCAGAAATGTTGTTTTCACATCCATCTAATGTACTTTCCATCCCTTCGATGTTGTAATAGCTAGGACTGACCTTACAGAGGTGTATCTGGCAACAAGAGTTTTCTTCATAATCAATTCACTCTTTCTCAGAGGATCCCCTGGCTACGAATCTGGCTTTATATTTTTCAATGCTATTATCGGCAGTAAGCTTGATTTTAAATATCCACTTAGAAGAAACAACAGATTTTCCTTCAGGTCTTGGAACAATTTCCCAAACATCATTCTTAATAATGGATTGGTATTCTTTTGTCATAGCATCCTTCCAAATTGTATGTCTAATAGCATCTGAAACATTGGTTGGCTCTGATTTAAATAAATCACTCATGTTTCCTACATATCTAGAAAATCTTTTGGGTCTTTTGCTTTCTTTGAAGGTTCCAGATGGTGCAGCAAAGTCTTCTGCTTCCTCTATAATCTTAATAGCCCAAAGTGGTCTTTTCTTAGGATTTTGAGTTTCTTCAAGATTAAGATTTTGAATTTCATCTTCAATTTCTTCAATGTTCTCCCTCTGAAACTCAAATTCATGATTTTCTTCAGACCTAGGTAAATGTGTGGGATCTGCATAACTTAGGGCTCTTTTGAATGCTAAATCTTCTTCAAATATTACATCCCTACTAAGTTCAATATTTTTCTGACCAAGTATCAAAATTCTATATGCTTTAGATGTTTCACTATACCCGACAAAAATACCTTTCCTCCTAGAGGGTTCTAACTTAGTTCTCTTTTCTTTTGGAACATGTGTATATACTGGGCACCTACATATCCTAAGATGGCTTATATTAGGAATAACCTTAGTACAGACTTCTTCAGGAGTTTTTTTCCCTAAGGTGAAGGTGAGGACTTTTGTTTTGAATATAGATAGCAGTACAAGCGGCTTCTGCCCAAAGATAATATTTTTTATCAAATATCATAGTTCTTGTTGCTTCTATAATTGTTCTATTCTTCCTTTCTGTTATCACGTTTTGCTGTGGGTTATAAGGAACAATATACTCCCTCTTATTTCCTGCTTCTTTACAAAACTCTTTAAAGAAATCTTAAGTATATTCACCTCCATTATTAGTCCTAAGAGTTTTAATTTTGCATCCTAATAAGTTTTCAGTTAAGGTTTTGAGTTCTTTAAATCTCTTAAGGATTTCTTCTAATTCTTTTCATTTTAAGAAGTAAATCCAAGTTTTCCTAGAAAACTCATCTATAAAAAGTATATACTACCAGAATCCTCCAAGAGACGAAAGAGAAATAGGTCCACATAAATTTGAGTGGACTAATTCCAAAACATTATTAGTGTTTCTAGTGCTATCATGAAATGGATTTTTGGTGTTCTTATGCAGAGCACATCCTTTGCATATGCTTGAATGATCTTTATTCAACTTAGGTAAACCAGTAACCATCTTCTCCATAGTCGATAAGGCTTTGAAATTTAGATGTCCTAACCTTTTGTGCCATATTTTGTTTATATCAGCACCTTCATGAATTAAGGCTTGAATAGGTTGACCAGGTTCTGTATTTAATTCATAAAAGAATCCCTTTCTTTGACCAATCAACTTTGATTTCTTAAATGAAGAGTTCTTAGACCAAGGCATTATTTTACCGTCCATGAATGCAACATTTTGTCCATCATTTTCAAGTGTTGTAACAGAGATTAGATTCCTCTTTATTCCTGTTACATAGAGTTCTCTTTTGAGATGTAGAGAAATACTTGACTTCAATTTCAAGGTGCAATTCCCACTCCCTTTAACTGAATAAGAGGAATTATCACCAATGGTAACTTTGCCATCAGCTTCTTCTAATATTGAATCTAGTACTTCTTTGTATCCTGTAATGTGTCAAGATGATCCACTATCAATTACCTACGCTTTTCTTGATACTTCATTTGATGGTGCAGAATACAATACATGATTCTTAGGATCATAGTTTTCTTCTTTCCTAGTAACGTATGTACAGTTTACTTGTTGCTTTGTATTCTCAGGGAATTAGATCTATAGTGTCCAAATTTTTCGCATTTGAAGCATTTTATTTTGGATAAATCTTTCTTAGGTTTGTCATTTCTTTAATTACCCTTCTTCTTGAAGTGCTTCTTCTTACCTTTAATGGAATTTGTGTTGAAAACATGAACTTCTTCATCTCTAGTTTTCAATTTTCCTCCTTTCTTAAGTTTCCTAGATTCTTCTTGAAGGCAATCTCCATTAAGTAGATTGAAATCAAGAAGATTGTCTCTAGCACTTACTCTTTGTGAGAATATTTCCCATGAATTTGGAACCCATCTATAAACATAAATGTTAGCTCTTTGTCTTCAATTATGGTCCCTATACTTGCAAGTTCATCTCTTAGACTAGCCACCCTTGGGAAGTATGAATTCATAGATTCTCCCTTCTTTATCTGTAGATGATTTAGTTGCCTTTTTAGTGCAAGGGTTCTAGTTGCATTGTTAACCTCATAAGCATTTAATAATGCCTTCAACATATTAAATATTGTTTGATGTTTCATTAGCATAGGTACTATTTCATTTTTCACTCCATCTAATATGATTTTCATGGCTTTCCTATTTCCTTTACTCCAAATAGTTTTATGAGGATCAACATCAGGTTGCTTGGATTCTTTATCAACAAACTGTTTTACATCATTATCTTCAAAAATTATCATAATTTTGAATTTCCAAGCAACAAAGTGTTCTTTCCCATCAAACCTGTCCTCGGGTCTGATTGTGCTTGCCATTGAAGGTAGAATGATGTTGCTAGATATTTAAAGTCTGATTGTTAATTTGCAGAGCCTAGGTTCAACTACCAGAGCTCTAATACAATGTAAACTTTCTACAAATTCTGAAAAATCAAGCTGATATATGTCTTTACTTACTTTGTTGAAGATGATCTATATCAATCCTATGCAATAGATACATTATCCTTTGGCTGATGTATAGTTCTGTAATAATATAAATAATTTTGCTAGTAATTCACATGAGGCAGGGAATGCTAAAGGAGTAGACTTTTTGTACTTTGTGTGTCCTTTATCCACATTCCTATCTCTTACTTATAAGGCACCCAAGAGGCATGTCCTTAGTAAGGACATGACTCTTGATAGGTCAGCCCTCTATAAAAATTCCTAACTATGTTGCCAAGATCGGCGTCTCTTAGATTGTAATGTCCCCACTTTAGCAATCGACCAAATGTGTGTGCGTTAGCGTTCTACATGGTCTCGAGGGCTCACAAAGGATTTAAAGGGATCATAGAGTGTTTTGGCCTAGTCATCTCCAGTTTGGGCCAAAACGAAATTGATTTACTCGGTCTCAAGCATACTTACTATTTTTAGTAGGTCAACAGGACACAAGGGAGGCCAGTTTTGGTGATTGGTTTTGATACTACTCAATGAGAACTTTCTGACGAGCTATTACTCATGTTATTCAAACTCCGATAGCTAATATATTTTATGCCTAAAGTATTATTAAAGTAGCATTTAATTTAGTTGTAAAATATTAAAGTGTTACTTTAATATTAAATTTTATGGGAATGTGTGCAAATCAAAAGGGGCGCCTAAGGGAGACATAAGTGATTATTTTAATATGTTTTATATTGCACATCTTTTATCCCTCATTGCTCATGTGAGTTGATGTAATGTCCCCGTCATAAAATAAATGTATTTAATTAAACTTTGTAACGAGCCGACTGATTTAATTTATCTCAGACCCATTTTATTTTGTCTTCGTAGTTTGTGTCACCGTCGGCTATCTTTGTACACCCTCGGAATGGTTTCCTGATAGGTATTTAAGCATAGTTATAGGTAGTCTGTAGGTATGCTTTTGGTTTATATCTCTCTGCAATGCGGATTCCTGTTGGAGTTCGGCATTGTTCTAAACCTTCCGTAATTAGCTCCTTCAATTCCGAGCCAGGTACTAAGTAGATCTTCCCTTCAAAGTAAATGATATCATCAATAACTTTGTATCTTTCATCGACCTTTGGAGAAAGAATAAAAGGCAGCATTAGTGGCTTCGTTCGGCAAGGTTGAATGTGAGAAGAAAACTGATGTGAGTTGCAGATCCGTTCTTGGCATTAGAGGACATCTATCCTCTCTTGTGACATTCTAGACATCATTCTCTTGGGGTTTGGCCTTTGGAATCCATTGCTATCAGCTTCATTATCAGCCAAATTGGATGCATTTCTACCTACAGGCAAATTTGATGTTTTGCTCATATCTTCTTCATTACTCATCCGATGCTTATGCTACTTTGAGGAAATGATTTTATGAAGATATTGGACTGTTTTGCGTCGCAAGATTGTTCACGCAGGTATTGCTCATGCGGCACTATTCACACAACACTATTCGTGTCATTGTAGCAACAGGTTTAAATAGCATTTGCTGGAGCATTATGTCAATAATATTGGAGCAATTAGTGAGTTGATAATCTGTCCGTATTTGATTTTATTAAATTCTGAAAATAACATCATATCAGTAGTAACACAATTTCCAATTTGCATATTATTGTACTTTCTTTTTGCTCATGTTGAGTGATTTTCAATTCCATGCAAGCAAACAATATAAATGTCTCATTTTCGAACTCATAAGGGGTTAAATTAGCAAACGGGGGAATAAGGAGTTGGATGCAAACTGTTTGACAAAATTCTTATCAGCAATTGTTTAGTTTTTGGGCATTTACAGGGTGTCCATTAAAGTGGTATCAGAGCCTTAAGTCATGCCATCCTGTGGAGACCTTACAGGAAATTTGGAACAACTGGATAGAGGGAAAAGTGTTTGACGAATTGTCAAAACACTAAAGTCGGAAATAAAACAGGTTAAGAATGTATGTTTGAGCATGCGACAAAGGCCATCAACTTCTGCCATACCAGAGCAAGACAACAAAGATTCGGACTCACAGTGCGAGCAGTCTAGTTCATCCATGCTAGTGGACATAGAATCCAATCATACAAACATAGAGGAGATATTCTTTGAACAAGACAGTAGTATGCATGACCGAGATGACAGGAATACAGGACTAGGCGGAAGCAAGAATGTCGATCCAAATCAGAAGGAGGTAATGTTCAGACGGTTATTGGGTACATTAGAGCAGGGGTAGCGTATGCATCAGGAGCAGAATAGGTGAATGGATAGGACGTTGCAGCTTATCGCTAGACAGACAGGCGTCAATATTATCCAGGTGATGCAAACAATGGAAATGGGGACAATGATAATAATGGAGGCCGAGGCAACAAAAATGGTCTGGAGAATAACATTAATGGTAATAATAATGGACATGGCAACAATGGGAATGAAGCTGATAACTTTAGACACGTTGCACGCCCAACTCAAACAGCGAGCTCGAGACATCTTCTTTCCACCTTCTCACCTAGAGATCCCATTCAACCAGCAAACGAACCGCAAAATACCAAGTTATAGGAGCAGTTTAGGAGGGACTGGGAGGCTAGTGGACCGTAGCTTTAGGTGGATATTTCCCTTAGAGATTATATGGACTTGAGGATGAGACACATGCCTTGAGCAGGAGAGAGAAATCAAAACTTTGAGCTGAGAAAGAAAGTTGGAAAACTTTCTTTACCTTATTATGATGATTCAGGGAAGATGATTGCACGAGCTTGGTAGCGGAAGGTAGATACATACTTCTAGTTGAATCCTATGCTTGAGAAGAAGGCTATCAAGTGTGCGACTATTCATAAGGAGTTGGATGCAAATTGTTTGACAAAATTCTTATCAGCAGTTGTTTAGTTTTTGGGCGTTTCCAGGATGTCCATTACACAGATTTACAATTAGTTAGTAGATAAACTAACTATAACTTATGCAAATTAGAACATTTGAATGGTTCCAAGGAAAGACGCCGATTTGATCAAACATATAAGGTTATATAAGAGGTAAATCCTTTTAGGATATTTATGCTTTACAAGATCTGACGATCTGTAGTCCAGAACAATATGATATCATAGTTATAGAATTAAAATCAACACTAGAGTTAATTCTTTAGCACAACATTATGATGAAGAAACAATTGTCGTAGAAACTATTACAGACACATGAGAATTCCAAAAATAACATTACAGCCCAGCATCATGATCTTTGTTCCAAGGATGAGACTACATTTACCATGCATCCCTTAACATCCAAAACGTCAAGCTTGTGAATGAACTGCAATTTGTTCAGCATGGCAATGCCAATTCTGAATGATGTGGTTAAATCAATTCCCCTCCTCAGCGGCTCATACTCTTGAACAATGGTAACTCTACAAATGGAAGGTGTTTACCGTATAGGGTAAGAACTTAACACATGTAGTATAACATGATTCAACGCAGAACAAATGCTTTATTCATATATGCACTTGCTGATTACAATCTGAATACAATGATTAAAATGATTACAACGATTACAATGATCACAACGATGATTCCAAAGTCCATCTCGGACGTGTACATATACCTTTCCAAAGAGGTGAATCAAGCGTCACGCGCCCGTTCGGATACTACTCTACCCGTTGGCTACACTATACATTTTACCGACAACAGAAGGTGTATGCATTAAAGTTGTGAGGGAGTGTCTGTGAATGAAGGTCTTTGTGTTTTAAATGTGCATTTCCCCGTATTAGAGCCATTTGGCTGTGTGTTGTCTTCTAAGTATGTATGTTCAAGAGTTGTCGATTGTACAAGAATGCCTTTCCTGAGGAAAAGCTCGAGTTATATTGATTTCTGAGGATTGTTGTCATCCTATGCTATTTTTTAAAAAGGTCAGAACTGTTCCAACTGGATTGTTTATTCATTTGATTATGTGTAAGCAATTTTTATGGCAAAGAGGTATTCACTCTGCTGATAAATTTCAAAGCATGTGTAATTTATTTATGTCCGGATAATATCTCTGAATACCATTTTCAATGGTAAACTTTGAATTTTCTAGTCAAATATCCCCATTTACCATTCATTGTTATACAATACCAATGGAAGCTCAAGGGAATTATACAGAAGGCCATAAGATTCAAATCAGATATCGGAGATTTCAGAAGATATTATAGCCGATCAATTTTGGTCTAGGCTCAAAACTGAAAGTTGGCAAGAATTTTTTTTTTAAAACCGCAGATCATATATTCTTCTGTAATGATGTTTGATGCTGAGCGTTTTTGGTAAAATGCATGAGAACGATTTGATATTGTACTGAATCTTTGAGAAGTTCAACAAAAATGTGAAAAGTGGGCAGCATCTTACAGAGGTCATTCTGAGGTCATATCCATCTTCTGTAAAAGTTGGTTGGGTAAGTGAAAGACAATTGAAAATCTGAAAAGCAATGTTTTTGCAAAAGAATTGAATAACACATCCAATGGTAATCAGTTATGGGACTTCCACAAAGAACACAAAGTGGGCAATGGATCTCTATATAATTGGTTTACAACTGCAATCCATAAAGTTCTTCGATACTCTTCTTCCCAACGTGGAAGAATTGGAAACATATTTATCCAAAATAAATCAGGCAGATTGTAGACTTCTTAATTGTGTCTTGCAGCCCTCAATGCTCCCTTTGGTGCAGCAGAAGTTTATGAAGCATCCACATAGTAATATTATGCTCGCAGTGACTTCATGTCTCAGTGAGATTATAGCGATAATAGCTCATATAGAAGCCTATAATGATGATGTTCAGAGAGAGCTTTTGCAATTGACTGTGAAGAGTTTTTAGAGGTCACATGATGACAAAGAACCTACCTATATTAAGGGTGTTAAGATCTTAGACACTATGAGAAAGGTCAGACCATTTGCCGTTATGATTCACCTTGAATGTATTGAAAATCAGGAAGTGTCATTCAGATAATATGAAGGCTTGCATGCATACAGTGATATCGTTACTCCTTGAAGAAAATGATGAAATATACAAAACGTTACAATCTGATTTCTTGGCCATTTGGAGGAACAAACATATTGCAACTCTCGCTGCATACAAATTCACCAAAAGATTGATTGGGCATGAAACTGAAATATTAAAGGAGTTTATGACTGGAGAGTGGCTATTATCAGCAGATATATAGGTTGCAAGGTCACAAAAATGAGCAAAAAAATGAGGTGAGAACAAATCTGTTTCACATGCCAGAAAACTTGGACACCTGATCACATTAGTCCACACAAAGTAGTAAAAGAAATTTGGACAAGCAATGAAGATGATAAGAAGTTTACCATTTTGCCCCTACAAAGTAACACAATTAATGGTGATGACATGGATTCAACTATTGTCAAAGGTATGGGATATTCAAAACTCTGCAATGGTGACTTAGAGATTGAAATTGAGAAAAATTTTGTTAAGGATTGTCATTTTCAATTTGAGAGAATGTTGGATATTTCTAAAGAAGTTTGCGAAACTTCAAATCACGAGGAGGTGCTTAAAGCTATTACAGCAACCTTCCCTTCGCATACAAATCAATCAAACAAGGAGTTTGAGACATAGGCTGACATCCTTGAGAGGTGTGATGAATCATGCATTTCTTATATCGACAACTCACTTATACATGATGGCGACTTAGAGGGCCAATCCAAGATGGCAATTCGAGATGCTGGTGATGACCAATCAGAAAATGCTTTTCAATATGACAATGATGGGAAGCATGACCTGCAAGTTACAAAAAAGATCACTGTTGCAGCTCTAGTATGTTATGAAAACACCCATTGGACCATTGAGGATCTCTAAGGGAAGCTAAAAGGGGATGGAAGGTAATTCTCTTGTTGCTGATTTGCAAGTAGTCAAAATTGCCCTTGAATGCATAAAAGCATATTATTTACATTTGCTCTCAGACATGCATTATGCTCCTAAGGTTGCTGACATATATGTCAGTTAATTGAGGGAAAAAGAGGATGAGGTTGGTAAGCTCAATAGGAAGCTTACGGATGCTCAGAAGGCATTGCCAATATACGGGCTGCTCTTTGTGAAACAAAAATTCAGATTGTTGTCACCAATCAAACCAGGGAACAAGAGGGCAATGGAAAGCATGAGTTTTTTTATGAAATGATTTAAGAACTTGATAGCATTCCACATTTCTTAATTCTTCTTTTCAATTTTGTTTAAAAGAAAATCTATAACTATTCCTGTGAGGATTCTCTTCTAACATCCTTAACTTGTTATGGAGCTGGAATTTTTTGATAAAGAAGTTGCACTTTAAACAACCTGAGAAAATATTACTAAGAGGATATTACTGCAACCACTGTACTGTTGTACCATGTTTTCTAATATAGACTTCCAAAATTTAATAATGCAATAAGAATCAGAAATGTGAAGAAGCATTCATTAATATGCAATGCTTATAATCTATTTGAAATAAGTCTCAAGACAGCTAATGTAAAAATGTTGACAATACAGGCATTCACTGTAATACTAACAAGAGTTCTCAGCCTAGACCTTGCAATCTCAAACAAATTCTGATTGCAGCAGTATGATAGAACTGAGGTTGTTCCGAGGACTTCAAGTCCCTCAGCGAACTATGCACAGAGATACGTGGGTCAGTTGAGGGTCAGCCTGAACAAGGCCAGCAAGATAATGTCTTGCAATGTTCATTTATTACTTCCTCTCCACCGTGGATGAAAAGGATGATTGTCTACTCCAGCCCGTGTGCAATGTTTGGCATTTGTAGTAATGTCGTTCACAGACAAGTCCCACTAACTTCTGAATGTCATCAATCCCAATTGACGAACACATAGCTTTATTTAGACACAACTATTGCTCCCAACCTTTTGCATTCTGTATGATACTCACAGATAAGCTTCCTTTTAATGGGTTGGTTTTCCTTCCTACTGCTCATTCATCATTAACAATACTTCAGTACAGTGACCGGATGTGCATCCAAGCCGCAAGCAAGGTTATCTAAAGGGGCTACGTCCTTCAACAACAATGCTAGAAACAGTAGTTCACTCCTAAACAAGGAAAAGATTTTTTCTTTCTCAAACTTTGATAGCTCCTCACCCCACCCCCACCCCCAACACGTGCCTGAATTCCTTTCTTAGACGATGTTAAGGTCCACTACAAGGAAACGGGCATGCGGGCCCCTGAGGGAAATCATGGCAAGAGTTGGTTGCATGTTGGCAAAGGCATTACAACTTGATTGTCAACATGTTGGAAGCAGCTGCGTCCACTAAGCAATCCAGTCATCATACTTTGGAAACATCACCATGAGGTCCGTTTTAGGATGAGCCAGACATAATGCTTCCAAAGGAACCATCACATCATCCTAACATTCCACTCTAGCCCATCGGGATGAGTAATAGGTTGAGTGACATCTGAAGTCAATCAAATTGGGGGGGTGGAGAGACATCATAGTCCTCCCCTCCTACGATTGCTTGTCCTCAAGAAATCGTAGTGCAAGGTGCTACAAGATATGTTCTCCTTCCCACGTGGCATCCTCTATGGGTAGATTCTTCCAACACACCAGATATTCTTTGATAACCCTATTTTGCAGTTGCCTTTCTCTCATCTCCAATATCTCTATAGGCACCAGCTCCAATTTCCCTTCCTCATCAAGAGGAGTAGTTTGGGTGAACCTGTAACATGTTGTCTAAGCACCCTTTTAAGGCATGAAATGTGGAAAACATTATGTATCCAGCTATCCACAGGCAGCTCCAACTCGTAAGCCTCCTCCCCGTTCCTTCTCACCACCTGATAGGGTCCATAAAACCTTGGCATGTGTTTTTCAGGGACCACTCTTCTTTAGTGAACTCTATTTGTAAGGCTGAAGTCGTAGAAATACCATCTCTCCCACCTTGCACAATCTCTTAGTCTTGTGACGATCGGCGTAGACCTTCTGTTGATTCCAAAGTAACGAGAATCGGAATCGAATCAGAATCAGCAAGGCCGAATCGAATCGTGAATCGGCCATGAATCAAAAATCAAATCGAGCACGAATCGGCAAATTTAAAAACCCTTGAAATTTAGTAACTTATTTCATAAACCCTTTATCGCTGATTTGATTCACCGATTCACAAAAAATCATTTGGCTTGAATCTAATCGTGTGGCCCGCCGCGACTCTCGGAACTATGGTTGATTCTGGGGTCGCTACATGTTCTTCTTAAAGGTTGCAACGATATCCTATTGCTCTTGCAACTAATCCTTGGCCAAAGATGACCGGCTATCGACCAAGGCTAGATCCATAAAAGACAACAACTCGTAACCATAAAGTGCCCTAAAAGGAGACATGCCAATGGATATATGATAAGTCAAGTTAAAGAAACACTCGTTCAAATATAACCATCTGACCTAAGCCCATTATTATCCTAAAACTTAATTGCGGAGATATCGTTCTACCCAATTGTCTACTATCTCTGTCTGTCCATCTATCTAAGGGCGATGACTCGTGCTAGAAGTCAACTACGTTCTGACTAGTCTAAATAATTCCTACAAAAAGATGCTAAGAAAGTTGTTGTCCCTATTACTGATGATGGATTTGGGAAGACCCTATATCCTGAAAACCTCTCTAAAAATTAATAATATTATCTGAAAGGTTGTCCGCTCAACAGGCGCTGCAAAACAAATGAGCATACTTCGTCAACCTGTCCATCACCACAAATATGTTGTCCTAACCTTGCACCTTTGAGGACCCTGTAATGAAGTCAATGGATATACTCTCTGACTTATGCTCTAGAACTAGCAAGGGCTGCAAAAAATGAGTGGGATACAAATGCTCTAATTTATTCTATTGACAAGTTAAACACATCCTACCATGCTAAAGAGCATCATCCTTGGGACCCTTCCACAAGAACCTCTCTCTAATTTCCCTATATGTCTAAAAGTACCCAAGATGACCTGTTATTGGGTTATCATGAATGGCCTGCATAATCTGCTCTTTAAATTTGGATTCAAGGACCAATTAAATTTTGTTTTTTAATAGATAATATCATCTATAACCTACATCTATCATTGTAAATCTGCCAATCCATGACCTCACACGCAAATGTGTTCTCAGAATACTCAACTAGCAATTGAGATTTCCAAGCAGCTGAAATCTTCAACATACCACAACAAGTAGCATTGGCTGGTCTCCTGGAAAGTGCATCCGCTACTACGTTATTCTTCCCCTTGACATATTCAATGTCAAAGTCATAAGCTTGAATCTTGTTGATCCACTTTTGTTGCCTCTCATTTAATTCCTTTTGTGCCAACAAGAAACACAAGCTATTATGATCAGTCATTACTATAAAATGCCTACCCATCAAATACTATTTGAATTTAGCTAGAGTGTGCATGATAGCTAACATCTCCTTATCGTATATGGAGTACAATTTTCAATGATCCTTCAACTTACTTCTCTCACACGCGATAGGATGCTTATCCTGCATAAATACTACTCCTATCCATATCACCTAAGGCATCACACTCCAAAACAAATGGCCTAGTAAAATGTAGTACTGCTAACACTAGGCACGTGCCCATAATCTACTTGACCTTATCGAATATCACATCTGCATCCTCGAACCATCTAAAAGCACCCTTGCTTGTGAGATCAGTAAGTGATGTTGCACACTGAGAAAACCCCTTCACAAATGTCTTGCAGTAGGTATACAATCCAAGGAATCCCCCAAATCTAAAACATTCCTTAGTAGCAACTAATCTAGTTTTGCTTGTATCTTTTCCTAATGAACCTTGACCCTATTGGCTCCAATAACATGACCAAGGTACAGGATCTCTATCAAGCCAAACTCACACTTGGATTCTTTAGCAAACAATGAATGTTGATACTTAGAACTTCGTCCAAATATTACAAGTGCTCCCAACTTCTGCTGAAAATCAAAATGTCATCTAAGTAAACCAACACAAACTTATGCAACTGCTTATTAAATATGTGGTTCATACATGATTGGAATGTAGCAGGTGCATTGGTGAGTCCAAAGGGCATCACCAAAAACTCCTAGTGTCCATAGTAGCATTTGAAAGCTGTCATGTGTACATCCTCCTCACAGACCCAAATTTGGCGGTACCCTAAATGAATCAATCTTCGAAAAATAGATGGCACCATGTAATTCATCCAATAGCTCATGCAAGGAATGAGATACGTAATTTTTATAGTCCTTTTACTCGATGCCCTATAATCAATACACATGTAGAGTCCTATCCTTCTTTTTGACCAAAACTATCGATGAAGAAAATGGGCTCGAGCTAGATCTATTATGCCCCATGTCTTGTAACTCTCTAATAATCCTCTCAATCTTGTTCTTATAATGCCTAGGTTGTCGATAAGGCATAATAATAATTGGCTTTGCACCCTCTTCCAACTCTATCGCATGCAGTGAAGAGGTGTGCCTAGAAGAATATCACCGAAAAGCCCTTTATTCTTATCTAGAACTGTATGGAAATCAAATGATGTTCATGTCCCAAATCTGAAATAGATTTAGCAAAGATAAAGCAATGTGCCCACTCTTTATCATTGTGCCTCAAGATGGACTCCAGATTATGATGAGCCGAGACGATCCTGGGACCTCTATCAGTCATAGCTTAAGTATGATTTGTTGAAATCCCCTAATGAACTCCCTCTTCTTTTGATCATGATCAATATTGGAGCTTCAAAGAGTCTAGAGCCACTGTAGACCCAAAATAGCATCCATCCCTCCTAACTTAACCACATAAAAAACGTGCAAGCAATGTGTAACTACCCAACTAAATCTCACATTTGGAAACCATCCCGGAACAATCAAGAAGATCTCCACTAGCAACTTTATCATCAAAATGTGGAAGTACTTCCACCTATAACTTCCTTTTTGCTGCTATGAAGGCACTAATGAAATTATGTATAGCCCTCGTATCCACTAAGAAAACTAGTTTTTGCTCTTTAACTACTTGTCAGCAAAATCATAAATGTTGTTTAAATGTTGTTAATGTTAACCATGTCATTAGTAATTAGCATGACCAACGGGTATGTAGTTGTGGTCACAATAGTTCACACCGCACCCCCTCGAACATTATACATACACTCCCTTGGATGGAAGAAGGCATCAATATTATTATTTATTTTTCATTCTTGTTGATGTAATCTGTGCTTGATATTAATGGAATGCATGGTGATTCTCTTATATAATCTTGCATTTCCTATCTTTGTTATAACTTTCATACAGTAGCATGCATTAAAATTTATTTAGTGTAGGTGGTAAACACCTAGTGTCGTTGCCTTAACGATTCTAGGAAGCAACAAAGTGTGGATAGCGAACAGAATGCAATGGGGCAGCCAATAGACTATGGGGAGGGTACCACCAAGAAGACAAGAACCCAGAATTATTCAAGGGTGAACAAGAGTTGACAATTGACTTCATCTCAATACTTCAAGCATCCATTAAGACACATGGGCAAAGGAAAGCCACACGAGAAGGAATACCAAAAGGTGTCCTGTGGAGCGCCCTCGAAGTCAGTCCGGCAATAGATCGTTTAATGTGTCGTCTCCCAAGGTTGTTGGCCCAGACATTCTTGGCAAATCAAAGCTAGCGAGAGGAAATCAATCAAGAGAACCGACAAAAAGTTCTCCAAGAGTATTGTCGTCGAAGGGAGAAATGCTGAAAGGAGGAAGAAGAGAGATGAATCCCACCGTAAGAGAAATATGAAGTGAATCCTGAAGAGGAAAATATAAATAAAGGAGAACACAGTGTTATGATTATGTCCATACAGTGACATATATTATATAGAACTAATAAATGAATAAAAGTGTTCCTAAGTTAAGCGTTGTTCAATTCCATAGATGAGAAGCATGCATGCCAAACTTATTAAATAAAGAGAGAATTAGAAAAGAACGAATAGACGAGAGCGAGGCTATCCAGTGGCCTTCATCACTACAACCACAAGTGGAACAAAGGGTTGACGGAAGGAAATCTAGGTAGTACTACCGAACGTGAAGAAGCACAAGGAGAACCATACAGTAGGGAAGACTACCATTAAGAGTATGGTAGATAGCACCAAAAAGTGACGACAACTTGATAGAGGAGACAAGGAGCCAATTACAGAGTTCAGCCCTTACATCGCACAGTGAGGCAAGGGAAGCCCAAAGGAAGAAGCAAGGAGAGGCCAAGAAAGTCGAGGACACCAGAGTAGTGAGGAATGTCGAAGGGACACCACACAGTGGTCAAAACAACCACTCAAGATCCAACCTAACCAACTCAAGAATACAACCCATTGGAGGCAACAAAAACAAAAACATCTCCTTGCAAAACAGAAAATACCAAATTTTAATGGTGACAAGAAGGAAGAACCTATAAGGCATTGTAGAACCTGTAAAGCCATTTGGACGGCGAACAAAGTTATGGACAAATATGAATGGGTCCAAGAGTTTCCAGCGACTTTACAAGGAGTTGTCATTGATTGGTACTCCAACATGGATAAAGCCAAAATAAACACATGGGCTAACCTCAAAAGAGAATTCAAGGCTGAGTTCTGAGTACTTCAGGAAGGCAACAAAATACTCACCAAAATCTTCAGAGCCATAAAAGGAAAGGAGGAAACCGTACAAGCATACAATTGGATGCTTAAAGAGTTGTTCGGTAAGATGGAGACCAAACGGCTAACGAATTGAAAGAGAGATGGTTTATACAGAGATTAAAGCTTGCCCTCAAAAAGAAAATGAAAATAGAGTCACCTACGTCATACAAGGACACCTATGACAGAGCAATGATCCTTGAAAGCGAAGACAAAACTTCAAAGAAGAAGAGGAATAAATCCTCATCAGAGAGTAATGTATCATCCGAAGAGAGTAGCAATAACGATGAGTCAAAGTAGAAGGTGCAGGCCCTTCAGAAGAATATGGAATGGATGATGAAGGAAATTAAAGTGATGAAGGGGAATGTAGGACGAAGTGATGAGGGAGAATTGTGGTGTACATAGTGTAAGGAGAATGGGCACATGAAAGGTTTGTGCCTAAGAAAATCATTCTGTGACAGCTACCAAGTTATGGGTCATTCCACTAAGGAATGCATGTACAACATAAAGATGAGGAGCAAACATGTGCTCTTTTACACATGAACAACTATCCACCTCTGGAGGTAGCAAACATTGCACAACTAACAAATGATAATGCATCATTCGGCTGGTTTCAAAATAATCGGTGTGGAAGTAGAGGAAATAATGACAACAAGAGTCAAATACAATGTGATTCAAAGGGATGGTCGATGATCTAGTGCCAGGCTTGCAGCCAGTGGGGCAACTTCGCCCGAGACTGCCAAAAGGGCAACACACCACAAAAGTTGTGCAGATGGTGCACCTTGGAGATCAGGAGAATGCTAATTGTCTAAAACCCAGTGTGAACCTTCTCAACATCAAGGAAGAAAAAGTGCTTGTCGTCACTTAAAACCAAGCTAAACAAACCACATACCATGATTCCTGTAAAGAGAAGTAAAGGGTATGGGAGGCTAGAAAGGAGATCGAGAAAGCAATTAAGGTTTAGAAGGATACACACAACAAGGCTAGTACTTCTGGATGGACAATAAGCAAAAAATAATATATTACAGCAAATGTTACAAATGAAGGTACCCATAAAAATCCAAGACCTCCTTCAAACCATGCCTTAGTTGAGGACAACATTATTGAGTACCTTCTCCCTACAACCTAGCACCACTACGCAAGCCGACACTGTACAGCCAATGCATATTCCTGAAGGATCGGCAATGGATCCTATGTCACTAGCAGTGAATAGTGGTCAACATCTTTTGGTCATAGAAATTGGTATCCTCAAAATGATTATGACAAACATCATTATAGATGGCAGGTCTGGGATAAATGTCCTTCCCAAGGAGACGTGGAAGAAACTCGGGAAACCCACCTTGTGGCACCTGACCTTCAATTTATTGGATGTCGACCAATAGGGAATTAAGCCCCTCCGAACATTAATGGCCCAATAGGTTACAATAGGTTCGCAGCCAGTCTTGTTGAACTTTGTTGTGATTCTGTTTAAAAAGAAAGGCTATGATGTCATATTGGGTAGAGGATGGTTAGTGAGGTGAATGCCATTCATAATTGGAAGAAAAATACCCTCTCCATTGAAAGTAACAGACAAAAGTTTGTCATTAACCTCCATACCTAGATGGTAACTGAAGAGATTGCATCTTATTCGTTGTCAGAGTCCAACAGAGAACATGGCTAACTGTATGAAGAAAGGAATCGCATGGAGCTTAATGACAAAGGTGTTCTACAATTGGAGGAATATTCAGAGGACAACACAAGCTCGATGAATGGACTCTTCCATTGGCTATGTAAAACTTTGTCTTGGATGGACTCTTTTAAAAATATATCTCCTTGGTAATCAATGATTAACTTTGAAAAGTGAACAAAACAAAATATAGCCTCACTGTGTGCGAATATGTCTTGTCTAAAATTTATATTTTGTTATTTTATATTGAGGACAAGTTGGTCCTTACACTTTTGGATGTGATAACCCACATGCTAATAGGGATCACTCTTAATTTTTACAATCTTCAGCTCCTCCTAGATATTATTGACCTTAACTATGATATTATTTAGTTATTTAGTTTATCATTTATTCAAATTAATATTTAACTATTCATTATATTTATTATTTATTTTACTACTATTATAAATTATAAAATTATTACCAAGATATTCATTTACTGATTTTATATTTAGATTTCATTATAATTTAATGTTTTTATTATTCATTATTAAAATCACTTTTATTAAATTTTATATATATATATATATATATATATATATATATATATATATATATATATATATATATATATATATATATATATATATATATATTTATATTTATAATTTGATTTTATCAATTTAATTATAATTATTTATACAATAATAATAATATTTTATTTTCAATTCTTATTTATTATTAGATTTAATCCCAGAGAAGGAGACATCGCAAAACAGAACAATTTTCTTTGCCAGCCAAACACTACCAAACATATGATACATTCCAAGCTTGGCCGTAAAATTTCTACTGTGGGTATAGGGATTCAATAATTTTTGTTTGGGTACCAATGGTATGACAAGATGTTCATTTTGAACAAAATCAAATGCATTGCTCAATGTACCATTTAGTACAGGCTGTACCGCACCAATAAGTAAGGGTGTGTGAAGGGACTAGTTGAAACACCTATGTTTTTGGGCACATTTTTCCTTGCTTGGGATCATTTTTGTTCTACTTTCAGAATCCGTGTCGTTTGTGGCTGGAGAGTTGAACATATGATGAGTTTATGGTGAACTTGTGCATCTTGTCCCTGCCACACCAGCAATAGCAATGTTCTATTTTAAAACTGTAACATCTGACTTGTGATATCAGACTGCTATCATTCCTCCAGTGTACTTTGGTGAAGATTAAATGTTGCCTTGAGGTTACTTTCAACTTATGAATGCTTGTTCATGTGTTGGGAGAACGTTTGATGAGATTTCTAATTGTTTTACCTCACTATTCAGACCTTTTGTAGTGTGCTTTTGTATATTCTCAGACCTGTGCACGCATTCTTCACCACTCATTCAAGGCATCTCAATATCATTTCACGGTTAGGTGCTGGGTTCATGATATCTGATACTAATTCGGGGCTGTTAAAGCAGTTCTTTATAACCAGTACTGCAAGTCAGCAGTTATCC
The DNA here is from genome assembly GCA_028749045.1 of Cupressus sempervirens. Classification (NCBI taxonomy): domain Eukaryota; kingdom Viridiplantae; phylum Streptophyta; class Pinopsida; order Cupressales; family Cupressaceae; genus Cupressus; species Cupressus sempervirens. The sequence continues at coordinate 460,083,389 of CM053786.1, read as the reverse complement.
TTCTTAAATAATGTTTATTTTACATATTGACTAATCTTATAATACTAGGATGGTTATAACACCAAGGATCTTTCATTCCTATGCATTTTATATCATGGCATTGGATGGTAGACTTGCCATTGGGATTGATTCTTAAAGATTGCTGATGTAATTACCCCACAGACTAAGTGATCATATTGTACTAAATTTTGCCACTGAATGCAAATACCCTTAAGGTTTTCCACTGAATAAGTGAAAGTGCCCCTGTTGTCCACTAAAAAATTGACTGATTTGTATTAGCTCGTCCCTGAATAAGTGGAAAAAATTTATTTTCATTTCCAGCATTGCAAATACACCCCACTGAATAACTAATATTGGCTGCCTAGTCACCTAGTGCTTAACATTCAGCTGCTGCAATTAATTCAAAATATGTAGAACAGTAAGTTGCACAGATATTGCATTGCAATCTCACTTTCAGCTGAAACAAATTTCGAAAGAAATAATTAAATTCAGGGTGGTTATTAGATTCAGCATTCTCACATCCCAATACTACTATGAAGACTTAGAAAGACCACATTAAAGCAGTGACTCATAGTTCTCTCCATAGATGCAGCAATGTATATTTTCTAAATTCTTCACAAGCATAATAACTTGCATTGAAATAAGGTAATTGAAATCTTTTTTCAACCCTCCATTAGTGGTCTTAATTTTTTTCATATATGTAAAGAACATAAATTTTCTATACATTTCACATAAAAACTAACTCGTATAACAAGCAGCTATTTGTATTCTTTTTCTAACCCCAATTAGAAATTTTCAACTTCTATCACAAGGCCTATAAGCATAAAAGAGTTTCCCACCAAGCTAATGGTCTGTATGGCTGGAAAACTTCCCGATTCATTCTATTTGTGTAGCGCCGTAATCCTCACCTTCCATATTTATCATGTACATTTCTATAAAATTATAAATATATTACAGTACAAGACGCAATCAATTTGCATTAATAAAAAACCACATTACCTCGTATCAGCTGACTGACTGATGGGGCCTAGGAACCATCAAAAATAATTATAACGTTTTCATTTTTACAGAATGTTTTACAGCCTATACATCACATGTATTTTGTTGGGAAAGTATGAGTTCAATTTAATTTTCAAATCAAAGGAAAGTAGTACCTGAATAAAAACAATCATTTGTCAAACACAGATTGATAATTACAATATCAGATATCTATCCACAAACCTGATATATTTTATTTGAATGTATTCCACAGTATGTTTGCAGCAAATATGCCAATGATCTCTGTGGCTTCCCAAGAACATCACAAGCCTGAAAAGAAGCAAGCTCCCTTTTCAACATGACTTTTAAGACAGAACAAACAAAGAATAATGCCATTGCAACCTTTACCAAAATGAGGCCAGAAGGAGGTTTGATTGAACATAACAAAATAAGTTGAGAAAAATTATTGTAATATTCTAACATACTAGGTAATTATCACCTGAGAACTAGAAACGAAAAGAATTTTTTGCACAATACATAAGAATGTAAGAAGATGAGAAGGATTTGATTATCAATCTATCTATCTGTTTCACTTACACAGTTTAGTGCCAAGAAACAGAATGAATGCCATGAGAACACGATTACTTCATAATGATTCTTTAGCAAGTAAATGGAACCCACTATGTCAAAGCTTACACACTTTTTGTTTCAAGTAATTCTATTAGTAAAGATTGACGTCATTGCTACAACTGTAACTATGAGACACCACATACTGATCATAACTGTTCATGTCAAAATATTGTGTCTTAAACAGCAATCCAGTTAATATCCGGATGCATAAGCTGAAAATGTGAGAAGCATCATGACTTATATGCCAAAGGAGGACGCTGCTACTGGTTTAATGGAGAAAGATAAGCATGAGGTTTTTAATAATGCTTCTAAGAAATTATAGGCATATGCATGCTTTTTTTACTAAACCTCAATCTGATGGTGGGAGTCAGTATTTATAAAAACCTATGTTGTCAGTTGGGATCCAGTGGTTTAACAAAACATGTTATCGAGTTCATTAAATTAAGTGTGACCAAACAATAAATATATAAAATATCATAAATATATGAAACAGTATATTATACACAAATAAAATAAATAGGAAGGTCCGATGTCATTTACTGCTCACAAAACCCTATCAACTGGCTGTGTGAGCTTCAAGTCTTCTCTGGATCTTCTTTCTTCTCACCATGATTTTGACCACAATGTAGACATTGCTCATCCCCCTCCATAAGACCTCCCTATGTGGCCCTCTAGCTCACTTCCCATTGATGCACCTCTGCCAATTGTTTCTTTGGCTGCAGGTAGTGATAGATGTGGTGGTTGGGTTCAGGTTACCTCTATGGCTTCTGAGGTCAACACTTCTCAACTTGATTCCACCACAGATCATAATTCTTCTGATTTTTTCACATCCTGGATTGTATATAATGTTCAGAAAAGTATCTGCATTCCTATACTAGAGTATGTATCTAATATTTTGGAGGGGACTACTACATGGCTCTTGGTTTTAGGTTTCACAATTTCTAACCTAACCTTGCAGACGTTCAATCATTGATCTTGAAATGCTAGAATATCTTTGTCTATTCAAATTTAATCATTTATCACTATACATAGGGCCTTTTCATTATTGTTTATGGTAATAAGACAGATAAAGATTTTATTGTAATGTCCCTGATGGAGCCCAAATTTTTGCAAATTGAAGCTTCCATTTCCTAGTTGTAAGGATTTGTGTATGAAGGAGCGATACAGACTGGAAAACAAATTGGTTCCAAACAAATGATGGAGATGGACAACTTCATAAATGTTTTCTTTTGAGCAGCCTTGTGATGAAAGGAAGAATATGATAGCATGTGAAGCATGACGACTTGCGATGAATTGTAGATTAACTGTGTTGAGGGTGTATGGAACCTTCTGATGGAAACAGTAAGGAGGAGTTGGGAAATGTTCATTTTTAGATTCCGTCCAGTGATTGAAAACCATGTTTGGGGGTGCAGATGTTTTGATAAACAATACAACACTGCTGGGGCAAGATCATTCAAAATAGCACTTGGAATTTGACCTTAAGGAAAAGGTTCATCATAAATGTTCAAACAATATTTTACCTTTCACATTCTTTACATGAAGCCCACCTGTATTAGACATCACTGTACAGGAATGATCAAATGGTGTACAAACCGTCAGAAGTCCTATAGTCAATACAATGAAAAATAGTAAGCAAATGAGGTATCAGGAAGTCAAAATCAAATTTGATAATGGTTCTCCATAAGGAGGTTTCAGACATTACAGTTGAGGGACATATTCAAAATCCCAATGGCAACGAAGTTAAGTAATATACAGACTTACCTATTGTCAACTTTAAGACAGTAAACGAAGCCAAGAAACTTACGGATACCCCTAAGCATGAAATGGCATGATAAATATCCAGTTTGAAAGATAAATAAAGGATTCGAAGAAGAAGACATTGGTCTAATAAACATCAACACTGTAGAACATTAGCATTTGAGAGGAGTATATACAGGTGTCGTGGTTAGTTACAGATCTTGTGCAGAAGCATGCGCGGATGTACTCATATCGTTCTGAAGGAAAATTGATGCTGGTGACTAACCTATAAAGAATTGCGATAACCTATAAAGAATCGTGATAATGTTATTTTCCACCAATGGAATCACTTTGCAAGAATAATTCACCACGAACCATATAGTATCATTGTTAGAGTATTAAACGTCAACTATGGATTTCCATATGCTCCAGAAAAATTAGAGGCATAAGATATCCCATTGAGATTATTAAAGATCCCGATTAAAGATATCAAGCAACAATTACTTTAAAAACAAAAGGATTTAAATGAAAAGGTACAATTAAGAAATGTAATTTGTATTATATAAAAGCATGACTTTTTGAAGAGTCATATTCTATTACGAAAAGTCATGAGTAAGATATAAATAAGAAAGCATTTGAAAAGGGAGTAAGATAAGACATTCGAACATCCATTCAAATATTCAGAAGAAGCATTTTTATATTTTTATATTTTTGTAAGGAGGAATAAGGGCTCAATATGGCTTTGTAATGTAAATTCCATTATTTTATTTTTAAAATAAAATAAAATGTCTTTTGTTTATTTTTAAATGGCGTGGAGATTTAAACTGCAGGCAAATCGTCCTTTGTAAATATTTTTGGAATTTTGTATACAATTTAAATGTCAGATAAGTGGACATGATCATTTAAAATTTTTAATTTGATCATTACAGATATTGTGAAATATTAAATCATTTCTGTATTTGTATCCAATTTGTCTCCCTGTCAGAGGAGTTAAAATTCAATCTGGACTAATTTAAGATTGCGTAATATTTGGTCTGTTGCATCTTGATGATTTAATTGTTAACAGTATAAGTGCACATAAACTTTATGAAGTTGTACGTGAAAGTTCACGGAAGTTGACTCTATAGCCCAGATGAGCAAAGGCACTAGTTTTTGTTTGCCGTATGTTTATTGTACTAGGTAAAGAAATTAATGCATATAGACAATGGATCAGAATAGCAGAACTCCTTATATTATTCGCATACGGCAGAAGACGTTACATCAGATGATGATAAGATGATTACAACAATCCCGAAGGAGGGTATATATACATATCGAGGAACCTTCCCGAAGGTGTCTGTCGGCTACATAATAAGAACCTTCCTGATACCAACGAGAACCTTCCTGATACACACCCTGTCGGCCGATACCGACGACACGCCTCCCGATACCGATGGCATGCATCCTGATACAAACGGAATGCATCCTGATAAACTATTTATTGTCGACATCATCCCCCCCAAAAAGAAAAGTCGTCTCCAGACGACCACACAACAAAAACCCAACAACTAACTACATTATTCATAAAACAACAAAAACAACATGGACTTATACATCATGAACTAGAAGGTTGTGTCTCCGACTGTGAAGACCGGCTTCATCGAAGCTGATACACTTGATCTGTTCGGACCTTCAAATTAGCTCAGATCTGAGAGTTCTCTTCCACTACTTCCTTCAACATCAATGCAACCTCCTGACACTCAGCTTCTTTCCGATCATGAGCCCTCTTCGCTGAGTCCTCCTAAAGAGCTTCTATCAAACGTTGCTTCGCTGCTGCTACCTGCTATTTCGCCTGCTACTTCCCTCGTGCACTTTTCTCGAGTTGTGTTAACAAGGCTGCCCGCTCTGCTTCCCATGCAATCTGTTGGGTGGCAAGTCAGTCGGCCATCTCCTCCCGAGCCTTCTCCGTCGTCTCCCGAGCTTCCTGCCCAGCCTCTGTCCGTCTTCTCTCTGTAAGCACCAACTCCGCCAAGGAATTGCTTCGCTTAGTGATGTCAGCAAGGCATGAATGAACGTCCTTATCCTTCTCCTCTGCTACTGGTAGAGGGTCCGACACCTGCACCCCTTCATTTACTTTCTCTGTTGCTACTGCACTCTGATCCTCTAGCCCTGGTGATGTCGGTACCTCGACAACCTTGCTGCTCGACCAAATGGCTTCCAACCGCGTGTGCTCTCTCATGGGAGACTAGATGGAGGGACCTCCGGCAATAAGGGCAAGCAACCGTCATCTCAAGTACTCACTTGCCCGACTCACTGTACTCATCCATTCCACTGCTGGCACCTAGGGTTCTGCTTCCGGAATACTGAAATCAGCATCCTAATCCTCATGCAACAGAGTGTCCGCTATGGTGACTACTGCATCCATCCCAATCACCTCTAGTCGAACCTGCTCCTGCGTGCCCCCATGACGAACTCCGCCCTCTGCTGCCAACTATACTACAAGAGGTGGCTGACGCAAACTTTCTGCTACAAGTATAGGGGTCGGTTCCCAAACTGCTGGTTGAGGCTGCAATCCTGCAAGTTGCGTACCCATAGTCATGGCTGCTGGCGATGCTGTCCTCCGACTTACTGAGGTCTGGACCGGCACTGAGTGTGGAACTAATCCTACTACTACTGTCTGTGATCTAGGATTAAGAGTTACTAGGGTAATTATCACTGGATGCCGAAACTGTCCAAACCCCGGGATGTGAACATCCGCCATAGTGTGCATATGCGAGGCTGAAAATGACAGAATTGATGGCATAGTAGTTACTGGCGCAGCCATCAACTGTCGCGGAAAGCGAAGTGGAGTTGTTGAAATTACCTCGACTTCGTCATCATCTTCCTCCTCATCCTGCTCCACCTCCATCTCCTCAAAATCGTCCTCACAAGATGTGTCCTTGCGACCACTATCTGTGTTGCCTGATTCGTCCACCTTGTGTCGTGCCCTCTTGTGGCCAACACCCTTTTGTCCTGTAGGTGAGTCTAAATGCTTCCATTGCATTACCAAAGGCTCGCCAAGTACAGTCGGACTTGGATTAATTTCCAACTGCTCATGGGGTATCATCCTTGCAGTAGCTTCTAGAAAGAGTCTGATGGCGTAGTGCAGCATATAGAATGTTTTATGGTGCAGAGTAATAAACTCATCCATGCGCGTGGCTAAAAGAGAAGCCCAATCATACACATTCCCATTCATGAGCCCGTTCATCATGCTAACCAACGGAAAGGAAATGTCGAATGCCCTGTTGGACCCTGTGAGCCTACTTTTTACCACATCCATCAGGCACTTCCAATGGCCATCTCTAATGTCAAACTTCCGCAACCCTCTTCCCTTCGAAGTGCCAATAAGGGTATCTGCCTGCTGCTACACATGGTCATTACACAGCAACTGTACCAGCTATAACTTTCTTTCCCTGTCCATTTATTGTGGGTTACTGTCAATTTTCTTCCCACCTTGTGCCACTCAAGGAATGTTGAACACTCTGATAAAGTCAGCTGGCCGAAATGAAACCATGATGTCATACCCCAAATACGGAATTGAACACTTTCGGGAATGCCTGTCATAAGCCTCAATCATAGGACACAAGACGCCCTCAAAATCTCGGATATAGAAAAGTGGCATCCGGATTGCCCACTCCACCTGCGCCTTTCTGATGCTTGCTTTAACGAGGTGAGTATCCGGATCTTCATCCCACCATTTCTGGTAGTCCCATCCATTCAACCCTTCAAAAACTACGATCTGTGGCATTGTGTGCACATCTGGCTGATTCTGCACTCTTGCCCTCTGCTTGCCTTTATCCTTTCCGCGTAGCCATGCTTGAGAAGGTCCTGCCTATACATCTTGGTTCATGGCTAAATCTTGATCTAGTTGCTTCCTCCAAGCCCGCTTCCCAATTGATTGCATACCTAGTATGCCTTTACGAATTTGCAGAAAAGAAAGCCGTTAGGTCAATTACTTATCCATACGGCTACAAAATTCCCTCCTGGCCTATGTACGAATGCTGGCCTTTTGCCCGTACTCTTGTATGTCGTACGGCCGTACGACTTCTCTACTCCTATATGTCGTACCAATACAGTCCTTCCAACAGGCGGTTCCCAAGATGGATGCCTTGGATAGATTCATCTACTGCTACAGTTTCAGTATGGTTGCTAAGGGAACACTACCAAAATCCATGTTACCCCTAGACGTTGTACGGCTAGTCCTTCCCCTTCTATGCTGGATGTGATCACAAACCCTTGAATGCCGTACACCCTTCCAATATGCAAGCTACTCCACACACATGCGTTCGCCAGTGAGAAGAATCAATCACTAATCATCCCCTTTCTGTACTTAATGCAATTCGCAACTTTCAAATCTGGTTCTTAGTCCACTGAGCGCCTTCCAGTAAACGCCTGATGTTCTCTGCAATCCTCAAGGCTAAATTCCCTACTATGGCTTTACAACTTGATTTGTATATGCCTTGCCTTCAAACTCCTGTCCGTACAACCACAAAAATACTCCTACCGATTATACCTTCCATACGGTAATTGTGCCTTTGTTGTCGTACTTTATGCTTTTAACTTGGTCACCGTACGCTAAGATAGTTGGTGCCTAAAAGAAGTAATTACGCCATACAAATGTTGTACGGTGAATGACCTATAGCTTCATTTCATCTTATAAACTGCCATCAGGAGGGAAGTCATATGGCTCACTATGCAACCATAGTTAAAAACTTAACAAGGTCAACAATATGCCTCCAGAACTGTCTTCTGCGCTATACGTAAGAAGCTTGTCTCCTGACACAACCTAAACCCGTACGGTGATATAGTTGTTGTTGTCGTACAGTAATGCAAGCCTGGTATGCCGTACGTGGTTATATCTTTGAATGACACCTCCCAATGAACTAATCATCAAATACCTCCAGAATGAATGCCTGATGTCTTCTCCTGTTATGTACCCTGATGCCACTACTGGATTACCATACGGTGATATACTAGAAGTCGCAGGAAGTCATAACTGAGAGTCGTACGGTGATCGACTTAAGCCCACACTAAGCCGTACAATGATGTAACTTATATGTTGTACGGCAGTGTAATTGTTATGTCGTACGGTGATGAACCATTGTATTGTACGGTGGTCACTATTTATTCACCATGTCGTACGATCACTTGGCCATACGGTACTTTTTCTGAATTTGTTTTTTTCTTTTTTTCTTTTTTTTTTTCCTTTTATTTTTTTTGCAAACAAATTTCTACTGCTCCTTCATATTCATGGATGGCGACAGCTTACCGGGCACGCGATAAATTTTTAACTTGCACCTGTTCACTGGTCTAGAACTTCTTATCCATCCAGCATCCATAACTTGATCGCTCCATTGTCGCCTACCTCCCAGATCTGATATGGTCCGACCCACTTAACTTTGAACTTGCCCGGCTTGATCTCATTCCGGCCGTCATACTTCAAAACCCACTGCCCGGGTTGAAACCTGTTCAATTTCAAGTGATTATCGTGCCATGCCTTTCGCCTATTCTGGGTAAACATTTGGCGTTGTTGCCCTATGAACCTACAAAGAGGGAGGAATGAAGATTAATGCCAAATAAGCTTAAAAAAGATCGAAATAAGGTGAAGGGAAAAGATGGAATACGTACTATGCAAGAAAATCTAATTTTGGCACAGCAAGCCGAATGCAAAAGGAAGTTCCAAAAGATTGCTGACGGACACAGAAGCGCGGAAGAATTGTTGGAAAAGACTCGACAGCGGGTGGAGTTGGTGGAAGAAGCAAGGGAGGAGTTTTTGAATTTGTATTCGCCGAGGGAAGAGAATCCCGACGGAAGAGAATCAACTCGCATGGCTCCAAGTGCCAAGGGGGCAAGAGCGTGGAGTGAACTCTTCGTCCACGATACACTTCCAGAAGGGACAAATTCATTGAACAGAGACCTTTCTTCACCAAACAACGTCAGCGTCGGGATACCAAGCATCGGTGTCAGGATGGCGGGACCAAAGGAGAAGTTGCCTAAATTTGATGGTGATGGAGCACCTAATCCCATCCAACATTGTAAAACTTGTGAAACCATTTGGAGGGCCAATGGCATAACGAATACAAACGAATGAGTTTGACAATTTCCGGCTACCCTACGGGGTGTTGCAATTGATTGGTTCACTGATGTAGGTCCCCAAAACTTAACCACTTAGGACAATCTTAAGGAGTTTACTGCCGAGTTTCAACTGCTCCGTGACGACAACAAAATCATAGCAGAGATATACAACACAAAATAGGGGAAGCATGAAACAGTCTGAGTCTACACCAGGGAGTTGAACGACTTGATCAATAAAATGGAAAATAAGCCGGCTAATGGGCTACAGAAAAGATGGTTCATTGAAGGCCTTCACCCGAAGCTGCGGAAGAAGATGAAGATTGTGCCGCCATCGTCATACACTGAAGCGTACAATCGGGCAATGAACCTAGAAAGTGAGCAGAGGATGAAAAAGAAGAAGAGTAGCTCGTTAGATTCAGATGATGACACATCTTCAACACAGGAAAGCGGTGATGACAAAAAGGACAGCAAGAAGGTCTGCGCCCTCCAAAAGGACATGATTCGGATGATGAAAGAGTTCAAGAACATGCAAAAGGACACCAAGGGAAATGAGCTATGGTGCACCAAGTGTAAGAAAGAAGGCCATACGAAGCGATCTTTCCCGAAAGACCAATTTTGTGAGATTTCTCAAATCATGGGACATTCGACAAAGGAATGCCCTTTCAACCTGAAAACAACAGCACCACAACAAGTGTTCTTGACACAGCAGGCATCCGCAGGGAGCGGGAACACCAGTATGGAGGGTGCCACATCGGGAGGATACAGAAATAATCAGCAAGGTCAAAACAACAATGGTAACAATAATAATGGCAGGAGTCGAATTCAGTATAATGCGAACGATCAACCAATAGTTCAATGCCGCGCATGCAGTTTGTGGGGCCACTTTGCCCGAGACTGTACAACAGTGAACACATCGAAATTGTTATGCAAATGTTGCAGACCTGGCGATCATGATGGTGCTAAGTGCCCAAAGTTGGGAGTAAACTTGATCACCGTCGGGATGGACGAAGAAGAGGTTATGGCCATCACTCAGAACCAGGCGAAACTATACCTCGACCCGACGGAGGAAAAGAAGAGACTGGAGGAAGCACAGGCAGAGGTCCATAAAGCAACGCAGGCAGAAACGGCACACCTGAAGGACACGATTGGTACCTCTGCACAGAACTGCGCAAAACAGAACATTGTACAGCAAATATTACAAACTAAGGTACTCGTCAGGATGAATGATCTATTGCTCACTATGCCTCAACTCCATATGGCACTCACGAATATAGCTCCAATTGCTAAGCAACCAGCAGAGCAAGGCAGAAGGAAGGTGGCGCAAGTGCAAAAGATCTGATGCTGTTAGCCCTTTCATCCGGATGCCATCCGGCAGTTGTTGAAATGGGCATTCTCAGGACTATACTGACGGACACGATTGTGGACAGAGGGTCTAGTGTCATTGTGCTACCAGAAGATACCTAGAAAAGGTTGGGATAGCCAACATTGTGGCCACCTACATTCCAACTGCTAACAGCCGATCAACATGGAATCAAGCCATTGGGAGTCCTGATAGCACAACCAGTGACGATTGGAACACAGCCGTTCTTGTTGGACTTCGTCGTGATCCCACTAAAGCAAAAAGGATACGATGCCATTCTGAGCCGGGGGTGGCTGATACATGCCAAGGTTAAACACGATTGGAAGAAAAATACTTTATCACTTGAAAGCAAAGGCCGAAAATACGTCATTGATCTACACACTCAAATGGTCGGGGAAGAAACTCTGTCATCAGATTCCGAAGAAGAAGAAGATGAAGGGAGGCAGCGTATGGCACCAGATCAGGAGGGAGTCCTACGATTGGAGGGTGATGACAATTTGGATTCAGTGAACGGTCTTTACCATTGGCAGATAGAGGACTATGAATTGTTTCAAAGTTGCAACATCTTGACAATTGAGGAAAGATGAATGTTGCACCTAGTCGTTACACACCAACTGTAACTTTCTTTCCCTGTCCATTTTTCGTGGCTTATGGTCAATTTTCTTCCCACCTTGTGCCACTCCAAGAATGCCGAACACTCTAGTAAATTCAGCTAGCCGAAATGAAACCACGACGTCAAACCCCAAATACAGAATTGAACAATTCCAAGAATGCCTGCCATAAGCCTCAATCATGCGACACATGTCAGCGGGCCGAGAAACCTTTGAAGAGAGACTTCATGCCTCTGAATCCCTCTCATGCTCAGGTGCTCTTTGAACGATTGGGATTGGACTTCATCGGACCCCTAAAGGCGAGAAGAACCAGAAGATGTCGATACATCGTCGTAGCAACGGAGTACCTAACCAAGTGGGTGGAGGCACGCGCACTGACAGATAACTCAGTGGTAACCATAGCAAAACTTATTTATGAGCAAATTATTGCTAGGTACAGGATTCCATTGCAGCTAAAGAGTGATAGGGGAGGACATTCATTCCCAGAAGTGTTCAATTCCGTATTTGGGGTATGACGTCATGGTTTCATTTCGGGAAGCCGACTTTACCAGAGTGTTCAACATTCCTGGAGCAACACAAGGTGGGAAGAAAATTGACAGTAAGCCAGAAAAAATGGATAGGGAAAGAAAGTTACAGCTGGTACAGTTGGTGTGTAATGACCAAGTGCAGCATTCGTCCTTCCTCAATTGTCAAGACGTTGCAACTCTGAAACAGTTCATAGTCCTCTATTTGCCAATGGTAAAGACCGTTCACTGAATCCAAATCATCATCACCCTTCAATCGTAGGACTCCCTCCTGATCTGGTTCCATACGCTGCCTCCCTTCATCTTCTTCTTCTTCGGAATCTGATGACAGAGTTTCTTCCCCGACCATTTGAGTGTGTAGATCAATGACGTATTTCCAGCCTTTGCTTTCAAGTGATAAAGTATTTTTCTTCCAATCGTGTTTAACCTTGGCTTGTATCAGCCACCCCCAGCCCAGAATGGCATCGTATCCTTTTCGCTTTAGTCGGATCACGACGAAGTCCAACAGGAACGGTTGTGTTCCAATCGTCATTGGTTGTGCTATCAGGACTCCCAATGGCTTGATTCCATGTTGATCGGCCGTTAGTAGTTGGAATGTAGGTGGCCACAATGTCGACTATCCCAACCTTTTCCAAGTATCTTCTGGTAGCACATCGACACCGGACCCTCCGTCCACAATCGTGTCCGTCAGTATAGTCCCGAGAATGCCCATTTCGACAACTGTCGGATGGCGTCCGGATGAAAGGGCTAATAGCATCGAATCTTCCGCACTTGCACCACCTTCCTTCTCCCTTCCTTGCTCTATTGGTTGCTTAGCAATTGGAGCTATATTCGTGAGTGTCGTACAGAGTTGAGGCATAGTGAGCAACAGGTCATTCATCCTAACGGGTAACTCAATTTGTAATATTTGTCGTACAATGTTCTGTTTTGCGCAGTTCTGTGCCGAGGTACCAATTGTGTCCAAGTGTGTCATATGATCATATCTGCCTGAGTTGCTTTATGGATCTCTGCCCGTGCTTCCTCCAGTCTCTTCTTTTCCTCCGTCGAGTCGGGGTATAGTTTCGCCTACTTCCAAATGATGGCCAGAACCTCTTCTTCGTCCGTCCCAACGGTGATCAAGTTTACTCCCGACTTCGGGCACTTAGCATCGTCATGATTGTCGGGTCCACACCATCTGCATAACAATTTCGGTGTGTTTGTTGTTGTACAGTCTCGAGTGAAGTGGCCCCACAAATTGCATGCACTGCATTGAACTATCGGTCGACTGTTCGCATCATACTAAATTCGACTCCTCCTGCCATTATTATTGTTGCCGTTGTTTTGACCTTGCCGATTATTTTTGTATCCTCCCGACGTTGCACCCTCTGTACTGGTGTTCCCGCTCCCTGCGGATGCCTCCTGTGTCAGGAACACTTGTTGTGGTGCTCTTGTTTTCAAGTTGAAAGGGCATTCCTTTGTCGAATGTCCCATGATCTGAGAAATCTCACAAAATTGGTCTTTCGGGCAGGATCCCTTCGTATGGCCTTCTTTCTTGCACTCAGTGCACCATAGTTTGTTTCCCTTGGTGGCCTTCTGCATGTTCTTGAACTCTTTCATCATCTGAATCATGTCCTTTTGGAGGGCACGGACCTTCTTGTTGTCATTTTCGTCATCACTATTTTCCTCTGCTGAAGATGTGTCATCATCTGAATCCGATGAGCTTATCTTCTTCTTTTTCGTCCTCTACTCACTTTCCAGGTTCATTGCTCGGTTGTACGCTTTAGTGTATGATGATGGCTGCAGGATCTTCATCTTCTTCCGTAGCTTCAGGTGAAGGCCTTCAATGAACCATCTTTTCTGTAGCCCATCAGCCCGCTTATTTTCCATTTTATTGATCAAGTTCTTCAACTTCCTGGCATAGACTTGGACTGTTTCATGCTTCCCCTATTTTGTATTGTATATCTCTGCTACAATTTCATTGTCGTCGCGGAGCAGTTGTTTTGTGTTGTATATCTCTGCCACAAACTCCTTAAGATTGTCCCAAGTGGTTAAGTTCTGGGGATCTGCATCGGCGAACCAATCAATTGCAACACCCCGTAATGTAGCTGGAAACTGCCGGACCCATTCATTTGTATCCGTTATGACATTTTCCCTCCAAATGGTTTCGCAAGTTTTACTATGTCGGATGGGATCAGCTACTCCATCACCATCAAATTTAGGTAACTTCTCCTTTGGTTCTGCCATCCTAACACTGATGCTTGGTATCCCGTCACTGACACTTGGTATCCTGACACTAACGCTTGGTATCCCGACGCTGACGCTGTTTGGTGAAGAAAGGTCTCTGTTCAACGAATCTGTCCCTTCTGGAACTGTATCGCAGACGAAGAGTTCATTCCACGCTCTTGCCCCCTCGGCACTCGGAACCGTGCAAGTCAATTCTCTTTCGTCGGGATTCTCTTCCCTCGGTGAATACAAATTCAAAAACTCCTCCCTTGCTTCTTCCACCAACTCCACCTGCTGTCGAATCTCTTCCAACGATTCTTGCATGCTTCTGTGTCTGTTAGCAATTTTCATGGAACCTCCTTCTGCGTTCAGCTTGCTGTGCCAAAATTAGATTTTCTTGCCCAGTACGTATTCCATCTTTTCCCTTCACCTTATTTCGATCTTTGTTAAGCTGATTTGGCATTAATCTTCATTCCTCCCTCCTTCTAGGTTCATAGGGCAATGACGCCAAATGTTTACCGAATGTTTACCGTACTGGGTAAAGAAATTAATGCATACAGACAATGGATTACAATAGCAGCAAGAATAGCAGAACTCCTTATATTATTCGCATATGCCAGAAGACGTTACATCAGATGATGATAAGATGATTACAACGATCCCGGAGGGGGGTATATATACATCTCGAGGAACCTTCCCAAAGGTGTCTGTTGGCTACATACAACATGTCGGCTACATAATAAGAACCTTCCCAATACCGACGAGAACCTTCCCAATACACACCCTGTCAGTCCATACCGAAGACACGCCTCCTAATACCGACGGCATGCATCCTGATACAGACGGAATGCATCCTGATACACTATTTGCTGTCGACAATCTTTTTATTGAAGTCAGGAAATCTATATATTCCTTCTGCGAGCATCAAATTCATTATTAACAAACTTTATACAAAACATTCAATTATCAAGTATTCAAGATCCAATTTCATTTTGATCGAGTTCGAGGACCTTGCCAGCCGAAGAACTCCAGAAGTTTAAATTCACTATAGAAAAGCCTTGAACCAGAGAGTTGGCATTTGAGGAGGTCTACCCGCCTTGGTGTAGCGGAGGCTAAAGTGCAGGGGAATCGAGAAGTATTCCCATTCGTTGGCCAGAACTGTTTGAGAAGTCCTATCGAAGAAGTGACAAGCTCTTGGACTTCCAATCTACAATTTTGGGAACACACAGTCCCTACCTATAAGGCTTGTATATATTCTGTATTTTATGAAGATCAGAGTTAGAAATCATTATTTCTCTATTAATTAATCCATTACTTCTATCTATTTCTTATGAGTTCAATATGTATGTACAGGGTAGGTCATCTAGGGATTGGCCAAGACCACCTCAATTAAGCTTGGGTAGAATCTTATGTTAAAAAGGCCAAGGTTGTCGTTGCACCAAAAGATCAACCTTCACTGACCAATACAACCAATAGTCTTATAGAACCATAGGAGGCGGTTAAGCCATGTCACAAACCCTATGAGGGACGTTGGCCCACCACCAACAATCCCCCTCCGAACGTCAGTTGTCGTGGCTTGCATGGTTCGAACCTGTGACAAAGCTCTGACACCAATTTTTAGAAAGGCTAGGATTGTCATTGCACCAAAAGATCGACCTATTGTTTACCATATGGGTAAATAGATTATTTCATATAGACAATGAACAAGAACAGCATTACTCCTTTTTTTATTCGCATATGCCAAAGACATTACATTATGCTTATGACGATGATTACAATGATCCCGAAGGGTGTATATATACTTTCCAAAGAACCTTCCCGAAGGGGTCTATCGGCTACATAACAAGAACCTTCCCGAAGGAGCATTTACCGACGACATACACCCTGTCGACTACAGAATGTTTACCGACGACATCATCCCCCCCAAAAAGATAAGTAGTCTCCGGATGACAACACAAAAAAACTCAAAACAATTAATTACATTTATTCATAAAAACATAAACATCATGAAGTAGAACGCTGTGTCTCTGACTGTGTAGACCGGTTGCGTCGTAGCTGATACACTTGCTCCGTCCGGACCTTTAAATCAACTGTGATCTGAGAGTTCTCTACTACCTCCTTCAGCATCAATGTGACCTCATGGCATTCAGCTTCTTTCTGATCGTGAGCTTTCTTTGCTGCTTCCTTCTCCTGTAACGCTGCTGCTAGTTGCCGATCGGCCTCCTACTTCCCTCGTCTAATTTCCTCGAGTTGTGCTAATAGTGCTGTCCGCTCTGTTTCCCATGCAATCTGCTAGGTGGCAAGTCGGTCGGCCATCTCCTCCCGAGCCTTGTCTGCGGCCTCCTGAGCTTCTTATCCAGCCTCTACCCACCGTCTCTCTGTGAGTACCAACTCTACCAGGAACTTGCTTCTCTCAGCAATGTCACTAAGGCATGAATACATATCCTTTTCCTTTTCCTTCGCTACACATATAGGATGCTGCGTCTGTACCCTTCTTTCTGCTTTTTCTGGTGCCTCTGCACTCTGATCTCCTACTTCTAGTGATGTGGGGACCTAGACTACCCCGTTGTTTGACCAAATTGCTTCTAACTAAAGATCCTCTCGCATAGGAGACTGAAGCGAGGGACCTCTAGCAACAGGAGCAAGTACTCACTCGCCTGACTCACTGAGCTAATCTGTTCTACTACTGGCATTTGGGATTCTACTTCTGGCATGCTCAAATCAGCATCCTGATCTGTTGCCTCATCAAACAGGGTGTCAGCTATCATGACTACTGCATCTGTCCCAATCACCTCTAGTCGGACCTACTGTTGTGCGCCTCCCTAAATGACTCCTCCCTCTGTGGCTGTCGACTCTGCTACAAGAGATGGCTATGGCAAACTTACTGCTACTGACTGAAGTGATCCCTGCTCTGGAGGTACAAGAGTCGATTCCTGAATTGCTGGCTGAGATTGTGTTCCCGTAGGTGTATCCACTGGTGATGCTATCCTCCAGCTTACTGAAGGTTGAGCAGCCGCTGAATGTGAAAATGTTCCTGCTACTACTATTGTTGTCCGTGATCTAGGATTTAGAGTGACTGGGGTCATCACCACTGGATGCCTAAACTGTCTGAAACCTGGGATGTTAACATCTGCCATGGTGTGCATGTGCGGAGCTGAAAATGATGGCGTAGCTACTACTGGTGCAGCTGTCAATTGCTGCGGAAATTGAAGTAGGGTTGCTGAAATCACCCCAACTTCTGCATCATCATCCTCCTCATCTTGCTCCACCTCCTCCATATCCTCTGAGTCGTCCTCCTCACCAGATGTATCATGGTGGCCACTATCTGTATTACTTGATTCCTCCATCTCCTGTCATACCCTCTTCTGGCCAACGTCTTTCTACCCTCCAAAGTGAGTCTAAATGCCTCCACTACATTATCAGAGGCTCACCAGGTACTACCGGACTCGGCTGTATTTCCAACTTTTCTTGGGGTATCGTCCTCACAGTTGCCTCCAAGAAGACTCCGATGGCATAGTGCGGCATGTAAAATGTTTTATGCTGCAGTGTCATGAACTCATCCATGCATGTGGCCAATACAGAAGCTCAATCATAAACCCTCCCATTCATGAGTCCGTTCATCATACTAACCAGCGGAAACGAGATATCTGACGCCCTACTAGACCCTGTAAGTCTACTCTTTATCACGTCCATGAGACACCTCCAATGGCCTTCTTTGATGTCAGATTTCCACAACCCTTTTCTCCCTTGATCCATTTTTCAAGGCTTCTTTGATCTTTCAATGGGTGCTCATCATATGGGTGCTCATCATCCCTCACCATGCCTAGGTGCAATACCACACCAGAGTGTTTGGACCTTGTAGTGGAGTCCCATAACTCAATAAGCCTAAACCCAAGAGAGGAGTACATACCCCTCTTGTCTTAGGGATCAGCCCTACCCTCTTACCTACCTAGTCCTTCCTCCAATTATAATGATATAATTTCATTCATCATGTGTGTTCAATTTATCATTTATTCTTTGTATCTGCTTTGATTAATAGATCAACAAGTAATTCAAATTGATTTAATTTAATGCACCTTATATTATATATTTTCATTATATTATTTAGCATTGAAACTTATATTATATCACTTTAAAATATGTTGCTTAACATAGCCTATTAGTTATGTTATTATCAAATTATTCATTAAACTAATTATATATATATGATAACAATTATATAAAATTAAGTTATAACTCTTCAGGTATTACTGTCATACCTGTGATATTCATACTTAATTACTTTTTTAGTGTCTTCCAACCTTGACCGCCTTTCCTCATGTCTCTTCTTTTTTTTAATTGGCAATGTATATCGTTTTCTTTACAAATGTAACATTTTCAATGCATCTTGTAGACGTGGCAGTGCCTTTACTTTCTGCCATCTCAGCTGTCCACTGCTGTTATCCCATGGATGTGTTTGTCGTGTTTCTCCTATGTTTGTGCCAATTTCCTCTCCAATATATAAGAGCGGGTCACATCAGGTATTGCTCTTTTTAAATATGATTTTATTTTCTGTTGGCCTTTTAGTGGCAATAATCAAGGTACTTCTTTTCCTTTTTCTTATCCACTGACAATGTGGTACTTATAGTACCCACACCCACATCATTAGACGTGGCCCTTGTTAGGCGCACCCCTTTGGCCAATGTGTACGAGTTGATTGACCTTATGTTTATTTAGGGTGCTTTATGTATTTAGGGGTACGTTTAGTATTACAATGTGATTTTATTAATTATTATATTATATGATAAATCAAGTTCATTTGTTTAAGGATTAATTTATCTTTATACTGAAGTCTCATTCATGGTAAATATTTATAAGCTTTATTTGGTTATTTCCGTATTTCATATTAATACTTATTTAACTACTTAATCGATGTCTCTATATTGATTATTTATCTAACAATCAATTAGCTATTGCATACATATCCTTTTAATCAAGACTATCGATTATGATCTAATACTACATTACGTTATCGGAGGGGATATTACATTTATCCTTGAGAATGTCACTTGGGCATGGGGTGCTGCACTCTTCTGATCAAAATATTATTTTCCCAGTTTAAATCCTTCTTTAGATTCTGTCTGTGTAAAACTCGGGTGCAGATTGCTGATCTCCCCTTTCAATTTTGGCTTCCCATGAAACCAAAGTCTCTTGAAAATACCAAGGCTAGGATTGTTTTTGTTCCTCAAGAGAAATTATTGCACTCTTAATCTACCCTTGCTCATATGTTTGCTGAGATGGATTTGTCAAAGAGCTTTTCAGAAGAAATATGGCTTAAGGTTGGGGATCAGATTTGGCAGTAACAACTGGATTATGTATACATTGTCTTTAGGTGCAGATCATGATTTTCTTATGTTCATATGGTGAAGGCTTATTCACATAAAAGAACTAAGTTTCTTAATTGGATTTCCAGTCAGAAATTTTTTGGTCCTCAATGTCAACTAGTTTTGACAACATCGTCACCCTATATTCCTTCTCAATCTTGCTCCCTTCAAATTTCAAAACCTCTCAGGTAGGATCCTTTAAGAAAAAATCTTTTTTGTTTGTTGGATGCATCTGAAGTTCTGAACATCATGCTTCTCTCTTGGTTGACCATGATTCTCCAATGAAATCACTTTCCCCTGCGCCAAATGTTTCAAGTGATCGCAGGTCTGGTTTAGCACTCCATGCATCTATAGATCAAAATGCTTCCTTGGAAAGTTCTGCCATTTTCTTTCTTCAAGGAGAAGACAACCATGAAGTACCCTTTAGGCATCATCAAAGTCTCCACCATACCCATAGCTTTCCATTTATCTTGCTTTGGGCCTTTTGTGTTGTGTGTCTAGTAAAAGCTCTCATAAAACAACAGACAAAAGCTCTTTAATTCAACATCCATAACCTTCGCTCCATTTCATCGGGAGTTAATCTGATTCTGAGGAATAATCATTCTTGGGGTAGCATCTGTTCTTCTCGATTAGGAAAGAAGGTGGGCCAATCATCATTTTTGAATGAAATTGCAAAAATATTTTTCATTGTTGGTAAGTTTTGATTCATCTAGGTTGCATTCTTAAGGATTGATGGCAGTAGGAGACCCGTTCCATGAAACAAACCGTTGCTTAGGGAAATGGTGCTAAATTGTCCTTGTTTTGATGGCTATTAAGAGTTTGAAGGTGTTGTACATACTATAGGCAACCCATATTCAGATTATATTCATTCTGAAAAAATAATCAATAAATATTTAGGATGTAACTTCTAGAGAAAAATAGAGCAACTTACCCTTGCAGTGTCAAACAAATTTACAACATAGATATGAAAGTCCCGTTGAAGCCAAAGGATGTCACTGTCTGCTCCATGGAAGACCTGCATGTTAATGACATAAGCAAGGAATTTAGTCTTATAGGTTGCATAGTAGCATCCCAAAATGGAAAGTAGCTTCTATAGATTGTATGTCATTCACAAATATGTAGATAAAAAAACATTTGAGATTTCTTGGGAAAACATACACAGGTGTCAACCTAGAAAAAAGCGGTGCCAAGAAAATCATTTCAGCATTAAGTGAATTATTAATCACATTCTAGGGTAAGCCTCGCGACTCGGATAAAAGGATATAAAGGAAGCACAAGAATTTGAAGTGATACAAGAAAAATATGTTTAGGAGGGAAGTTTGATAAACTATTAGTGTCTAACATGAAAGTAAAAGTCTTATTGAAGCATAAAAACTCATTGAAAATAAGTTTGTCAGTCATGTACACAAGGAAAGAAAAAACTTTGATATATGAGTAAATATCATCAATAGCGGCTTTAAGCTATTGGGTCCCACTCACTATTTCAATAATATTTGAACCCTCGATGAAACGTAAGGAGACTATCAGCGAAGGAAACAGCATCATCAAAACACATGATGAAAAGTATTATGGCCCCACCAAAGGCTACATGTGACAAATGGTTGACCATGTGGATCATGAGATTTCCATAAAGTCATAAGCTTTGATGAGATAGGAAATTGATCTCACCAATGCAATATGCTTCATCGAAATGGAGGAAAAAAAACATGGCCCCCACCGATGCTTGTGTTGATACACAACATGTAATGTGGATCCCACAATAGGAACTTCAATGAAACCCTAAGGCAATATGTTCACGAGAGTAAACATTATCAAACAGCGAAAAGGTGACAGTGATCATCAATAGGGATGAGTTCCATCGAAGGAAGTTATTTCAACAAAAATATTACCTCCGATGAATCAAGTAAGAGTGCTCATCGAGCCATAAACATACATCCAAGAGATATACCAAAGTGAAAGGATGAATAAAAGGGGATTTTGGTTGTGACATAGGTTAGGGCTTTGATGAGACCACAAAAGGTAATGCTTAAAGACAAAAGATATCAAAGCAAATTTACTGTTTGGCAGAGCGTAAAAAAGGAATTACAGGCTGGATGAAATTTAATGTCGGGAAGTACATTTCAATGAGCATCACCTTGATATGAAATTTGAATTGACCAGCACTTAAGAGTCATTGCAGAAACAAATTCACACCGAATTATTGCAGCATAAATTCATTTACATTGTACACACAGAAGTGCAATTTGGAAGAAATTGTAGGAGATATAGAATGGCCAGAAGCCGGTTTTGCATGTAGGTCTTAAAAACTTTCCCTAGTTTATTGTGAAGTTACAGTAATGGAAAGCTCTTCGACATATAAGACTACTAAGAGTAAGAAACAAAAGAATTCTCCACCCACTGACACTGCTGAAAAGGTAAAACAGAAGAGACAAAAATGAGAGAAGAGGACCTTGGACCAAGATCTACTGGACCATTTCCATCAATCTAGTTTGAAATCTAGGAAAATAAAATCTGACGGGAGCAATTGAAGGATAATCATGACCATTTGGGTGATGTATGGACAGAAACAAGAGGGTATGATTTATTTATGTTCCATTTGAAGAGATAGGATAGCCCAGAGCCAGTCTCTAATCCATGGAGGTTGAATTTGGGAAAATTGGCTGTCCACAATGTATTTACAAGTGTTGAATTAATCAAAGCTTTTGCAGAGAGGTATGACTCAGTCACTAAGACTGTAAATGATTACTCGGGGAAGCCATTATTGCCAATTAGAAAATAAAATATTTCATTGAGAGAGTGTTTAATTTGAAGTATGATTTTGAAAGTCAGATAGATTTGCATAAATTGAAAGAACAATATATCTCTCTTGAAAGAAACTATAAGAAGTGGAGATTGCCTTTCCACAGAATTCGGAAAGATAATCAGATGGACCCTAGGGAGTCTGACTATGATTCTTACAGTGCAAAGAAAATTAAACATGGATAGGAGAAATGAAAATTTAATTAAAACGAAAATTATTCCAAACACTATTCCCTTTTGAAGCACATGTTGCTATATGTAGATGAGATGATTAACCTATACGGGAAAGGGCTGTCATGCCACATATATGACATATAGGGCTTTAAGAAGCCAATGCAGTTGTGGTTATCAATTTGGGATTCCAAAAACACAAATTGTTAGCAAACAACTTTGAGGACTATTTTGTCAAGTCACTATGTGAATAATGGGGATTCAACAAAGACAACTCATAATCCCCTGAGATTAAAAGGTTTCTTAGGCCTAAAGATTTAAACAGTGAGGTTTATATTGATCATAATTGGGGGATTGGAATTGTTTAGAAAAATACACACACATCAGAGTTTTCGCATTTGACGGTACCCCATATGCATAACCCAAAACTATTCTAGACAGAGTGGCTTACCTTGAGATGATTAAACAAATGCATGAGTCAAGCACAAACAAATGCTTGAGTCAAGCACAATGCATCTGAGATCTAGTGGCAAACAATCATTTGTTCCTAGATATCTGACATTTGGAGATTTTTTGGTTGGTCAGAAGTTGAAGTATCATGCAACATCACCTAGGAAGCCATGGGTTGATTCAATCCAGAAGGATATATACAGAGGGCTAGAGGTCTACAAGGGCTTAAAACTTGTGAACAGGTTTCTAAACTAGATGATGATCTGATAAGGATTTGAAGAGAGCAAAGGCCATTATGGAACGTGAAAAGTATGATAAAGTTCTCGATGCTTATCGGTGGAAGGTTTATAAAGGTAAGATTGATCCAAGTATACTGGATAGTATAAGTGTCCCAATGGCTCAAACTAAAAAGATGTTGGAACACAGTAAAGTAATTCTTGATGAAATCCCAGAACACGTGATACAAGGGAGGCCCATAACTGATAATGAGACTACACCCTTGGCTCATCTGTCACTTGATTCACATGTCGATGAAAGGCATGATGATGCTCCAACCAACAAGTGATGTAGAAGCTAATGAGATTATTCTTGAACCTCCTGTATATATTGTTGTCAATGAATGGATTGATGAGTGTGACAACATTATCTCTAATGAAGAATCTATCCACTCTTCAGAGTTTAAAACATTTTTGTATCAATACTTAGCTAAACAACTGAGGGAAAAATGTAGTGATGTGACAGATGAAGAGGGCCTGCTCCGAGAGCTTCAGAGTAATATTGATGAAGAAATGAAAGAAATGACTTCCCAACAAGGTAGGCAAATACGACAGGAGTCGGGGACAATAATTTATCCTGAATGGAACATGAGAGGAGCTCTCTTTTTTTTATAGTTTTGCTAAAAAATTTAGTCCTGAAAGCCTAAGTTGCCAGAAAATATTGAGGATGTATCTACTGGATTGGGATATAATCCTGGACAGAAAGCACTATTGCAATGGGCCATCTATCCTAGGGATAGAAGGCCCATTCTTGTTGATTCGGTAGAGGCATTTGGACTATCATGATTCAACTAGTGGGGAAAAATGATCCCATAGAAACTGCAATGTTAAATGTGAGTGTGACTAAACTAAATGTAGATGTCCAGAGGACAGGATGTCCAGAAAGGCCAGTAGACTTTGAAGAAGAGCAGAGGATTTGTTTGGCTTCTCAAGATGCAAAATGTTGGAGATGTAAAGCTGACAAATTTGAAAAGAAGAGGAGAAAAATGGTCACTGATGTGATCAAGTTTAGATATGATACAGTGATGGTAAAATATATACCACTTTGGTATATTTACAGAGGTACTTTTTCAGCCTCGGGAAACCACAGAGAGTTACATCAAAAGTTGATTAATAAAATTAAGTTGCAGAATGATCCTCAACAAAATGTTCTAGCAGAAGAGAAGAAATTACTCAATAAAAATGAGCACTTTTATGAGAGCTCAAAGAAAGATGCAAAGATGCTAGAGAATCAGATGTATTGCCCAATCTCATGACCAATGGAGAGATAATGCCTTTGGATCAATAGAAGATAGAGTTGAGAGGGAATGTGAATAGCACCCTTTCAAAGGTCAAGAAAGGCGATGATCTGGATCCTCACGTTTCCCAAATCATTTTGATATAATGTATAATCAAGAATGTACCATGAAGAAGCTCACTGCTGATTGTGTAGTGTACAAGGACCCCAACTACGTGGACCATTTTGGACTAGTTAAGGGATACTGATCTTAGTTCTTAATTATATGTTTTAAGCTAAGTTGCCAGTTCAGATTGCAGTACAGATGTAGGTTCGAGATTCGGGTTCGAAATTCGTACAAAACTTTTTTGCGTTGGGTTTGGGTTGGTCCATATAAAAACATATGTTTTTAAAAATATGTGTTTGTATATATATGCAACTGTCAACAACAAATAAGTTAATACATCACTATGCTAATAGTAAACATAGCAAAAAAGACCACAATATCTATGTTTCAGTTCAATAGGATATTAATTGTATCATACAGCCATAAATACAACATGATACACTTACTTGGTCACATGCATGGAACATATTTCCATATCAAGGGGACAGTTTGAGAATGAAAGGAATTGTCAAAAGATAAGTACAGTTATCTGAATTTTTATTTTGTATTGGTTAAAGGATTTCTAACCAAGCTAGATCAAAAGTTAAGATTCAAATTTTAAGCCCTAAATTAAAAGATATCATATCTTTTTTCAAAGAGATTCCTCTATAATCATCAATTTGGATGCCACCTATTGTCAATTTGGATTTCCTCTATAAGCAAGTTTTCATTTTCATTCACAAATGCATAAATGACATATAAACCATCATTTTTTATCTTTTTAGTGGTCACTTTTAGGATTGGGAGCATCGACTAGACCAAATTAGGCAAAAAAACACTTCAAAAATGTTCTTAACAATTGTTTTGAGACCAAATTCAGCCTAGGTTCAGGCAGTGGGCAGCAAATCCTTCAGAATTCGTTCCAAATTCTGCTCGGTGTACTCTAACAAAATTTGCAGCAAATTTGTAGCTCTGCAGGCGAATCTGGGGAGAATTTGACAAGGACCAAACTTTGTACAGAATCAAACCAGACTTTGAGGGTTGCAGGAGAGAATCTGGTAACTTAGGTTTTAAGTCAATTAACTGCTAGTTTGTTTATGTTCCAAATAAAAGAATGTATCCATTGATGATAAAGGACATGACTATTCAAAATTATAAGTTTTATAATATATATAGATCATCTTGTAATGCTATCAGAAGAACAATAGTAACATATTCAGTATTTCTTAGTTGTAAGAAAACATTTCAGTATTAATGTAAAGCAATAGTTTTTTTATTCTTTGAAAGTTGTGGATATGATTTTGAAATTGATTGGTTCCCCTTTCATTTCTATTTCAAGAAAGTAGAAGCTATCTGAGTCATCGTGTGAAGAAGTCATTTCAATTACATCGCAATTTGATATCAGAATTTGTATGCAAAGAGTTGTCCATACTGATTTTGTCTTATTGGTCTTATCAAGCATAAATTAAGCTCAATATGACTAGTTGTGGAGTGATCATATAATCGAAGACACTGAAGATTAGATTCATTGACAGATTCATCCAAGTGGTGAATGTAAAAATTGTCTCGTGAGGTTTAAATGTAGGATCAAGGAGAAAGTTAACCACGCTGCCCCATAGAATGAAGGCACTGGTCTACAATTATATTGATGTCTCTATCAGGAAGAAAATTATCTTCAGTAAATCAGTCATACATAAAGCAATTCATGCATTAATATAAATTAAACAATTGAAGGATATAAGTAGTAGTAATGAAATACACATCTTGGTCCTTCTCAAGATATTATTGCCATCTTGAGAGATCACATAGGATTTTAGTACAGTTATAAGTATAATCTTCTTAAAAACTTTAACTAAGAGATATAATTACAGTATAGGCCTAACTGCTTTGGCTCTGCAGAGCCTAAAGAGCAAGGGAAGAGGATCATATTGATCATTCCCGTTAGTTGGCCAAATCATTTAGAAATTTCCAATCTGTTGATTTGGGAACCAACAGATCGATTGCCTCAACTCCCATCACAAAAGCACAACTTGAGACTCAAAAAAATGTCAAAAATGTTAATAATAGAAATCTCAAAATTCAGACAAGGTACTAAGTACGGTAATTATTTTGGGGTGGCGGGGAGGGTGGTGGGGCAGAGAAGCTAACCTCTTCTAATGGAATATAGAAAGTAAGTTTGTGCTTAGATTGATCTTTGAAGTGCTACCGGCCTTTAAATTGGTTCCAATTTGTTTCATATTCATTGCACACAACTTACTCTAAAATTGCAGATATAATTACAAACCTGCCTTATTTGGTTATAAGCCTTGAAGAATCCATCATGTTTGTTTGATAGAAAAGTGTTATTTTGAGTCATTATCTAACTGCAATTTTTTGTTTGCAACAACGAACCACTCTCATGCTCAAAAATTAGTCCACAAGAGAAAGAACACGTGTTACATTGGCCATTGGTGCCTGCTATGCCATCATTCATATTCTATGCTCCTATACTATGTTTCCAATCTGTAAAACCTGTAGTTCTAGCTAAGGTATCAACGTTCAGATTTTTTAAATGCTTTACAACACTGAATTTCAAAGTCATATATGGTTCCAGTTCATTCATCTACTTAGATTGCCACTCACAGAGATCATGTTGTCATAGAAATAATTCAAATTGTTTTGTGAGTCCCAACAGTGAATTTCCACAAAGAAGACACTGTACGAGTTTGGTAAATGAAAGCATTACTAATAGTCGCTCCTTATCATGGATAACAACATCTCCTTGTAGCAATCCTGCATCCATAACAGGCTCAACTACACAAACTATTGAAATGTAGGAGCACTTGCACATCCAAGAATGCATTGCACCTGCAAATCCAAAACAGTTATGCAGGAGATTAATCCAAAACGTAAGAAGATTTTCTATTGATATTCGAATTAGATTTTACCTTAACTTATCCCTAATGTTTTTTTTTTTTTTGTTGGGGTAACTTATCCCTAATGTTACATATAATGTGGCTAGATAAAATGAACATGATATTCAGTAGTTTGAGGTGTCCCCGTACCTGTCACTATTTAGCGTATGAAAAAATTTAATATAATGTTGTAATCGTAGTCCGAAAGATGACCATGAAAAACAGATCATTCGGAATGGTCATATTTTCCACTCAATACATTGTAACAAATATTTGTTTATGAAAAAATAGCCAAAAAAGTTTGTTTTAGGCACAAAAAATCTATCTCATCTAATGTTTGGCTCTCAAAGGCAACAGGCCTATCTTAAAACTTCTCAAATCCCTGTCGTGGACAGATTGCATTGAAGACTGTATGGCAAAGAAATTTTGCAATCACCAGGATGTGACAAGTACAGATCATTCAGTAAAGTTTGCTAAGGGTCGGAACCAACCACTCAAATCTGTCTTCTTGGTCAATTGTGTGATCTGAGAAAAGAGAGAATAAAAAAATTATTGATGAAGAGCTGGTAGTAACTAAATAACGCAAATTAGCTTATTTTAGCGAGTATCTATTAAGTTGCCGAATCCTTAATTTCAAATCTTGCAATCATTCACTTCAAAACCCCAACCACTGATAATATCTCATGTTATAGTGATTCATTTGTAACAAAACAAAATTATCTTAAAAATAAATTGTTAAACTCAATCTAAGATCTTACGAACTTTTAATATGAGATAAGATGTCATAGAAAATCATCAAAAAAAACTAATATAGGCTGAAACATCTTATTTGAGGTAGCTTTGAAAGTCACATGTGCATTTATGACTCTAAAAGGCTTGATCAATAATTGATAGTGCCCCTTGCCATGCCAGGAAATGGACTGCAAAAGAAATTATAAAATGGGAAGTGAAGCCAGATTTTCCTTCAATTGAAATGTAATACAAAGTTACTTTTTGTTAACAACAAAATTACAATTCAATTTAAAGATGGCTGTAATGAATATTCATTTATGAAAAAATAGCGTACAAAAGTTTGTTTTAGGCACAAAATATCTATCTCATCTAATGCGTGGCTCTCAAAGGCAATAGGCCTTTACTAAAAACTTCTCCAATACCTATCATGGAAAGATTGCATTGAAGAGCGTATGGCAAAAATAAATTGCAATTGCCAGGATGGGATAAGTACAGATATCCAGTAGAGTATTTGAAGGCTCGAAACTGGCCGCCCAAATCTGTTTTTCTTGGTCAATTGTATAATCTGAGAAAACAAAAATAAAAAAATTCATTGATGAAGAGCTAGTAGTAACTTAATAACCCAAATCAGCTTAGTTCAGCAAGTATCTTTTAAGCTGGACAATCTTTAATTGTTCAAACCTTGAAATCATTCACTTCAAAACCCCAACCACTGATAATATCTCATGTGATAGTAATTCATTTGCAACAAGACACAATCGTCTTCCTTATAAACTAAATTGTTAAACTCAATCTTTGATACTTATCAAAATCTGCAGATGAACTAAGATCTTACACAATTTAAATATGAAATAAGATGTCGTAGAAAATCATTAAAAAAAACTAATCTAGGCTGAAACATCTTATTCGTGGTAGCTTTCAAAGTCACATACAAATTTATGACTCTAAAAGGCTTGATCAATAATTAATAGTGTTGGAGTTTGTAGTTGCGATAGAGATCTTTATCTCTAGAAAGATGGACGGTATTATCATTATGGTCACCTTCAGCTGAAGAGGGCATTTATGATTAAATTGTAATATTTATATATAAAGACATGTGTCATTCGACAAGCATTAACACATGGAAATACGAAGAGTTGTCTTTGAAAATAAAGAGTCAAGTTCTGGAATTTGTAGAGACCTTTGGTTGGCATGTGAAGTGATCTGATTTTAAGGATCTAGACAATTATATGCTAAGTGAAAATTGCATAAAGGTGCA
The DNA here is from genome assembly GCA_028749045.1 of Cupressus sempervirens. Lineage (NCBI taxonomy): Eukaryota > Viridiplantae > Streptophyta > Pinopsida > Cupressales > Cupressaceae > Cupressus > Cupressus sempervirens. The sequence continues at coordinate 460,053,990 of CM053786.1, read as the reverse complement.
CAAATACTTAATGTCTAATGTATAACTGAAAAGACATTAAATATTAAAAATAACATGATCAATAGAAAGAGAGAGTTATATCACTGGACATAGAGGAGAGAGAGAGAGAGAGAGAGAGAGAGAGAAGAGAACCAATTTGATTACGAAGTTCATCCGATCGGAGCAGACTACGTCTCCGGGTCTAGTTCAACTAAGTGACCGATGTATTATTGATGCTCCCAAAGTTGATTTACAACATACTGTAGTCCATCCACAAAGTCAATATACAAGTCTTGACTCGAACCACCTTACATACAAGCCCTCAAAGGCGCAAGACTGGTTTCTAAAGAGCAAGAAAGACTTTGCTTAAAAAGGCTTTAGTACAGAGGTAGAACACCATTACATCATCTCCTCCTTCAAGAATTCTTCTTGATTAGAGGAACTCTCAAATTCCTCTTGGCATCGACTGAATCAAATGCAAATGCCCCCTGGATGTTCCATGCCTTACATAAACCTCCTAACCCCTTTTTATACATAAAATTATGCTACAATGGGATTTAACCATATAACCCAAAAAAAACCCTTTTATGGAAAATATAATTTCGTTTACAACCACCCTACAAATTACTTTGCTTGGCACCACTCATTATTTAGTCATTAGTTTGATGATACTCCTTATTTTAATAAGGTTGGGTGGATACATACCGGTTAAGATAAATGTTATCCGAAAATAGTTTGAACGCTATAAATGGTTTAATGGTGGCCAAGGTGTTTGGTGGTGCAGTGATTGGAGGATCAAATCCCACTGGCTTCATTCCTTCTTTGGACAGGTTGGTTAATAACAAATTTGCTCCCAATAATAGTAAAGGTGGATGATTGGCTTAGCGGCAAAGGTGGTTGCTAATGGTCAAGACTTCATGGGTTCAAATCCCACAATGGCCATTTTGTTACAAGTGGTTCAACTTTCCTATACCCAAGTTGCTATGTGGCATCACATGGTGGTGCCATGTGGCACTCTCTTATTCATTCTTCCAATGCCACATGTCCAAGTTTGATTAGTCAAAACTGACCAATGTGCCAAATCTTCAACATGCCACATGTCAAACACTAATTGGTGGATAAGCAATGTCATTTTCTGCCATTTCAGCATGATGATGTCATGCTAACATCATCAAAATAATGTTTTTCCCCTTAACTTCGAATTTCCATAACTTCTACATCCCATCTCCGTTTTTTATGAAACGAATGCCGTTGGAAAGCTCTCAATGAGCTCTTCAATTTGAAACCGATTTTTGACCACTTTTGAGATGGTCAAATTTTCACCTTTTTGATGGTCTCTATACAAGGTTTGACCAAAACTTTGATTGGCCATAACTTGAGCAAACCAACTCCTTTCGAGCCCATTCAAGTTCCATCAGGTTCAATTTGATGAGTTCTTTAATCTGGCACTACTTCTGTGAGACTTTGAAACACTTTAATTTTTAGTGGTAGATCCACCTGGATCATGAAGAGTCTCTCTTTATGTATATATTTCACATCAAGCGAAATGCATTGTGCACTTGAACATTTTCACGATCAATAAAGATATATTTTTGTTGTGTGGCTGGGTTTTTCTCTTCATTCTCAAAGGGTTTTCCCTGGGTACTTCTAGTGTTTATTGTTTCAGTTTTGTCTCTTTTTTATTGTTGTTTATCATTTTTTTTTGGGTTAAGAACCCAGCATAGTATCAAAGCAAGGTTCTTAACATTTGATGGTTTGATGGACTTTGATCAAGTTTGGTGGACTCTATTGGGATCAATCCAATAAGGAGATGGACTTCACCAGAGCTCTACGAATAGGTAGGTGCTACTCAAGATCAATGCAATCAGAGGCGCCGGTCTTGGATCTTGAACATGCATTTATCACTGGAACTTCTAGTCATCATCCACACCCAGACTACTCCCCTCTTAAGGCATCTGCATCACTCGGACAACATTCAAAAAGCAAAGCCCACTTCCTCTGGCCGGCATCAAACCAGCTTATTGGTACTACTGAGGAAAGGGCAGCTTAGTTTGGCAATGTCCAGAAAGAGGTGGATTCAGATACACTGGAGCGTCTACCGAGTGGACAACAAGCTACTATGTTGTTGGATTTGATGACAATAAGTGTTCCATAGCAAAATATTGCGCCACTACAGTCTCGGAACTATTATTGGCTTTTGCATTATAGAAGGTGTGCTTACCAACATACCTACTATACTTATGTTTGTAGCTTGAATGGTCCATAAGTTGTGGCTTCTCGACATCCAAAGACTGCTTTCTGCCCTCAAGTCTATGCCAGGATTATGCATGGCTTCCAGTCCCATTTTGATAAGGGCCTTCAGAGATGAATTTAGTAGAGTTGTAGACGATGTTGGGGCGGGTTATCAGGGGCATTTTTGATGTCAGATGGATCGAATCGATCTAAATGATCACTCTTCATTCACCAGCAATAGAAGGATGTTTAAGATTGGAAATCGAGGATCACAAGGAATAGTAGATGAAGCACCTCAGAGGTGCAGGACAGAATGCATCATGTGGCATCTACAGAATGGAGAAACCATCGACATCTTGTAGTGAGCATTTTTTTCCCTTAGCTAGCATCGATGTCAAATAAGTATTCCTTTCACTATTTTAATATTGTGTTTGAAGGATTTACGTTTTTCAATATCATTCTTTTCGGTTCCGTTTTCATAACTTATTCTTATCTAAAGAGAGTAATCATCAATATCTATTTTTGATGATCCTGTATCATTTAATCTGATTTATTAATATCGATGTCAGATAAAGTTATGCTATCGTGGGGATTATTCTCTTCCTTGGCAATGTCATTTGTTTTTAAGAGTGACATCTCATTTTACTTTTGGGGCTATAGTCAATTGTTTCATCCCAAGTATCTGATGAAAGACGCTGCCAAAGTATATTTTTTGGATTGTCGAGATGTGAGATTAATTGGTGATTGCAAAGCCTAGAAGAAATTGACGTCCCCTGGCAACAATATATTTTTCTCTTGGTTTCTGAGTGTTGCTTCCAATGTCGGTGCAAAAAAGTCTATGATGAGCGTGTGCTTCCAATGTAGAGTTCCGTACCTATTCAAAAACATACCTAAGTCTATAATATTTAGCACAAGTGTCTTCATGTTTTGAGTGGCAATAGATTACAATTTTTATTTGTCAGATTTTCATCTAAGAATTTTGTGTTGACATCCCTTGATACTGATCACACTCATTTGAACAAAATTAGGGATTTTAGAGGTAAATCTAATCATTTTTTATTGCAATAGAGACTTGGCATATTTAGGATGACTTTCTGCATTTAACTAGTATTAAAAGAAGATATTTTTTATAAAGTTGCAGGAGGATGGACTAGCACCAGAATAGAGATGAGTACTCTATATGGCTCGTAATTGTGTTTTCCTTTCAATATTCATCTCCTTATATGATAGATTAATTTAATCCCTATTGGTTGCAAGATGCAACAAGAATCATGAGATGGGGTTGTTGTTTGCTGAATTGAATTAAAAGATACATAATTGCATTCAGATAGGAAACTCGGAGGGAGCTTGCGGTTCAAAGGGAGGCTTCATAATTAAAAAGGGAGCGCTTGTGGAATCCCCTTCATTCTCATCTATGCTTGTAATGCTTGTGGTATTTGTGAAATTTAAGACTTAAATAGAACTAAGTTTTGTTTTTGTTATGCCTATTTCTATTCTTGTGTGAATAAATAAGATAGTAAGAATCAACTATGATAACTCTTTCACTCTGGAAAGTGAACATAATGTTGAGAGAGTCCATGATGACATCACGGTGAGAGATTTCGTGATGGGAATTGTATGTCATGCTAAGAAATTCCATGACAATTCACATTGAGAGAGTTTGTGATTAAAGGCTTAGGTGTGATTCTTACAAGTTTATCATGTTGAGTGATTCCATTGTTACAGGATTATCGTGTTGAATGATTCCATGATTATTAACAATGAGTATATTGTTCTCTTAGTGTCATATTGAGTGATTCCATGACAACATCATGATAAAAGTTGGTTGTGTTTCTTGAAGGGTTTTCATTGGATCTATATAATTAGATTTTATCATTGACATTTTGGTTGCAGCCTTGTGTGGCTGTTTAGCTAAAGATCTCTCTCTGGCTAAGAGGGAGTGTTGGAGTTTGTGGATGCGATGGAGATCTTTATCTCTAGAAAGATGGGCACTATTATTGTTATAGTCACCTTCAGCTGAAGAGGACACTTATGATTAAATTGTAATATAAATTATAAAGACGTGTCATTCGACATGCATTAAAGGCATGGAAATACGAAGAGCTGTATTTAAAAATAAAGAGTTATGTTTTGGAATTTGTAGACCTTCATTGGCATGCAAAGAGTCTGTCTTTATGTATAAATATCGCATCAAGCAAAATGCATTGTACACTAGAACATTTTCATGATCAATAAAGATATTTTTTGTTGTGGCGCTAGGTTTTTCCTTTCATTCTCAAAGGGTTTTCCCAAGCTATTTCTGGTGTTTATTGTTTCAATTTTGGCTCTTTCTTACTGTCGTTTATCATCTTATTTTCTGTGTTAAAAATCCAACAGAGAGTACCCCTCGCCATGCAAGGAAATGGACTGTAAAATGAATTATAAAATGGTAAGTGATGCCAGATTTTCCTTCAATTGAAAATGTAATACAAAGTAAGTTTTTGTTAACAATATAATTACAATTCAATTTCAAGAGGACTATTCAACATCTAATGTATAAAGGTAATATAGTATCATTACATCCCCCACACCCAAATCTGCAAGGGTTACTGGTATATCAGAGTTTGTCTTGTTTTTGTTGCCCTTTTAGCAAAATTCCTTGTTTCCTTGGCACATCATTTTCTTGATATGAAGCTCTAGTCCACGACCAAGATATTGACTCAATAAAGACTTCACATTGCTTTTGGAAGTTTCTCAAATTGATCCAACTATCACTTATGCAATATTCCATTTTACACAATATTGCATCCCTTTGCTCTAGAATTTTTAATTTTATTTTGTTCAACCCCAAAGCCTATCCCTTTTTTTCTATAGACAACTCTTTGACATGAGCTCACCACCATTTTTCAATCTAGTGATGAAATATCAGGAGAAGATGATTCAAATTTTGTCAATTCAATTTTTGCCGTCAACTTTTTATGATTCTTGGTAACAAAAACAAAACAAAACAAAAAAAACATACAGCCAAGACATTTTGGTTAGGGACCCTTCTTTCAACAACATCAACAATTACCTCCTTGTCAAAATGAAGATCCAAATCCTTGGCTTTAACCTCAGAACTTGATATTAGATGAAATACAAAATAGAGGGTGTTGCTTGTTGCTCTAGCAAAAGCGAAGTACATGGAAACTACCCTTTCATTCATGGTGGACAGACTAGAACCACTATTCTCTTGCTTCACACTTGCCAAACTTGCTGAGCTGTCCTCCTACCACTTGGTTTTTATCAAGGTTGCATGGGTACTCGTACCCACACCCCTGGTACTCGTACCCACATACCCAAGTACCGGGTACACGTATCCCATGTACCGGGTACTCGGTGGAGAGCATTATAGCTAAGGACCTTGATTAAGATTCTAATTTTTTTTTTGGTTTTTTGTTTTCGTATTAGCTTGTTGTTTATCAAACTTAATTCAATACCAAATCAGTTTGAAACTTTGATACTCATTAACAATAAACTTCATCACTGTTCAAGTTAAAAGTTTATCATTTGCAATATGTCATTGTCATATGGTTTAGGATCTTCTTGTTCATGTTTAAAGTCTGCCTTCTTTGTTATGCATCTAAGCATTTATCATGTATTATTATTTCAAACATATAGCAAATCTGAAACTGAAAACAGTACATTACATTTGCAAACTTTATCACTGTTCTTGTTTTGAAAAACCATTGTCATGACTCGTAAAATCAGATTTTTTATCAATATAAAAGTGTAATTTTAAAATAAGTTTGACATATCCAAGTACCTCCGTCCCCTATTATGAAAAATACTTTAAACATTCAGCAATAGCATATATATATATTTGACTTATGGCTTATATTTTCAAATTTCTTGTTTTGAATGCTCAATGTCATGACTCATGACAGATATTTTGATTTTTATATTTTCTATAAAATATTAATTATATAGAAGAAATTAGGCTTACACACGTACCCCCGTCCCCTATTTTGAAAAATATGCATACACGTACCCGTACCCGTTCCCGTTCCCGTACCCACGTACCCATGCAACCTTGGTTTTTATTATAACTCAATATATACAATAAAGAGGAAAGGCTCTATTAATAATAGATTGCAAGAGAATGTTTCTAAATGAAACACTCATTAATAGAAGCCACAATTAGAAACTAACTAAATTAACTACGATGACCACTAAAGAAACATTACATTATTTTAATACCATCCCTTAATGGCCATCATTTTAGCTACCTTTCAAAAAAACGCAGTCTACAGCTCTTTTGGTCAATGTCTTCAAAAAGCTTTCAGACGTGAGCCTGTTGCTCAAACCATCCCTAATTCTGTAGAGCTTCTGGACACAACCAAGCTAACCACATTCATTCCAACCTGATGTTAGAAAACAAAATTGTCCCTCACAATAGCCAGATACACAGAGTTCAACTTCTGAAATTGAAACCACAATTTTTAGGAGAAAAGCATCAAACCTCCAATACTCTTTAGAAAAGGCTTTTTTTTTTCAAGAAAATCGACAAAAACTTTTGTAAGATGAGCACTACAACCCATAAACTGATTGTAAGAAACCATAAATTTCATGCAAAAGCCAACAAACCCTTGTGCAAAGCCCTTGCAACCCTAGGTGCAATCCAAAATAGCTACAAGAAACCAAAATTTTTGTAGAAAAATCGCCAAACTCTTGATGTAATGTTGAGATAACCCATGAAACAATAATTTTTTTGAAGAAAAATTATAAAAAAACCTAACAATATTTTTTTAAGGAAAGAATTATAAAACCTAACAGTAATTTTTTGAGGAAAAAATTATAAAACCTATTAATAATTTTGACAAAAAAATTATTAAAAAGTCACAATAATTTTTGAGAAAACAATTATAAAATCTAACAATAACTTTATGCGGAAGTTTAAATATTAAAAAAATCTAAGAGTATTTTTATGAGTGCTAGAATTGAAAATCCTTGGTACAGAAAGGCAAGCAGAAAAAATGGAAGCACCTCAAACTCATACAAAAAATACATAAGGATCTGAAAGCCTTGGAAAAAACATGTGAAGGCAAGGAGGAAAACGTAAGTCGTGAGTAGGAGAAAAACAAAATGACACCAAAATCCCTTACAACTTGAAAAAACCGTAGTCGTAGGTGAAAACTAGCATGTTTTGACCAAACCCTAGGTTGATATTTACCATAAAGCAAAAAAGAAGATAACAAGATCTTCTAAACAAATCCACAATTATCAGAAACCCGAGCCTCTAAAAACCCAAAATGGAAAACAATTTTCCAGCACAAATAAAGAAACCAAGGCATCGCAAAAATCACAGAGTAGAGAACATGACCCAGTCGTGGATATCCAACAAGAACCCATCAAGTGAGTTGCAAAGTCCCTTCATCGTGCAAAAACCCTTCCTTGAGCAAAACATTATCCACGAAAATCCTAAGAAAAACACCCGCAAACCCTCAATTTGCAAAGTAAAACCCATGTATTATGAAAATGCAGCGATGAACTAGATCAAAACACACGTTCACAACCACATAAATAAATTTGTAGTTTTTCAAGAACAAGCGTGCAAGTTTGATGAATTTTGACAAGCATCTAAGAACCCCTTAAAACTAAAAAATGGGCTGAAAAATCCACTTTTACAAACTACAAAAATGCAAACAAAAAAACTTAAATTACTTTTCCAAAATAAATTTACTAAAAATTCCGGAGAAAAAACAACCATTAAGGCTGCCACGAACTTTTTTTAAATTACCAAACCTTAAAAATCCTCATTGACCTACTCTAATAATATTTGTTATAAATCAATATATACAATAGAGCAGAAAGGCTCTAGATATAGGAGATTACATGACGATGTTTTTAAATAAGACATTTGTCACTAAAGTCGGAATTAGAAACTAAGTAAGATGACCATTAAAGAAATTGTTAAGTTTGTAGTTGCAATCAAATTGATTCGATCATGAGATACATTGTTGATGGTAAATCATCATTAGATAAATATTCTTATAAATAAATTACAATATTATAATATATATAATAATATTTATATATTACACATATGGTTATTTATATATTATTATATATATATATATAATAATATATATTATACATACAGTTATTTATATAATTAATATATTAACTAATGATGATCAACTATAGAGAAATGTTGTCATATCCCCATTTTAAATAGAATTTCAATGATAATTAGATAATACAATATTATTAAATAAATAATGATAATAAAGTTATATTGAAACTAATACTAAAATATAAAAATACGATATAATCATTATTTAATCTATATTATCAATTGAATAATATTTAGTACGATATTTTAAATAATTTTTATATTATCAATTAAATAATATTTAGTACGATATTTTATATAATAAAAAATAATAATAAATCAAAATGAATAAAGAAAGAAATAAAATTAAGTACAAGAGATAATATTGAATAAAGTATGTTAACTTTATAATTAGAATTTAATAATAAATAATAATAAACACAAATAAGTAAATAAATAAATAATATAACATAGAATAATATAAATTAACTAAATCTAATGAAAAGTCGAGATATTTAACATTTATGACTCCTTAAAATTAAGATATAAAAGGGGCGAGTGTTTATTTTAGAGAGGAAAAAGAAGAGGAGAAGATAGGAGTTCAAAAAAGAAAAATGGCAGAGGAAAGTGATATGAAAAAATAAGAAAGTGACTTTCTGAAAAGGTATCAATGATATTGAAAAGATGTGAACCTTCGAAAGGGTCATAATTATGAATATTTGCGATTCTTCAAAACTATTGTAATTATAAAGTATTGGGACATTTCCAAAGGATTTTAGTTATGAAGTGTTGTGACTTTTCAAAGGATTTGTATTATGAAAGGTTGGGACTCTTGGAAAAGAAGAAACAAAGAAATATACTTTATCCTTTCCTTATAATTAGAAAAGGAAGAATTTTAGAAAGATAATATAGAGTTGATATAATCTAGAAGGACTAATTCATTGAAGGGCCAACTAATGATAGAACCACATGGACCAAGCAAAGAGGAAGGTAAGAAAGGTATGTTTATGGATTATATTTATTTAATTATGTTTATAAATTTATTTATATTAATGAATCATAATTGTGGATAATTTATGCATATACATATGTATATGTAAAGATGTAATTTGAAATGCATAACACGCATGACTTAATGGTTAAATGTTTAAGATCAAGAGAGTCCCTTTTTAGGGAAAAGAGTGTTCTTAATATGGTTTAATTGCTTTAGATCAAGAGAGTCCCTTTGGGAAGAGAGTGATCTTGATGTGGTTAATAGCTTAAGATCAAAAGAGTCCCTTTGGGAAGAGAGTGATCTTAATATGGCTATAAGGCCGGAATATTTCGTAGATGCTAACATATGCATGTGTCAAGGGCCCTGGATAGAAAATGTCTCTTCTAGGAAGGACCTTAAAGGGGCACTTCATAGAAAACGAAGAAGTAACCAGGGATTTGAGGATCCTAAAGAGGGTTATTGATCCTAATGTGGAGACGTCTTTAAGGTTGGGTTAGGATAGAGGGTAGAATAGTGAAATATATTTTATTATTGTACCAATTCTAACATCGGTTTTGTAGGTATTATTGTCCTCGCTAGTGGGGGCATTATGCATATCTCTTCATAAGACATGTCTCCTCCCCTCATATTTATGAGTCTTCAAATCTGCATTTGGAAGACATCAATTACATTGGCAATGTTAGTACATTTGCAGAAAAATGATCCATGTTACTCAACATGGTATCAAGGCCAAACTGCAACTGTAAGTAGGGAAAATATAAAAGCAATGAGATAAAAAGAAGAATGCAAAATCATTATTCACGCTTACTGTCTGGGGATCATTGAAATCTATATTAGTATGTGATTGGATTTAGAAATTCTATCCCAGGCATGGAGATGGTCTATCTTAACGATCACAAGACGTTAATATTTGCTCATAATGATCATCAAAATTGTGAGTATCAATTCCCAAGTTTTTCCCATTCCACTGGAGTGACGATTTCAAGGAGGAGACAAGTATTTGCACAATTTTGTGTTATTTCATGCTACACGATATATCTTGCTTGTCTATGGCCAAAAAATGTTTAAAAGAAGCTTGCAAAGGGCTTGAATGTTGTTATGTTGCCAATATAGAGGGGGTTATATCTAAAACTTTCTATATTTACATGGTTGGATATTGTGGAAGGGATTGTTGTGTACCATACTGAATCGTTTAAGGAAACACACAGGTAGAAATTGACGCACAAAGATTTGCCCAATATGTGGAGTTTGTGGAATGGTCATTTCAACTTGCACATTACTTTCCACAATTCACCTTTTCTGTTTGTATCTATCTTCTAGCATCAAATGAATGACACTAGTGGAAATTTGTCACTTTATGCAATAACAACTTCAAAATTTGAATGCATGATCAAATTGAAATCTTTAGTTGTCTTTCACTCTGGGAAATTCTATATAACAATGAGATGATACACTTTGATTTATCTGGAAATTTTGTTTGTTTGGTTAAAATAATAACAATAATAGTAGTTGCTAGCATATTGTGCGTAGGAGGTCAAATGGGTTTATTTCGTGTCATAAACCTAGTCAACTTGGAAAGAGAGTTCCAGATTGTTCCTTTATATTGAATTAGAAATACAATAGATTGGGAAGTGCAAATGGAATCTTCAGATAAAATTTGACTTCATTCTAACTGGATCAGCCGTGTTCATTTCAGCCCCTCTGCGACTAATCCAACCATTATTTTTGGATCCTGGGACCGCACTATTAAGGTCTAGAATCTCACCAATTGCAAGCTCAAGAACACGCTTGTAGGCCATTGTGGATATGTTAACATTGTTGTTGTTTCGCCTAATGGGTCACTCTGCACTAGTGGCGGGAAGGATGGGGTTACTATGCTCTAGGACCTTGCCGAGTGTAAGAGGCTTTATTCACTCAACGCAGGGGACATCATCTATGCCCTCTGCTTCAGCCCCAACAAGTATTAGCTTTGCGCCGCTATGCAATAGTACATTAAGATATGGGATCTCGAGGGCAAGAGGGTTGTTGCAGATCTTCGTCCCGATTTCATGTCCACCAAGAAATCCTAGGAAGAATCTTATGCATGTACCCTAATTCAAGGTGGCATTGATGTACTTGTGAGGGTCCGTCCAAGGAGAACAAAGCACTCATTAGCAAAACTATCGAAATGGATGGAATTTTGAAATATCCCAAACCGGATATTTACTCGTTTTTTCCTTTAAAATATATTCAGAACTAAAAATAGGCATATGTATCACAATATACCATAGAAACCAAATTTTACCAATATAAATAAACTCGTTCTTTCTCAAAATAAGATTCAGTATTCAAGCATATGGAAATGAGTTACAAACCAACATAATGAAACCAGCAAACTCTCATAAAACTTCTTAAAACAACGTTATTGCATTATGCAACAGCAATACAATAACCAGCAATTAGAACCCAATCTTAAATACAGTTTTACAGTCAGATTGGAACATTAAAAGAAGAACCTATAAGCATACAAGACACCTGAAGTGACGTCTCCAAGGACAATGGGTTTGCGTCCACTCTCTGTCGGCACAAGGGGCGACGTCCTCACACGGGCTGAAAGCTGAAGCTTTTTGAATACTCTCCCAAGAGAGAACTGAAATCTAAATAATAAATCCAAGCATGCCCAAATGAAAGTCTCATCTCCTTTTATCCTCACAATTGTGACTCTTCAACTTCCCTCCTGGTTTTTCGTCTTATCTCTCCTTGTGCTTTTTGCCCACTTTGTAATATTAATTTGACCTTTAATATTTTGAGTCTACACTCTCCAAGTCAATTTTAATATTATACATAATATGCATTTAATATTTCTAATGTCCCAAAAAGGGGACATTACAAATTTTCAATAATAAAAAGGTCCCTTGATGAAGTGTCTCACTAGTGAAACAATATCTATCTGGAGAAATATTTTAAAGTAAGTTCAATGATAAAAGCTAGCCGATGAACATTTGCACCACTAGAAAATATTTTTACAAAGCCAACCATTTAAATGTCTCCAATCTAACAGAAATGGATTATTGGATAACTCATAAAATATAATTATTGTAGTTCATCCAAGCAGATCCTATTAAGCTTCAATGCTTTAATATTGCTATCAGTGATTCAAAGTTTTATGGAACTCAAAAAAGTGAGAATTGGCATCTGAATGGAGGTATCATTCATTTTATAATAGCTATTCCACATTAAGTATTTAGACAAGAGAAAAATGAAAAATTGCTAGTCAGAAAGAAATATATGTTATCTATCTGGGAAGAAGGAACAATCATCCCAAGAGTTAGAAAACTCTAGCAGAAGGATGTCACTCCGTGAGGATTTAACACATAACTCAAGTATCAAACTTCAATTCACAAGCATGTCTCCCTTTTAACACATCATACTATCATCGGGTTACGATAAGGACCAATCAGCATTGAATACATAGCCGACAATTGGATTCCCACGTCAGCCAAAGTCAATAAGATAATATCAGATCTAATGGGGCCTAGATTACTCATCAAGTACAATCAAAATAATTTTACGGACGTAGAGGAGAGAAACTTTCAGAAGAACCAATACTAAACTAGGCACCATATTACTCGGCAATGATTTGTCCCCTCCAGTTTAGTGTAAGGATTGAAGTACTACAAAGCTTAACAATAATAATGATGATAAACTAGGAAGTCCATGATCGATAGCAATACCAGAGGAAAAGAAATACATCTGACCAGTACCAAACCATCATAGAGGAAAATCTGAGTCAACACTCTACAACCAGAGAAACAAACTGTATTAAAGTTATCATTTCTATATGCAAATTCTACCACCATGTCCCGAGGAAGTTGGGCAGAAGTATAAAGTCATCTTGCAGTCATAAGACTGATTTGATTATCTATTAAAGGTTACAGATTCATTTGAGACTATTTTGGGTAACTATTGAAGATGTCATATTTTCAATCATGATTGGAGGCTAAAGATTAAAGACACTACTATTTTTTAGTTGCTTTCTTTCAAAAGGATGGGATGAATCTTAGAGTGAGTTGATTTCTAAAGAATTTTTTTAGAAGTAAAAAATTCACCTATGAGAGATTGCAATATTGAAAGGACTGATGTTAAAGATTGTAGAGAACACAATTAAACAATTATTCTATCTTTCTAGGGTTCTACAATCCTTGGCTCACTAGAATTTGACAAAGATACCAACCAAAGGACTAGTTGGGGATGCGATATGCATTGAATTGACTGTGAAGAACAAGTAGTTGCGTAAATCCACCAATCTTTTGAAAGATGGACTGTTTTGAAACAATATTTCAAGTAATGCTCATTTCATAAGGTTTCATCAAAAAAAACTTGTTGAACCTTGCATTGTTGGGAGTATGAAAATTTGTGATCCCTACAATGTGCAAGCAACTTGCATAATAGTGTTTTCTTAAAGTTTTTGAATTAGACCATTTGATGGTTTAAATTAATTGAAAACTCTATAATAATGAAGTATGTGGGAATTTTAAATTGTGGGGGGGTGAATATTACCTTAACCAATGTTTCATTCCCCATGGGAGGCATTTTTGGATGTAATACTTATGAACCTTCACTGTTGAAATTAATATCAAAAACATTAATTAATATCAAGAACATTAATGTGCAGATAAGTATTTATTATCCTTGAGTATTATACTTACTTACTTTTTGTAGTCTCTCTCTTATTTGTAGTTATACACATACTATAAGGGTCCGTTTGGTTCCTCAAAGCTGACAGGAATTGGCTTTTTCAAAATCCAGTTTTGAAAATTTTTGCGTTTGTTTCAAAATTAGCAAAATGGAATTAGCATACCGGACTTCCATTTTTGCCTCAAAACCAAGTTTTCCAACTTCCTACTAGCAAGTAGAATTTGAAAATCAAAAACTGGTTATGTTTTTTAAGGACTGTAAAAACAATAGACTGAACTACTTTTTGAAATTTGCCTTCAACTCCAAGCTTACACATAAAAATCTGTCCTCACACGCATCTTTCGAGTGAAACAAACGGTTTAAGTAAAATCCCAAAAATCAGAATGAAGATTTGCAAAACCTTGATTTGGCTAAACCAAGGTTTGTAGAAATCCCAATTTTTTAAATTCTACGAACTAAATGGACCCTAAGAGTTATTTGCCTTGATCTTTACCTTTGTATATGAAGTTGATCTTGTAGGAAAAGAAGAATTGCACATTAGGTAACTTAAAACAATAGCTTAAAAGAAGTTGTGATCAGGCTGGATAAAGTAAGGCTCTTCGAGCTATATTTTTTATGGTTGAGATTATGAGTACCCTTCTACATTAAGAGGGTGTATGACACTTCTTCGAAGGCAACGCAGGAGCTTAGAAGATGAGTATCAATGACTGCCTCTGAAACAATATCAGTTTTCCCTCCCCATCTAGAGGTGGCAACTCTATTGATGGCACTACAATATAGCCTAAAGTTTTTTGCATCTAGATCAGCAGGCATTACAGGTTGCAGGATCTTCGAAATTGTGCAGAAAACAATTGATGAAAGAGAAGCTTTGTTTCACTTGCAAGCGAGCTTGGTCTTTCAGTCACATTTGTGAGAAGAACAAGGAAGAAGAGTCAGCTAAATTAGTACAGATCAACATTGAGGAAGTTGAGAATGTTATAGTCCAACTTCAACACAATGGAAACTATGAGATGGAACCATCTATAGATGATAGTAAGGACTATACTACCATCTTATTTAGTGACTTCAAAATGGTTATTGACAAGACCTTTCATGAGTGTGTTTATCTACAAGATACTTCCCAAGATGAAAATTAACCTCTCCACAAGGATGAACCACTTGAAAATGATGTCATGAATTTTAAGATAGAAGAAAATTCTGAGAATAGTGCAGCAGATAATGAAATCTCTTCCAACTAAGCAGCTGCACAAAATTGTAAACCTGCGCTAGATCGTGAAGATGACACTATAGGGGCTGATTTGAGAGATCAATTTGGAACTTTTTGTTTAGATGGGGAATTTGGAGTATACAATTTGGAGTAGAAAGTATCGGATGAAATGATCATTCCAGCCTAAGTGCATCTTGAAAACACCCATACAAACATTGAAAAAACCTTGTGCTCAAATTGAGGAAAAGAACAAAGGGATTGTGAATGGAATCAATAGTGCATACCTTCACGTTCTTAAAAAGGCAGTAGAAAGAATGAAATCAGAGTTCTTGAAGCTGCTCCACAATAGAAATATGGTCATCAAACATGTAGAAGATAAAGAGGAGGTAGATAAGCTATGTCTACAATTAAGTACAGCACATTATTCATTGTACAAGGCTACAAGTCATATTTCCATGGTAGCCACTCATAAGGAAGATGATTTTAATTTAATAATGCAGGAGATCATACAAATGGAGAAGGAATCAACACCATTGGTAAAGATGAAAGTGAGCAAATCATTCCTACCTCTCCCTATTCAAACAACAAATATTATGCTAATGACGAACAAAAAGACCAGCAATAGGTTAGATTCAAAATTTCTGATTTTTATAACAGCAGTTGTATGCCTTCACATTATCATGAGGTACCAATGTTTCTGCATAAAGTTGATGATGAATCAAGTGATATTCTGAAATTTCATTTGGTGATGACCATTTCTTTGGTAAAGAGGATGATTTGACTGATAACTTCTGTAGTAGATCAGAAAGTCTAGAGTTAGCTTTAGTGAGCAATGAAGGTTCCTACTGCTCAACTATAGACTTACCACTGAGTTCTTATGACACAGCAACAGTCTATTTATTGTTTGGGGATTTTATCTTAATGCCTACTTCAACTATCAGGGGCTGTCCATCTTGGTCTACCATTATATTTTCAAAATTGGCATGGTCTACAAGGAGTCATGAGTTGTATATAGATCAATGGAGTCATCTTTACCCCAAAGGTTTTTACATACAAGATGCTTATCTTTCTAGTTCACTGGCACAATAACAACATTTTTTGACATTTGTGTTGCTGATCTGGGTTATGGCAGCGACATTTGGAGACCTGATGAGTTGATTTTTATGCATACAGGAAGTATTATTAGTATGGGCAGAATGCTATAATTGTGCAGTTGGATGATACCGGAGGATAGTGGATGTGTGGACCATCATTACTACTGCGAGGATCGAGCTGATAGGATGGCATGGGATCCAGAAATTGACAATATGAGTGCCTTGCATTTTGTGGATTGTGTTGGGTTACTTAACTGCTTGAGACATGAAGCAGTTGGGTTCAAAGTAGCGCAGTAGGAAGAAGCAGTGTCTCTCAAGTTGACTTGGGATCCAGGCATCTGACTAACAGATGAGTTGCACCCTTATTTTTGCTTCAATACCCTGATTAAATAGTTACCAGTAGGAGCGATAGAGTGGCTTGCAAATGGATATGGGATCCTAGTATTGGTTTAAGGATTTGTTATTGCTTGAGGGTCAGCAATCTGAAGGAGGGAGGATTGTAATGTGCCATTTCTTGGGACATTAGAGAATAAATAGGCCAACTCAAATATATATTAAAATTGACTTATGGAGGACTTAATGCATTGTAATGTCCCCTTTCCTAGGACATTAGAGAATAAATAGGCCAACTCAAATATATATTAAAATTGACTTATGGAGCACTTAATGCAGAATTGTTAAAGTCAACTGAATATTATTGAGAGGATTAATAAAAGACAAATTGGCAAGAAGACAAGGAAGGGAAGCTAACAAGCCTTTGTTTGGGCATTAAAAATTGAAGACTTATTTCATTTCATCAGGCTTGGATATTGAGTTTGATTTTTATTTTCTCTTTGAAAAACATGGAAGCTTGCAACTTTCAATTTCAGAACCTAAGGAGGGAACCCCTACAAGCTTCTCGGTATTAATTCTGTAACTTGCAATCATGCTGATCTGATAACAGATCGGTCTGATCTGATCTTGCATGATATATATTGATCCAAAGTCATTGCATTATCCTCTTAAGGATATCGGCGCATATCCTTAAATACTAGTTTAGATCTAACTAAAATCCTTTGTGTTAGTTTATGATTAAACTTCTTGTTTCATGGAAAAGTCACCGACTTATAGGGATGAGTCAAAGTAGACTTTGGAAGGGACATGTCCCTTGTAAGGACATGTTGGCCGGGGAAGGGGCCAAGGCCCTACGGGATGCGGCATTCATGCCATTCTCAACCATCCATTCCATTTTGATCTCTATATTTATTATGGGTATGGTTGAAGTCTAAGAGCACACAAGAAAACAATAAAGTCTGCTCCTTAGTCAATACTGCCCAAATACAACTTGCAAAAAAAAAAGATATTTCTCGATTTACATTTCTAAATTGATTCAAGACAGAACTTTGAAGTTATCTACAGCAACTCCAAAGGAGGCATAATATAAGTTTGATTCAGTTAAAGAATTTGCAGAAACTTTACATTGTATCAGAGCTCTGGCAGTCGAACCTAGGCTCTATAAGTAATCAGACCTTATATATATCTAGCATCATTCTCCTATCTTCAATGGCATACACAATTAGACCCGAGGACAGGTTTGATGGGAAAGAACACTTTGATGCCTGGAAATTCAGAATCATGATGATTCTTGAAGAAAATGATGTAAAACGATTTGTTGAATCAGCATCCAGACAACCTATAGTTGAACCTCATAAATCCTTCTAGATTAAAGGAAATAGGAAAGTCATATTAGATGGAGAAAAAAATGATATCGTACCTGTGCTAACAAAACACCAAACAGCATTTGCTATGATGAATGCACTACTAAATGTATATGAGGTTAACAATGCAACTAGAGTTCTCGCACTAAAAAGACAACTAAATCACATTCAAATAAAGAAGGGAGAATCGATGAATTCTTACTTCCTAAGGGTTGCCAGCCTAAGAGATGAACTTTCAAGTATAGGAACCATAATTACTGACACGGAACTAACATTGATGGCTATAGATGGATTACCAAATTCATGAGGAACTTTCCCACAAGGAGTAAGTGCCAAAGTGTAATATCCCTACTTGCAAGGGCTTATAATATTGTCCTATTTTTTTCAAATAATCAATTTAAAGGTTATTATTGTATTATTAATGATTCTTTATATATGTATATATTCCTACCCAATCTATTACATTGTACGTACATTAAAGGCTTGACAGGACCTTGGTCCCCGCCTTTCAAATGAGTGCTTTCCATCCCTCACCGTGCCTAGATGCTATATCATACCTCAATCCTCAAATATTGTGGTGGGGTCCTATAGCTCGATAAACCTAAGCCCAAGAGTCAGTATATTCCCCTCTTACCTTAAGACTCAGCCCTACCCTCTTATCCACCTAGTTCTTACTAATTAATGTAATTCTTGGGATTGTTTTCAAGTCATTATCATCTCTTAATCAATTACATCGATTAGATGTTTATTTCTTTTATTTAATTATGTCAAATGAAAGAAAATGTTCATTCTTATTACCTTGGTATTTTTATATAATTATGTTACCTCATTATTATCATAATTAATATTAAACAACATTTAAAATAATAAATGTTTACCTTATTACCATTTTCTTTTTCGAAGAGTCAGAACCTTTCATAGTACAAATCCTTTGAAAAGTCACAACCCTTCATAGTTATAATCTTTTCGAAAAGTCACAACACTTCATAACTAGAATCCTTTGGAAAAATCCCAATACTTTATAATCACAATATTTTTCAAGAGTCACAACCATTCATAATTATGACCCTTTCAAAGGTTCACATCCTTTCAATATCATTCATACCTTTTCAAAAAGTCACTTCCTTATTTTCTTCATGATATTACTTTCCTCTTCCATTTTTCCTTTTTGAACTCCTCTCTTCTCCTCTTCCTTTTCTTTTCCCTCTCTAAAATAAACTCTCCTCCCTTTTATATCTTAATTTTAAGGAGTCATGTCTATTTGTTAAATCTCTCTTGACTTTTCATTTGATTTAGTTAATTTATATCATTTTATGTTATATTATTTATTTACTTACTTGTATTTATTATTATTTATTATGAAATTTTATTTAGAAATTTAATATACTTTCTACAATATTGTCTCTTGTATTTAATTTTATTTATTTCTTTACTCATTGAAATTTTATTATTATTTTTTATTATTTAAAATATCATACTAAATATTATTTTAATAATAATATAGATTAAATTTTTTTTTTTTTTTTTTTAAATTTTAGTATTAGTCTTAATATAACTTTATTATTTATTTAATAACATTGTATTATCTAATAATAAATAAAATTCTATCTTAAAATGGGGATATGACACAGAGATAAACTTCCTAACTTCAATAGACTTAAGGCAAATTGTCTTCAAGAAGAATCCAGAAAATTAAAGAAAGGAGGGAAATTGAAAACAGAAGATGAAGAACTTCATGTTCTTAATACAAACTCCTATAAAAGCAAGAAGCATTTCAAGAAGAAAAGGGGAAATCAAATGAATAACAAATCTAAGAAAGATCTATCCAAAATAAAATGCTTCAAATGTGAAAAGTTTGGACACTAAAGATCTAATTGTCCTAAAAATTCCAAACAACAAGTGAACTGTACAAATGTTACTAAGGAAGAAGATAACTATGATCCTAAGAATCGTGTAATGTATTTGTCAATATCAAATGAAGTCTCAAATAAAGCATGGGTGATTGATAGTGGATCATCTAGAAATATTAGAGGATACAAAGAAGCACTAGACTCTATATATGAAAAGGCTAATGGTGAAGTCACCATCGGTGATAATTCAACACATTCTGTTAAAGGAATTGAAAATTGCACCTTGAAACTAAAATCAGGAAATTCTCTTCTTCTCAAAGGAGTACTCTTTATACCAAGAATAAAAAGAAATAAAATCTCAGTTACAAGACTTAAAGATGATCAACATAATGTTGCATTCATGGACGGTAAAGTAATAACCTGAGCAAAGAACTCCTCAATTAAGAAAGCAAAATTGATTAGTCAAAGAAAAGGGTATTTGTATGAATTAAATTCAGGACCTAGTCGACCGATTCAAGGCTTAATTCATGAAGCTGCAGACATAAATGAAATATGGCACAGAAGATTAGAACATCTAAATTTCAAAACTTTATCAACTATAGAGAAGATGGTTATTGGTTTACCTACACTAAATAAAAATCACTAATGCATATGCAAAGGGTGCGCTATGGGTAAGAACACCAAAAGTCCATTTCATGATAGCACTAGAAAAACCCACAATGTTTTGCAATTAATCCATTAAGATTTATGTGGACCTATGTCTGTTCCTTCTCTTGGAGGATTCTAGTACTATATTTTGTTCATAGATGACTTCTCTAGGATAACTTGGATTTACTTCTCAAAATGCAAAAAATCAAAAGAAATCATAAAGAGATTTAAAGAATTTAAAACATTAACTGAAAATTTATCATGACATAAAATTAAAACTCTTAGAATTGATAATGGAGGGGAATACACTCATATTTGTTTAAAAGGTTTTGTAAAAATACAGGAATTAAGAGGTAGTATATAGTTCCTTATAACCTAGAACAAAATGGGGTAGCCAGAAAGAAAGAATAGAACAATTATAGAAGCTACTAAAGCTATGATATTTGATCAGAATCTAGAATACTTTCTTTGGGTAAAAGTCTCTTGTACTGTTGTCTATATTCAAAACAGAAGCCCTCACTCCTACCTTAGAGATAAAACTTTTGAAGAAGTCTTTACTAAAGTTAAACCCAATATAAGTCATTTTAGGATTTTTGGGTGCCCTGTATATATCCATGTTCCAAAAAAAAAGAGAACTCAGTTAGAACCCTCCGAGAGGAAAGGCATTTTTGTAGGGTATAGTACATCTAAAGCATATAGGATTTTCACACCTGGACAAAAAAATATTGAACTTAGTAGGGATGTAATTTTTGAAGAAGATCTAGCATTCAAAAGAGCCCTAAGTTCAGAGGAACCCTCTGCTTTACCTAGTTCTGAAAGAAATACTGAGTCTGAGTCTCAGAGGGAGAACATGGAAGAAATTGAAGATGAAATTCAAAACCTAAATCTTGGAGAAACTCAAAATTCAAAGAAAAGACCACTTGGGCCATTAAAACAGTCGAGGAAGCACAAGACTTTGCTGCACCTTTTGGAACACTCAAAGAAAGCAAAAGACCCAAAAGATTTTCTAGTTATATAGCAAACATGAATGATTTGTCTAAATCAGAACCAACCAATACTTCAAATGCTATTAGACATACAACTTGGAAAGAAGCTACAACAAAAGAATATCAATCTATTATGAAGAATGATATTTCAGAAATTGTTCCTAGACCCAAAGGAAAATCTGTTGTTTCTTCCAAGTGGATATTTAAAATAAAGCATGTTGCTAACGGTACCATTGAAAAATATAAAGCCAAGATTTGTAGCTAGAGGATTCTCTCAGAAAGAAGGAATTGATTATGAAGAAACTTTTGCTTCTGTTGTCAGATACACCACTGTAAGAGCAATCCTAGCCACTGCTACATCAAAGGGATGGAAAGTACATCAAATGGATGTAAAAAACAGCATTCCTAAATGGAAAGATTACAAAATAAGTATATTTGGAGCAACTTGAAGAATTTGAAACTCATGATTCAAATGTTTTTGTTTGTAGGCTCAAGAAAGCTCTCTATGGGCTTAAGCAAGCTCCAAGGGCTTGGTATGAAAGAATTGATTAGTATATCACCGGCTTAGAATTCTCCAAAAATGAAGCCTATCCAAATTTATATTATAAAAGAGATAAAGATGATAAGGTAATTCTGATATTGTATGTTGATGATCTACTAATAATAGGTGATGATCATTTCATAGATCAATGCAAAAAAGATCTAATTAGAGAATTCAAGATGAAAGACGTGGGACTCCTTCGTTACTTCCTAGGACTGGAAGTACGACAGAATTCAGACAACATTATACTTAATCAAGGGAAGTATACATTAGATATTTTGAAGAGATTTGGAATGTGGAATTGCAAGTCTATGTCTTCTCCAATCTAGACTAATCTACATAAATTTAAAGAAGTAGCAGCAGAATCACCTTCGATAGATTCTGCTCTCTACAGACAAATGATTGGGTCCCTTATGTACTTGGTAAATACAAGACCTAATATTTGCTATGTTGTTAATGCCTTAAGTCAGTTTATGTGTGAGCCAAAGGAGATTCACCTAGTTGCAATAAAACACATTATGAGATATTTACAAGGCACTCTTAATCTTGGGCTCAAATATGAGAAAGTTGACATAGATTTACATGGATTCACTGACTCATATTGGAGTGGAAGTGTTAAAGACAAAAAAAGTACTTCAAAATGTTGTTTCAGTTTAGGATCAGCAATGATATCTTGGATATGCAGAGAACAGTCTTCAATAGCACAAAGCTCCATAGAAGCCGAATACATTGCAGCAGTGATGGCCTCCCTAAAAGCAATTTGGCTAAGGAAGTTACTTGTGGGATTATTTGGTCAATTGATGAATCCTACGATTATTCATTGCGATAATCAGAGTTCCATCAAGCTTTCAATGAATCCAGTTTTTCATTACAGGTCCAAGCATATTAAAATTTCTTACCATTATGTAAGAGATATGGTAGACAGGAATACTGTAAAATTAGAATACATTTGCACTGCAGATCAGACAACAGATATTCTCACCAAACCTCTCTCTAGAGTGAAGATAGATCACTTCAGGAAAAGACTCGGTATGGTTGAATTGTAATTCATTTGTATTCTTTAAATTATTATTAAAATCATTTTATTGTCAAGCTATTGACTGTTATGGGCTCCACCATTTGTATTCATTATTTAAGAGGTGACGATCTCTGAGATAATGAACACTTGTATAAAAGACATTATGAGAGATGACGATCTCTTAGATAATGTACTAAACAATAGAGTTCTACTGTAAGATCTAGATGAGTTCAAGATCACATTGTGATGTAGGCATTGCTATGTCTATAAGTCACAATTTGGATAAAGGAAGAATTTATTATTCTCCAGAGTTTATCCTGTATTTTGGTAGATCTTAACTCAGGATCATGTTGTGATATAAGAATACCAATATCTATGAGTCACAACTTGGATAAATGAAGAATTTAATTATTCTCCGGATTTATCCTGTATATTGTATTATTTGCAATACTGTTATCACTAGTAGCAGTGATTTGTCATATCACAGGTTTAGAAATATGACATTGTATCATGTGTTCTAATACCACATGCTAAGAAGATTCAGATAGATATAGAGTATCAATTCTTGCTTGTTCATCTTTATTGATGTTGCTAGATATGATATCTCTCAGTATAATCATCAAGTTAAGAGGGAGTATTAAGTCCGAAACTTTCAATCATGCTGATCTGATAACAAATCGATCTGATCTGATCTGATCTTGCATGATATATATATATTGATCCAAAGTCATTGCATTATCCTCTTAAGGATATCGGCGCCTATCCTTAAATACTAGTTTACATCTAACTAAACTCCTTTGTGTTAGTTTATGATTAAACTTGTTGTTTCGTGGAAAAAGTTGCCGACTTCTAGGGATGAGTCAAAGTAGACTTTGGAAGGGACATGTCCCTTGTAAGGACATGTCCCTTGATTTCTATATTTATTATGGGTATGATTGAAGTCTAAGAGCACACAAGAAAACAATAAAGTTTGCTCCTTAGTCAATACTGCCAAAATACAACTTGCAAAAGGAAAAGATATTTCCAGATTTATATTTATAAATTCATTCAAGACAGAACTTTGAAGTTATCTACAGCAAGTCCAAAGGAGGCATTATATAAGTTTGATTCAGTTAAAGAATTTGCAGAAAATTTATGCTCGGGTGGATTGGATGCAAACCCAATTCATCTATGTGGTGGATTCACATCAAAGTTCACAGTTGGAATTACAGGTCAATTTCTATTTGCTTTCTAATCTAACTGTTGTTGTTCAGTAAGGTTAGATTTCTATGTTATGTTATTGTATTGTTGGTTTATAATGCATTAATGAATTCAGAAGTACTTTTGTATGAGTATTTTGCTAGTTTTTTATAGTATAAAATTATTTGTTGTATTTTGAAAATTGCATTGTGAGAAAATTGGGGTGAAATATCCCGTGTAGAATATTAAAAGTTAGCATTTTTCTTTTTTAAGTCTCATGTTTTATTTTTAATTCTAATGTTTTCTATTCATAACTTTGTTTAAAAATTGTGGAATTTTTTCATCTTCTCTTTTCAATTATTAAAATTTTCTATTATGGTTTTAGACCCTTTTAATGGCAAACATTAATCGATGCAATTGGTGTGTCCTGTCAAGGGTTCAATGCCTCTTTTATTAATGACTTATGAGAACCAATTTTGACATGGGAAGTCGTTGATCTTTAGTCAATTATTGATAAGTGAAAAGATAGGTACAGAGAAATGGGTCGCAAATATCTTCAGCACACTAATAGACAAGTCGTTGATTAATGTTTCAATATCTTCTTCAACCAACGCAGTCTATCTGAATTCAATCAATACTGTAGGAATGATATAAGATACAAATTATTTGTGTTCCACTTAAGAGAATTATTGGTCGAGTGGGGTGAAGCAAAAAAAGCATATTGCCACCAGTACTGCGGCAAATTATCTTGCTACGTGCTACTCATGAAGAAACATCCTATGAATTTTTAGACTGTAGACTTTGCTGAAATATCTCAAACAGATATTGACCTGATTTCTTTTTTCAAAACTATATTCAGAAATAAAACATAAGCAGATGTATAACGAAACAGTAATAGAAACCAATAGATTCTTCAATAGATATAAACCCATTCTTTTCAAAATAATATTCAAGATTCAAGCATACGAAAATGCGCTACAAACTAACAATAGAAAACCAGTAAACTCGCATAAAACTTCTCAAAAATATGTTATTGCATTATACAACAGCAATACAATAACCAACATTTAGACTCTAATCTTAAACACAGTTTCACAGTCAGATTGGAACACTAAGAGAAAAAATCTGTAAGCGCATATGTGACACCTAAAGTGACGTCTCCACGGACAATGGGTTTGCGTCCACTGTCTATCGGCACGAGGGGCTACATCCTCACACTGGCTGAAAGTTGAAGCTTTCTGAATAACTCTCACAAGAGAGAAACTAAAATCTGAATCGTAAATCCAAACATACCAAAAGAATGAGTCTCTTCTCCTTTTATCCTCACAGTTGTGACTCTTCGACTTCCCTCCTGGCTTTTCGTCTTATCTCTCCTTGTCATTTTTAGCCCACTTTGAATATTAAATTGACCTTTTATATTTTGAGTCCACACTTTCATAGTCAATTTTAATATCATATGAATATGTCCTTTAAATTTTCTAATGTCCCAAAAAGGGGACATTACAAATCTTCCCTCTTCAATATTGCTTGCCCTCAAGCAATCAGTACCAAGATCCCATATGAATCTACAGGTAGCTCTGTAGCTCACTCTGAAAACAAATCCGGCCACACTGCAAAGCAAGGTGTCACCTTGCAACCCATCCATCAATCCGATCCCTTGGATCCCATACAAATCTATGAAATATCACTGCACCTATAGACTGTACAACTCTGATTATCCTCGGATCCAGTCTCAAACTGAGTAGAACTACAACAACATCCTCAACTAGCCATAGATACATTCGGTCAACACCTAGATCCCATTTCTAGAGCATACTCAAAATTGGAGTTGTTGAAGGTAAATTAATTTTGTCATTTGGAAAAAAATTGTATATCCTTCCAAATCATGATCACATGAAGCCTGTATGCAACTGGCATTAGCACTGTCAACAGCTTCTTGTAGATGTGTTATTTTAGTGTGACCCAACCATCATGAACGTACAGAATTTCTTAATATCAATGTAATCCATTAGGCTCCCATATTAAACACGCAATTCAGTTTAATCTAATGAAGGCACCACAACAACAATTAGGAAGATTGTCTTGTTATCCAAAAAACTTAATATAATGATTTGCCAACAATTTTAGAGAAATGCTCGACCTAGCCAAGTGTAAACAATAACTCCCATCCACGGTAGTCTCTCTGGAGTGAATACTAGAGAGTTTTCAATATCAACATGTCCTTGTTGTTTTAGGTGAATAGTATCCAAATCTATGCATATCTGACAACTCGCAAGCCCAGAAAAATAGCAACAATTGACGCCAACAAAAACTTTTAATTATAGTATAGTCAGAAAGGCCGAAAGAGATTATTTGTAATCATTGCAGAATTCGAAACATTATGTTTTCATTTTATCATTGTTATATTTGACAGGAGGCTTCCAGAACCATTACAAAACTACCAGTTGCAAATAGGATACTTGCATGGGCATCTGTAAGTATGAAGATACATTTTGTATACTAATTCTAGTAGACTACTTAATCTTTGTTGCAGCCTATTGATGTACAACCTCTGCTGGACTCAGGGGTACTATGCTCCTTCATTTTGTTACTCCGTCTACTGCCGATTCTTGAATCGGCAAATTATCTAGTCAACCTTCTGCTTGCTCTACCCGGATAACAACTGGTGGCGTGAATTTTAACAACAGTTACTTATACATGCAAATTCCATAACTATCGCTTAGAGAGGAGGCACTGTTGGTGGTCAGGTGGAATAACAATCACCACAAAGGGTGAATTCTCAAGGCTAGTAACTGTTCTCTATAGGATCTATTAGCCCTTGTGTGAATCGACTTTAGCAAATCTAAGCCTAAAACTGTAGACTCGATAATGAGGAAAAATATTTCATCAATGATAACCCATATGCACACGAATTTTAAATGGAAACTATAGTCAAAATTTTATGTTTCTCTGCCACATATCTCCCGACATCGTTTCCCTTCATTTGAAAATTATGCCCCATTAAGGTGAAGGGCATTGTCTGCTAGAGGAGGGAATACCCTTGCAACTGCCATATAAGGATGCTATGAGTCCACCTGGAAGTCTCCCGCAATCACCAGCAGTCTTTGCGTTCTGATTTCACTGCCATCTCCTGCTCGGCTGACCACTGTCCTGTAGTTCTCGTGTGGAAGTTCATTGTGGGATTAAGTATGGGTACTGGCCTGTGCCCTCAACTCCCACGTCAACCCTACTATCTATTCGTTACTAGGAGGAACCTGTCTAAGACATGAACCAGTGCCAACGGAAGACTATACTCAAGACAATGTATTACCTCTTAATATTGGCTATGAAGTGACCATAGTCCTTGCCTCTCAGTGCTTATGACAAACATACAAAGAAACTCCACTCTAAAAATGCAATGATTAGACGCTGATAGATCTTGTAACTTCTAAGGGAGTATTTTCTTAATAAAAAGTTCTCCACAAGAAGTTACGACATTGGGAATTATCTCACAGATCCTCTCTGTCTGATTAGAACAATATTTTTAAACAATAAATCGATATTCTAACAAAGCGTATATTATTCTATGTTTTTCTTCAGCTAAAGGCTTAATTGCATTCTTGTAGCCACGACTATGGTATTGGACGCCCAAATATAATACGCCTAAAGAATATTGGATTGAGACTTAGTATCTCAACAGAAGATATATAAGTTAAATAAAGTATTTCTAGTCTTCAACCCCGATAAAACCCTTCAATGTTAATCTTTCAGTGTTAACAACTGCTCTGATGAATACTAGCTTGGCCGCCAACTGAATCCAATCAGGTGTCTATGCTACCACAATTAACCACAAAATTCACTGGCTATTATAATTGACTCATTTGAATGTCGTCCACAACTTGCCAAAACACTTTTGCAATAACAACAATAATATAATCCTGGAAACTATGTGATTTCTGATTTGCTCACAAATGCAAAACAAACCTACAGGGTGGCAGGTTTGGCACTCTCATTAAAATTTCCTAAAAATATGTTTCACAGGCTGAAAGTTTGTTTCACAAGTTGGCAAGATGTACAACTCTAATACCACTGAAATATCCCAAACAGATATTTGACCTGATTTCTTTTTTCAAAAATATATTCAGAACTAAAACATAGGTAGATGTATAACGAAACAGTAATAGAAACTAGTAGATTCTTCAATAGATATAAACCCATTCTTTTCAAAATAATATTCAGGATTCAAGCATATGAAAATGTGTTACAAACCACCAGTAGAAAACTAGTAAACTCTCATAATACCCCTCAAAAACATGTTATTGCATTATACAACAACAATACAATAACCAACATTTAGACTCCAATCTTAAACACAGTTTTACAGTCAGATTGGAACACTAAGAGAAAAACCTATAAGCACATACGAGACACATGAAGTGACGTCCCCACAGACAATGGGTTTGCTTCCACTGTCTATCGGCACGAGGGGCTACATTCTCACACTGGCTGAAAGTTGAAGCTTTCTAAATAACTCTTGCAAGAGAGAAACTGAAATTTGAATCATAAATCAAAACATACCAAAACAATGAGTCTCTTCTCCTTTTATCCTCACAGTTGTGACTCTTCGACTTCCCTCCTGGCTTTTCGTCTTATCTCTACTTGACATTTTTAGCCCAATTTGAATATTAAATTGACCTTTTATATTTTGAGTCCACGCTTTCATAGTCAATTTTAATATCATATGAATATGTCCTTTAAATTTTCTAATGTCCCAAAAGGGGACATTACATTCGCATGTTGCATTTATTTACTATTTAAGGGCATTGACAAAGTGGAGCAGGTAAGACAGTAGTGAAGCAGGGAACCTGTTGGTTCCCAAAACATCAAAAAGGAAGCCTATGAATCTTACCAACTCAATATTGGTATATCCATTTGGTTATGACCAACTTGACAAGACTTGATCTAAATGATCTTCGTCTTCTACACTTCTAGCTCTGCAAGACCAAGGCGGGTATGTCTACTCCTAAGCCACTTTTTTGGCCTCAAGTTCTTTACAGCAGATAATCTTATCACAAATACAACCAAAGTCTCTTCTAAATGGAGAGAAATTAAGAAGACCTTTAGCATGCAGATTTTAAAATCAAACTTACTAATCTCTGAAATTGTATTTGCTGAAAGTATAAATGCTTTAAAATAGAAAAGTTTGATAAACTGTAGCAATAAGTGAATTGATTCTTTAACTATGGAAAGAAAAAATAATCATCATCTTCAAATTATAAATCAAATGATTATCTCTTGACGATATAAGGATCAATGCCTTGTTCTCATGGGCAACAGAGTCTATCAAAATGAGGGTTTAATAAGCACAACTTTATAGGAACATACTTCTATATCATTAATTGATCTAAAGTTTTGAAATATGGAAATCAATCGCATATGCAATTCTCTACCATTCTAATAGATCTTTAAGTTCCTTGGTGAGAAGTGCCATTAGAAAAAGATATGGAAAAAAAATATATTTCACAATATTCTTTGATGATCAGACACAGAATGCTGCAATATACTTTCTACACATACAATGTAATGAGAATTGCTTCAACAGATTTATTGACAACTATAAAGGACTAACCCTCTTCCTATGATGTAAACTTTGCTATGAATGAAAAAAAAACAGAATCTCTTACTAATCATGGAAGAATTTGAACATCAGTTGATATGCCAATGATGGAAGATTGTTTTGATCCCTGTTTCTCATAACCACTCATGTATCACAAACAATTCAATCGATAATGTTCTAATCATAAAAAAATGTTGTATGTTTGTGTTTAGCATCTTATAGAGTTGTGAACCAATCAACATGTCGCTTGACACAAATAACTAATCTTATTCCTATATCAACTAATACCAGTGTTACCTCGGCACGGGGGTGTGGCGGTGCGAGGGGACGTCAGGACGAGTTTCGGGTGAGGGAAAAGAATGGCCTCAATTTGGGGACGGCGAGGGTGCGGAGGCGGGGGAGGGGGGGAGTGGGTTGCATAGTATATATATATAATATATATGACTGAAAATGCTAATTATGAAATGATACTTCAATTTATTAAATAACATTAACATATCAAATATAGTTGAATACAATGAATAGAGAAAATTGATATGCGATTCACAAACCATAAATATTTAATAAGTTCAAACTTGAAACTTGAAACTTCATAACCATTATTGATGACCATTTAACAAATTAACTTAGTTCAAGATGCAAGATTCAAAATTCATTGTCCAAATATGATTCTATGAATATCATATATCATAAAGATGCCCATGATGACAATGAGCTAAATAGCATGAAACAGTGAAATAATAATAATGTATCATAGCCATATCAAAGTGAGTACAATCAACAAAATGACAAAATTTCAATAATGAGAATGGAATCACCATCTATTGGTCTTATTAAACCTTCAAATAGACCACATGGGACCCACACCCAATTAGGGTTAGCATGCCTAAAAAACTAAAAACTAAAAAAATGCAAAAACACTTTATTTTTGACTTTTTTTCGGCCATCTTCTCGAAGCACCCGCACACCCAAGCACCCGAGCACCGCGTCCCACCTGGGTGCTCGACGGGTGCGGCAGCTGAAAATCTCCCGACGGGGGTACTCAGGTGCATGATGCACCCACACAGAGTGCTTACGCGCACTAGGTGCGTCGGGGTTTTGACCCAGGTGCACGCACCCGAGTAACATTGACTAATACTAATTTAATCATTCAGTATTTTGGCATGGAAGATGGCCTGGGTATCGCGCTTTATAAACCAATGACCGACCTCAAATATCCTTCGATAACCTGTGAGGATGTTGAGATTTTCACATCCCATATCCACATAAATATATTGTGTGATCAACATTGGGCATTTGTAGATGATGGTTGCCGAATTGGGAGACAATGTTGGGTTATCGAATGATGATGAATGTTTTAAAACTCTTGCGACTTCTTCCAGAAAGCGGATTTCCAACTTTTCATTGAAACCACATACATAGTTTGCTCTTGAGACTTCCCTTGAATTCATATGGGATGAAGGCAATGCTCGCGATAATTTTGAACTGCCTCATTCTCAACAACCATTATTGAGCATGTTGACTATATCACATAACCCCCTAATTTTGAACTCCCATCCACCATGTCGATCGCAACCAAAATTAATTTCTTCTGCAAAAATAAACATTTGGAAGTTTCATTGGCTACATTAAATTCCTTTCAAACACAGGATTCAGATGTCACCATAATCATGTCACAACCTGTCAAGAATCACTCGCGTAGCCTGTCTCACTTGCTAAGCATAACCTGACACAAAAAAATCGACAACAGTTCCAAACACCAATATATATTATGCTAGACATAAGAACCACCTAATCACAAGGAAACCGATGACACTTGAATATTCATCATGATTGGCATGGATGTCAAGTATGAATGATTACTGACGGAGATCAATCTTACTAAAATAGTCAGTGCAAAAAAAAAAAATCTTAACACTTAAGAAAACACTCTCCCTTTTGTGTAGTACATACAAGCCACATGAGAATACCCTCTAAGCAAGACGAAGAGCCTCTTCAAAATAAATAGACAACAATTACAAATATGAAGACAATGACCCTATTGGCTCCTGATTTGACAAGATTTTAACCACCTTTTGAAATTGCACAAAGTACCTAAGAGATAGCCAAAAACCATAACAAGTATTCTAAAGGAAAATCAAAAGAGCCAACAATTAAGACTATTTTACTCTGCTTCCTTTTGAATTCTGCAAGATTCAAGTGGGTGTACCTTAGAATTCGTAAGTCTTCAATATATTTTTCAATTTTTTTTAATATAAATTTCACAATAACAGATGAGTGCCTATGATTCTTCTAATTTAAGGACTGAAGAAGGGATGTAAGATGGTTAATTCCTCAAACCCTAAAGACTCCTCAAATCAAGTGCAAGCTATACTTTCAAAATCTACAACAAATAAATTTAAAGATTTGATTGATTAATTTTAAGCTATATAGTCCATCCAAATTTTACCAATTCTAGACATGATCAATGCCTTATCCATTGGGCTATTACTCACAAAACTTTGACACATAAGATCAGATCTATCCTATCACTTTGTGCAAAGGAAAACAATACTCAATCTAAAATCTCATTCTTATCATGATCTTTAACTCTCAATTTTCCAAACTCACATAAAGCATTTACATAATCCATTAGATTATCAGAAAAATATTAACTTAGATATAATCCACAGTGAATCATAACTGAGATTTGATAGACATTGTCATCAAATTTCATAAACTTAAAAGCAACTCAAGAAGAGACAAGATCTAAATTGAGTAACCAGCCAGTAAATGCTTTTGTAATATCTTCTTTGAAAATATACAATTTTGTATCAACTTGAGTTAGAGAACTCAGACAGATTCAGCAATTTAACTTTGCCCTTCCATTAATGGCATTCCTGGGACAAAAAGACTATACAGCTATGGACCAACTCCAAAACATGAAAGTATATATCATTCAAAATGAAAAATCGGACCCTTCTCTAGCCTTGGGAACTCACTTATATAGGTGGGTTGCAACGAGCTTCAAAATGAGAGGGTAAAGGACACCTGTCCTTTTACAAAAGATGGTTACATTTAAAGACAAAAAGTCATTATCATTCACCCATGGGACAGCTGATCTAAATACATGTGGCTTATTTCATGTGATTTGAAAGTAGTTTCATGATTTGTTATATAGGTATAGCCATAGTGATGAACCACAAAAGTAAGGTATCCTATTATAATAACTGCCTTCTTTTTCCTGATAATCATTAGCCGCCATGCATCCTAGCTGTCAGTACTTTTTGGTGGGGCAAGGGCCTCTTCGGTTTTTTTCTTTTCAGTAACAACCTTTTGTTCCTGTGTTTCTTTTGTTTCCTCTGCAGGTTGTGGGGCCACCTCTTCTTCTTCTTGGCTTTGTTTTTGTTTATCTTCACCCTTAGTTTTGACTATGCATCTTTCTCCTCCTGCTAAACATTTTCTACAAATGGTTGTTCCTTTTCAGTTCTGTCTGGGTCTTGTGATTTATCTTCTATCACCATCTGTAAAGATTTTGTTATTCAAGAATATTTTGCTACCCATTCACCACAAACTGAATCATCTGGCCAATTAAAATTGAGGATCTCTTTCTCCTTAGTCATGATATTCTTCCCCATTCTCTTTAACTTTTCAAACTTGGGCTCAAAAGAAACAAAAAATACTTGGACATTCACGATCTCTTCAACTATCCTTGTAAACCAAATGTTATCTTCTTTATTTATAGTGTCATTCATTCTTAAGCTCACAATTTCTTTCAATTCATTTACCCATGCTTCCTTTGGTTTGATATCAGTTGGGTTACTTAGGACATGAGGGAAAAGATCATAACTCTTATTAACATACCTAGAGAAACATGTTTTCATTTTTCCCTGGAGTATCTCTGTTCTTGTATCAAAATCCAGCAGATCAGTAGTCTGATCATATGCTCTTTCAATCCATGTGCTAGTATCAGTTTTATCAATTATATTAACACAAAAATTAGTTACCTCTTGTTCTCTATTGATCCACTTGTCCAGATTTTGTCTCAAAACAACTTCATTCTTATTTAACTCAGTCCACATGCTCACTAGCTTGGACATTTCATAATTAAATGAAGGTCAATTAACACGATCAACAAAAAAATAGAATTGAACCCCTGATTTTATCCTCATATCTTTGTAATGCTTCTACTTGTGCAGCTTTGAGTTTGGCATTTTCTTCTTCCAACTCCTCTTTAGTATAATATTCTGGATGTTGAGGAGCGTCTGGAATTTCAACAATAGGTGCAGTAGGAGGATGTGGAGCAGGAGATGTTGCAATAATTGCTTGAGCTGGTCCTTCTACCACTTTTATTTTCCCTTGTTGCCTCTCAAATCTAGCAATGATCTTTTCCATTTCACTAATCTTTCTACCTCTTTCATCATAAGCTTCCAAACCTGGTATTCAAATCAATTAACTTTTGTTTATCCTTCCTGGCCACATCCACATTAAAATCGGCCAATTCTGTATTCATTAGGGCTGACTGTTCACTGTCGATCTCTGATACCCTATAGACCATCAGGCCTCCTATGTGTTTTGCATCAAAAACCTCTTGAAGCCTGGATTTATTCCTCTTTTGTAGTGACAACTTTACTAATACTTGGTGGTCTCCACTATATTTTACCCCCTTATGAGCCTCCTTGGCATCTTCCTCTATTCTAAATTTTGTTTCCTTTTCCTTGCTGATAGCATAAACATGGCATTTGCAATATCCCATTAAGGAAGTATCAAAACACCAGCATCTTTTAGTAACTGCCTTCCTGCTTCAGGGGTTATTTTATCAAAATTTTGCATTAATTCTTCTTTTACCTCCTTTTCAATTACAGAATCCTCTTTACCAGGTTGCTCTACTTTCAATTTATTGCATTTTGCCTCAAAATTTGAAGTGTTAACTCTCTACAAGAATTGAATGAATGCTCTTGACTTTGCAAAATCATCATCAGAAATAAATTTCTTGGAAGCCTGTTCAATAACAGGATCTATTTTCCTTTACAATCCTCAACTGTGAGGTCCAGAACAGGCATTGGGGGCTCCTAAAGCATTCCTTCCTCTAATTTTGTTGTTGTTATCAATACATTATTATGGCCTCCCATCTGCCTCAATTGCTCCCTTATTGTGTGCTCACTGTCAAAGTGCATGGGAGTTTGGGAAGATGAATATTCCTCGACCCTTGAAGAAGTCCCCACTTCTAACTTCTATCTCTTTACAGATGGCTCTAAGGGAGGGCTTTTTGAATATTGTCTCTGGTATACTAGAACAGGGTGTACATTTATGTTTCGAACCACAATATATCCAGTTCTTCTTTGGAGGGTGTATTGTCCTGGATTCATGACAGGGGTGCTGGTGAGCTTCTTCATTACCTCCTTTTCCCTTTCTAGATATGTATTGGTTAGGGCTTCTTTCTTCTCATTCAATACTTGCATGATTCAGCAAAATGTGACATTAACTTACTTAATTTGTCACACCAAAACTTTATATCCTTTGATGGATCATAATCCCTATCCAAAGCATTTATAAAATCCATTACCTTTTTGAAGACTTGCCATTTTTCTTTCTTCACCTCTTGCTCTTGCAAAGAGAATTCATTCCTTATAACTTCTTCAGGGTAATAGAAATTATGACCATAACTCCTAGCCTTAGTCCTTTCTCTGAACATTTCGTAAAAACCCTCAAGATTTGCAAACCTAGGATAGGACTAGGCCATTTGATATTTATCCAAAAAAATTCCTAAGTGCTTCCATCCACCCTTTCTTATCAGGAATTAGCGGGCCATAGTGAAACTAGGAAAGATTGTTCCTCTTGACCTCCCAACCAATTCTCTTTCCTCCAATCCTCCAACTTGCCATAAAAACTCAACAACACCTACCTTGAGAGGAACTTGGTTGGGTAATACATGAGGTCTACCTTGGAAACCATAGATTCTAAAAACAATAGATACAAGGTAAGGGATGGTATCTCCCTAATTATAATAGCATATTCCTTTAGTTTGATTAATTCCAACAGGAGCTCAGGGATTCGAGGGTTGACTTCTACTAACAGTGCCCTCATCTTTGATGCAAAGTATCTATCAAACCTAACAAAACCGGCCTCTGTCACTTCCCAAGACATATCAGCACTCCATAGTTGCACAGGCATTTTCTCACCTTCACGTTCTTTTTCCTATTTCATTTCTTTCTCAAAAACAAAAGATCCTTTAAATAGGCACATGTACATGAGCATGGAATACCATCCAAAGGGTTTATCAACTTTACATTTACTTATTCCAATCAGTCCATTATGGATCTCCTCCGCCAGATAAGAAGCAAAATCAAAAATTGAGTTCATTTTGTATTGAAGTCATTTTGTATTGAAGGATCTAGGCTATCATATAAATCAAAGGCACTGGGACATATTCTTGCTCGTCTATATCAAAAATTTTGCACAGAGAAACATACAATACCTATGCTCTAGGATTAAAATACTTCTTCATCAAAGGTTATGGGGTGGATGATGTAACCAAAGTTAGATTTCCCACTTTGGCAAAGTGCTCCTGAAGTGGCCCACTCTTGAGGTAGACTATTTGAGCATCATAATTCGCTTGCAATTTCCCAAAATCAATCTCCTCATGTAGGGCAGTGTTAGGGTTCAGCATGAAAACTTCTCTAATTACATCTGTTGTAACTTTAAAAAGACCATCTCCAGAATGTTTTCTCATCAATTGTAACAAAGGGTCATATCTCTTGGCAAGCATAGTCAACAAATCTACATCTATGAAAACTCTTGGTATGATAAGTCTACCAACATCAAACTCCCATACATTATTGTGGTGGGGTGTCTTGTTTTAATTAAGAAAACCATTTCTTAAACAATTCCAAACCACCCATGGATGTCTATCGGCAATTTTCCCTCATCATACAAACCCTCATCAATCTTTAATCTACCCATGGATGTCTGTCAGCAATTTTCCCTCATCATACAAACCCTCATCAATCTTTAATCTAGGGGCTTTGGGAACCAATTCCTTACCCTTAGCTGAATCATTTGTCGAAGCATTCAATTGTTCAAGGAAGTCATCATAAACATTCTTGTGCTAGTAATCTACCTTTCCAGAGAAATCTCGTCTGGGAGGCATCTTCAAGAAATATGAAAACTTTCACACAAACAAATTTCTTTATCAAGACAAGAATAGGAACTTACTAAAGTATTTTCATTTTTTCTCATTGCAACAATTCCCAATCTTCTAGCACTAAATTTCTAGCTCCTTTCGCTCTACTCTGATACTCGATTACTCTTTTGCAAAACAAGATATGATGCATGCGCATTATATTTTCAGATTATACTCACACAAGGATAATTAATTCACCATTAATGTGTTGCAAAGAATGGGTATGCATATTTTGGGGGTGATTTTGAAAATAGACCATCGATTAATAACGTCTATGATGGCCGCAATTGAAATCCATCGCTGAATCATCCTTATGCATGTTGATGTGGTAGTCAAACCAATCATATCTCACCAGCTGGAATAAACTTTGTCTTTACGAGTCCTCGTTGTACTTGTTGGAAACCCAAGGACACATGGCGCAACGTCGCTTTGTCGCTATGGTTAAAGACCTTGCATGTTTTAATAGCGACGAAACGATGTCCAAAGATTTGTTTACATTAGGCAGTACAAATTAAACCTGTTCTTCTCAGTGTTTTATTTCATAGCTGGCTCACATGGGGGACATGTGGCATCCCATCGCATAGTCGCATTATTTAATATCCGAGCATCTTTTCTCAGCAACATAGTGACGTTTGTTGACATCTAATCCAACGATTGGAATATCTATTGATATTTCACAATGGCCATGCCCACAAGGGACACGTGTCAAAAGGTCGCATTGTCGCTACAGTTAAACCTTGAGCAATTCTCCTACAACGACATTAAGACATCTGTCAATCTTTGCTCAATTTGACGGTTGAACAAACTTTTATTTGCCATAACCCAACTGGCCCTCCAAGGACATGTGTCGCATTGTCGCATTGTCGCTATGGGTAAAAAACCTGCATCTTCTTATAACGAATATGCGAGGTCCGTAGATCTGCTTGTGATCCAACGGTAAACAACCACTCACTGCCCGCAACTTTCCAAACAAATACTTCATCACAGATCCTGCCATGTGGAAACATCCGAATACAAAAAAAAATACTAAGCTCAACAACACTTTCGGTCCCACCAAAGACACGTGGCGCATTCTCACAATGAATAATCATCATGCTTCTTGTCTTGGCAACAATGCGACGATCGTTGATCTTCTTTCACATCAATGGCCTTAGATTCATTTGAGAACATTACTTATTGACCTACCTAGGACACGTGGCATAATGTCGCATTGTCGTGTTGCTTAATAATCTTGCACTTTTCATAGCGGCAACACGATAGTCGTTGATCTCCTCTCGATCCAACGATCAACAACAAACCATCTTCTATAATTTTTCAAGTAAACAACTCACTTAGGATTTTACCCAGTGGACACATCTGAACATAGCCAAAGATCCCGCAAGTCCTTCAGCCACTTAGGACCCACCACGGACGCGTGGCACATTGTTGCATTGTCACAATAGTTAAACACTGTGCTTTTTCTTTAAGCGTTAACGTGACGAACATTGATCATGACCAAGATCAATGGTCTCAAACAAACTCTCAGAAATCTCACCATCCTGCTATGGGCAATTCTGATCTTGACACATGTCCATCATCCCTGCAATCCATTCCCAACTTCCTTCAACACTAGGGCCCCACTGCATACACGTGTCATTTTGTCGCTATGTCGCTATATGTAAAGCTCACACATCTTGCTACAGCGACAACACAACCCTTGATCTGATCAAGATCCAACAGTCCACAACAACCTTCAACTATTGCACTTGATGGCCCCATTGGACACATGTTGGAAGGTCGCTTTCTCGTAGTGAATAAAACTCTCGTACATCTCAATAGCGAAAAAGCGACATCCGTTGACCCAACCACAATCTGACGGTCATGAAGCAAACAGTAACATGGGTCCACCAAAGGTAACAAATTATCAAGCATTTGAAATTTCACAGGATCTGATAGAATTAAATGTTCACGACAAAAAGATAGGTGAAATAAAATCACAAAAGGCTGAGGATATGACATTTTTTTTAAATAAAACCTTCTCTTTCGCAAAATAAAACCCTTGAAAAGATGTTTGAAATTAAAATAAAGGTGAAACCTTCTCTTTCTAACTTAGGGTTTTAGATGATAAATTCCTGCTCTAAGATTTTGAAAATAAGACCATTGCAAACCAATTTTCAAATTCAGACCTGAAGAACCAACTCCTAAAAGGGGCTATCAGAGAAATTATGTTAACCATCCCACAGATAAGGAGAAACGAAAATAATAAAACATGACAATTCAAGAATATAATGTGTCTGAAACCTGATTGTCGGTTTTGAAGATACAATCCAACAATACATGAACAAATGCCTTGTCAGCATGTAACAATGTAGCGCATGAAATGCTTTGTTAGAATAAATGACAGGGCTCATCAAAAACACTTCAGCACATGAAGACACACAAAGATGCACAATAAAACTCACAAACAGTAGAGAGGAATGAAGGCAACTAGGACAGGAGTTCAAAATACAATGATAATACGGTTGAAAATCGAAGATGAATACAAGAAGATAGAAAGCAAAGAAAACTTAACGAACAGATCTCTAACACTTCAATAAATTCAAAACTTAGAAATTGCCTACAAAATACACATCACAATCTGCAACACAGTAAAACTAATGAACAAGAGAAAGTCCCTAATTTGTTCTTATCTAACCCGCTCTGATACCATGTTAATGTTTTGTCGGAAAAAAAAAGATAAACCACTATAATCAAAAATAAAGAACATTAAGATGCAAAAAGATACAACAATTAATCGTGGGAAAACCCTCCAAGTTATGGGGAAAACCTAACCACACAACAAATATCTCTTTTATTAAATAATAGAGGTCTGAATATAATGCTTGTAATTGAATACTACACTTATCACACAAAGAAGTCATATATAACTTTAATTGAGAGACTCTTCAATCATAATCCAAGGTCTCTTTATTTTCCAAATGCAAATCTTTTCATATTTCCAAACCCATGTCTCTTTGCATGTTGCATGTCTTTTCATATTTCCAAACATGTGTATATAGAAGAGCACCATCCACTTAGTAATTAAGATATCTCTCTACAGCTACAAACAACAACACCAACAAGGACAACATCTAAAAGTCAAAGTTGCATTTTAATTTTGACCTTTTCTATTATTAGCATTTGAGTTTTTAAGATTTATAAATCTTAAACATTATGATTTTTAGGCTATAGTTGGATGGTGAGAAATTTTTGGCACAAATGTGCCCAATCTTTAAATACAAGAATATTATTATGAAAAAAGGAAATAAAAGAGAGGAAAAGATTATCTATTATCCTAAGCTATGTATCAAAAGCTCATTCGCTCTTACATGCAAAACATTAATGTAAAATGCAAGCAACTAAAATATCATTTATGTATGAGAAAAGATGGTGATAATTAGTGAGCATTCCCCATCAAAAAAACTAAACTAGAAAAAAGATAGCACTCTTACATGCAAAACAGAAATTAAACATGTAGCTACTACAATATAACTATTGTGCACAAATTATTCATAAGCAACAACAATATTCCTTATTTAAGACAAAGATGATATTTATGTGGTCAAGCTGGTAGTCCCAAAGATTAAGGTGATATTTGTATATTTGTGATTTCATTGCTAAAGAATTCAACTTTCTAACTTCTCCAATAACTTTGAATGTGAATGTGGGTCGTAGCTACTTCTATGATTAGTGTAATCTGTCTACTATGTTCGTCCATAACAAAAAACAATCAAATCAAATATACCATTTTAGACATGACCAAAGGCTAAATTGTCAATGTTGAAGCCAAATATCATAAGTGGAAGAACCCAGTGTAAAGGTAATTGGAAAAGAAAGGACCACACAAAAGCAAACAGTACAACTGCAAATAATATAGAGCTAATACAAAATTCTGTATTGAAATTTCTTTTATAGATTATAACCCAAAAGCCAAAAAAATATGCAATGATACGAAAGTGAAGCTAATCCATAACATAAACCATAGATTAAAATCTCTCTGAGAAGTGGCAGATATCTCTGCTTCTCATGAGAACTTTTGCAAAATGAGAAAACTTAAGGTTTTCACTCAAGAAATTGATGGCGAGAAGACCTTAAAATCTTGGCAAGAAGTTGACCACTTCTCACAGGTCTCACCAGTAAAGTTGCGACGCCCATTGACTCGCCCACAATTTTAAGTGTTTGGAGTAGAAGAGAAGGGTTTTGGTGGAGAGAAAGTCTTTGGCAGTCTTGTAGACTGTTTGCAAGTGGATTTGAAGTGGACTAGTTTTTACTAGAGCTACCAGGAAGGGGAAGAGGAAGATGTAGACTAGTTTCATATTGTACTTGACATTTGCATTTTCTTATCTTTTTACAAAGAAAATTTGTTATTTTAGTTTTCTTCAGAGTTCAATGTCTTTGACTATGGCATTCCACATGAGGATGCGATTTTGTTACATATTGCATTTATATATATATATATATATATATATATATATATATATATATATATATATATATATATATATATATATATCAGCTTGTTTGGTATGTTTACACAAATGTTGACTCATTAGATGCATCTCTTGATTGAATTTTGTAAAAAAAATGCATTTCTAATTAATTTAAGTCATTTTTTAAATTCCCGGTATTTTCCCAAGAAGTTGCCGATTTATCTCTCTTATTTGCCGAGAACTTTTTTTTGCCTTACCAAGAAGTGGCAAAGAACAAGATTTTGAACTATGACATAAACACAGATTACCAATTGCTTCAATGGTTATACATATGACATAAATGATAGAAGGAAACAAATCTATAAACCACCTTACAAATCTGAGGATTAGCAAAGACCGATTGTAGTAAATGCATATCATCATGCAGTGCAATAGCATCCACAAGGTAGTCTTCCTTCTGGGTCGATATCTGTTAAATGTACATAATTTAAATAAAGTAAGAAATAATATTTCCAAATTTGAATACAATTATTCAGCAAAAGCGAATTACTAAAATAGAAATATAAAAACCTGAATTAGAGCAGTAAAACCAAGAAATGATCTCAAACTGTGTTGTTCTGTATCTACTGCAAAGACATGCTCACATGATAATAGCTGGGAAAGAACTTCTAACTCGGATCTTTCTTGGATCCATGTATAAGGTCCATCCGTGCTTAACAGATCACTCATTGAACTGACTTGTGAAGTATGTGGAGGATGTTCCAACAAATGTCGTATTCTGTCCTCATATGGATGAGAAAGTTTTGCAGTATCTGGTCACATTTCCAAAGCCAATATATGTCATGTAAAGGTTGTTACTAGTATGAATAACTTCAAAATGAAACTAACAAAATCTAAAATCTCATTCTATTCTGGAGCTAGCTAGTAAAAGGCATATAAAATGATTTCATAGCTATTTGTAACAACAAAGAAAATAAACAAATTCATTGACCTAATAATGTACAAAGGAAGACTTTCCTACCCTTGACTCTACTCAACAGAAGGACAAGTTATTATAATGGTAGACAATCAAGATGATAAAATGAACCATTAAGAATGTAGGAGTAACCAGTGCACATGGTACAATATACATGGTTTTTGGATATTCAACAACAAAGAACATTGTTTAAAAAAAAATTAATCTCAATGTCATGGAAACAGAAATATTATTCAAACTGCATGAAAAAGTAAAGCTTTGGTCTCTAGTTATCATTACCAAATGTTATTTTCCTGGCCCCTCTGCATATTACAGGTTATGTTTTTGGTGGTGGAGAAGCCTTCAAGGAGTGATCATCGAATTGAAAAGAAGTTGAATATTTCTTAGCTGGACAAGAGAAACTAAGTAAAATGAAGCTAAGCAAGACCTTCAAGAAGAAGAAGAAAGTGAATCACCAAATTTGAATCAAAGATACTATGAAGAAGAAAGAAAAATAGTTGTGGTCCAATTCAAAGAATCTCATAATTTCAGGTAAAAGGAACTAATCACAGGGAGACTGTTATTGTCTTTACAAATTCAAGTACCAAGTACAACTTCATCTATATGAATTTATCAAACTAGAAATAGGTCCAAAACATATATGCAAAGAATCTCATCAAAAAGTCAAATAAAAAGACCCAAGTATTTGAAGAATCTCCCCTAAGCTTGCATGCTCTTTGTGGTTAGTCATATAGTTTCCTTTATTCTCTTGCTTCATTCATATGTTATTTACATATATATGGTCTTTATCCCTGTGTGCTAAAATGTTGACACACTTCTATGAGTCATTATATCCGAGATTGCTTAAGAATGAGGTCTCAAATGGCGACTCATAGCTCTCTATTCATGGAGTGCAAGGGTTTGTAATAGAGCCCCTCAGTTTGATCTAGTTTGTGCCCATGCAAGTACACCATAAAACGAGAGATTCAAATATCAAAATATGCATGCAAATAAAAATGCAAGCTAATCTAAATGATAACAATGCAAGAAAGGAAATCTAATCTATAAAAGAAAATAACACTGCAATATTAATTTATGAAAATAAATATGAATCTAAGCTAATATGAAAATGCAATAATGAAACATGATGATGGAAACCATGGATGCATGAGAGGAGAAGACGAGAGAAGTTGCAATGAAGCTCTAATATCCAAACCCTAATGCTCAAACTCCTCCAAAATCGCTCTCCAAACCTGTAACATAACAATAAAATCTTCTATAGCAACTAACATCTATTCTTCTTATTATGAAATGAGAAGGAGAGGGCTCCTTATATAGTCAATTGTGGAGATTCCCGAGGCTTCTCACAACCAATATGGGATAATAAAGTTTGATTCGTGTGAGACAAAATTCCACCAAAGAGAAAAGAAGAGTGTTTGACAAGAAAGTGGAAAAAGAAAATTAAGGAATCCCACTTAGAAATATGTGCATTTAAGTGTAGAGAAAAAAAGATTTATTTATTTATTTTTGTTTAATTTATTTCATTTTTTCATCGTAAAGAGAGATTTAAGTGGGGATTTTATTTAATTAACAAGGAGCAGGTTCTTTTAATTAAATAGGAGCTATTTTATTTAATTATAAGAGAAATTTTCTTTTAATTAAATAAGACTTAGAATAAGATGATCAAACCTTAGGAAATGTTGAAATAATTAAATTAATTG
The DNA here is from genome assembly GCA_028749045.1 of Cupressus sempervirens. Lineage (NCBI taxonomy): Eukaryota > Viridiplantae > Streptophyta > Pinopsida > Cupressales > Cupressaceae > Cupressus > Cupressus sempervirens. The sequence goes on along the minus strand of CM053786.1, from coordinate 460,009,933 downwards.
CAATTTGATCCAGGAAAATGATTTGAATTGATTTAATAAAATATTGCAATGCATTGATTCAGGAAATTGATAATTTGATTCGGGAAATTGATAAATTGAAGATAGGGGGCCCATAGTTTAGGTGACCATTTTAGGGTGCATACAATCCCACACTTCTAATTGCATGTTGTGCTTGCATATTGTTGGAAGATTTTACTTTTCTCCTATCTAGAAAAAGGGATTCTTTCTCTTGGATTGTGAGCTTTAGTTTTGATTCCCTCTGTTTGTATTTGAGAAGCAGACTCTCATTAAGAAAAGATAATTATATGATATCCAAAGAACATGGATTGTGTTTTTCTAAATAATTTATCTTTGGTATTTAGAGCATGCTTGGCTTGCAAGCAGTTTATTTACAGCATCAACTCCACTTCAAATATTTTTGTATTTATTTTTAATAAATTGCATTGTCATGCAAAATATGCTAACTTGTTCTTTGCATGACCGTGCAAATCTTTTTAAAAACTTACAACCAAGCACTTTAGGTACTGATTTTTTTTAGTAGTAAACTGGTGTTAGTGTCACATTGAGGTCCTCAGTGTCGTACAAGACCACCTTTCCCATGATGGGTCTCTCTTCATCCCAAATAAAGTATTTCTATGTTAATAATAGTCACAATACTCTTGCCAAGCAGCCAAGTACTTCTCAGTCCACCCCTACCAATAATATCAAGAGATGAGAGGAGAGTCAAATCCCTAAAAACTTTCTTAGTGCTATGAAGTAGACAAGCCTTCAGAACCACTCAATAAATAAATAAATAAAATTTTCAGTTTGTTTTCGATTTGTTTTAGCGGGCTGAAAATAAACAAGTTAAAATTTAGCCTCTGTTCTTTGTGATCAACCTGTGAGATAAGAGTTTCAATTCAGGACATGGATGTCCATCAAATCATAAACAAGAGGCAATGTTTTGAGAACTATGTGTAGCAGGAAGAAGGGAGAAGTTGTGAAGAATGCATCCCAAGAACACTGACAAGAGTAAGCTTTGAAAAAAAAGGCCATGTGGAATGTTGAGGCCAGAGGGAAGCACTAGATTAGTAGTTCTGATGCCTCTGGAGATTGGAGTTAACAAAATTATGTTCTTGACAAGATTCCAAACAATGGAAGTAGGAACACGAAAACAAGAAGATTGGAAGACTCAATCATATTTTCTTTTAGATTTGAACATTAGATGGCAACCAATGCACAAGAAGAGAAATCATGCACAAAAAAGGACGGAGTAATCCAAGAGGAAAGGGTCAAAGGGGTTACGCAAAGGGGAAGAGCCTCCCAAAAATTGGTGCTAGTCTCGAATGAGAGACCATGTAAGATTGCCAAAAAAACAGATTAAAAAGGTGTATGGATAGGAAGACTAAGAAGTTGGTTGCATAGGGCAAGCGAGCAGTTTGATAAATTGTATAGAAGAGAAGAGGGGTTGCAGTTGAGAATGAAGAGAAAGACCATTGGCAGACCTTTGTTGTTAATAATGTGTCTGAAAATTTGATGATTAATATATTGTTGCGGAGAGTTTATATTTGTATTTTGGCATTTGTGCTGTGGGATAGAGGAGAGTACCCTTTTGCATCAAATGATATCAGAGCCAATGGTCCCTAGTGTTTGGACAGATCGCAAAATGTGAGGCATGTTATGAGATTGTTGGAAGCATGAACACTAATGATATTCCTATGGGGGAGTATTGTAGATATGTTATATTCATGACTAAGTTTGTTGCAAGATTTTTGGAAGCATGAATGCTGATGATATTCCTATTGGGGGAGTATTGTAGATATGTTACTATGATGATATGTTACATTCATGACTAAGTTTGTCATTGATGTCAACATAGCAGTTTTTTGTGGTATCTAAGAAAAGAACAGCGAAAAGATCAAGTTGGTACGGCGGCTAGTTGAGTATTCTAACTATCCGAGGTTATGGGAGATATTTCTGAGTATCTAGTATATGCAATTAACATCGGAAGAAAAAATGATAAGTCTGGAAGAAATTATGTAAGTTTTGGTGATGTCTATTCTGAGATAGAGTTTACAAAGGCATATTCTGGTACACTTGTTATATCTCTTAGTAGAGTTGTTATTCTAAGAATCGAGGTTGAGGATATGAAGAAGACATGTTGGTGATGACGTGCATAAGATCGCTCGTCATAATATTACGTGTACAGAAAGTTATTCAAGTTGCAAGGCGGAAGATAAATGTTATCGTTAAGTGTAACGTGTTCTTAATGTAGTCCTATAATGATTAATTGACAAGGTCTAACGGCCAACTCAGGGAATTGTTTTCAGGACTCAATATATAGGAAAGACATTTTCCTTTATCAAGCATGACATGAATTGTATTGATGTGAAGTGATTGTAAGTAGAGAGAGAGTTGAATGCGAAGTTAAGCAGAGCTGAGCGGAAGTAAAGGAATCTTCATTGCCGAGGTTTTGTTGAGTGATCCGAGGTTTGATATTTGGATCCAAGGTTTGTGACCTGGTCTACAAGGTTTGACAGTGATCAGTTCTATTGACAAAACAAAGAAAAGAAGAACATAACAGTAAATTACTTGTTTGAGCAGTGAGCTCTTCTTGTAGTTGAAATTGCATGTTTGGGTAGTGAGCTCATCTTGCATACATTGTATTACAACTCCTAACAGGGTTGGCACAACTCCTAATAAGGTTGGAATCTCCTAACAGGCATTCAAAGTCTCCTAATAGGGACTCTATGTACTAAATGTTGTAATAGACTCCTAACAAGGTCCATCCTCTAACAAGGAATATTTATATTAGTACATCACCTTGTGGCCATCATTCCCACTAGGGTTTTCCCTCTGATCAAGGGTTTCCCTAGTTAACAAATCTGGTGTAATTGTTTATGTGCATCTTTGTATGGTTGTTGTTTACTTTGGTTGAATGGTTAAGTTTGTTTAATGAAGATAAATGGTTTAATTATTAGATAACTGATTCACCCTCCCCCCCCTCAGTTATCTTGGTGGACTATTGTTTCTAACAATTGGTATCAAAGCATCAGGTCCTTGAAGATAAAGTTTAACAACTTTGGGAGATCCATGGCAAGCATGTTCAGGAAAGATAGTCTGAAGTTCGACGGAACAAATTATAACAGCTGGAAGGAAAAGATGAAGACACATTTGTTGTGTATGGCTCTGGGATATTGGATCTTGACAAAATCAGCTAAGACAATCATTGCTGAAAAGGATTTGGAAAATAGTACCGAGGATGAAAGAGATCTTTTTATGTGTGACATGAGAGCTAGAGCAGCAATATTGACTACACTTCCTAAAATTGAATACAATCAGGTAAAATCTCTTGCTACTTCACATTTGATTTGAAAAGCTTTGGAAACTAGTTTGGAAGGTGATGCACATTCTAAGAAGTTGAGGCTACAAAGTTGGATTTGTGCATTTCAAGATGCTAAAATGATGAAAGATGAATCTGTAAGAAAATATATAGGCAAGATATCATAAATTACTGCAGGTATTAAATCTCAGGGAGGAACCAAAGAAGATGATGAGATTATATGGAAGATATTGAAGACTCTAACACCACCATTTAAGTCAGCAGTTCAGATGATACAGTTGTTGCTATCTTGTACCAAAGATTTCACAAAGAAGTCATTGTCTGGAAGACTTGAAGCAATTGAGAATGAGCTTAGACAATCAAGAGAGTTGACCAGAACAGAGTTAGCTTTCAGTGCTTTGAACATTCGATCTAATTTCTCAAGGAGCACAAGTGCTAGAGGATTGCTAGCAGCAACAGATCTGAGGAGGACAGAAAGATTGAAGGAGTAGCCCTCTGGTAAAAAGAGAAAAAGGAGGTAAGAAAATCTTTAAATGTTGGACTTCTAACAAATATGGTCATTATGCATCTAAGTGTCCTAAAAGAGAGAAAAAGTATAGAGGAAATTACAAACCTAGAAAAGATAGAGAGTGTTTGTATGCAAATGAAGAAAATGTTTTTGATAAACAAGCATTAAGTGCTAGTGATGATGAAATTGGATTTGTGGCAATTAAAGAAGAAATTCCAGAGAGTAGCTTTGGTGTCACAAGTTGAGAAGAAATCTAATTGGATAATTGACAGTGGTTGTTCACATCAGATGACTGGTGATATGAACAATTTTGTTGACTTCAAAAGTCAGGATGGAGGCATTGTCAAAGTTGGAAACAATGCAGCATACCAAGTTAAGGGCATTGAATCTATAACTCTTGATGGTAAAACTAACACTGAGGATGTATATTTTGTTGATGGTTTAAAGCACAACCTTTTGAGTGTTGGACAACTAGTGGACAAAGGTTATCAGTTACAGTTCATAGAGAAAACATGCATGATCAGAGATAAAGATGGAAAGGTAATTGGAACAGGAACCAGATCTAGAGGTAATGTATTTCAGTTGAATCCTATTGAAATGACATGTGTGGTTGCAAAGGTAGATGACAGTTGGTTATTGTAATACCCCAAAATTGGTGCATTGCCATGTTAACCAGTTATGGTCTATTTAATCATTTCCAAGTCCTATTTTGCTCGGCAGTTATGATTTTGATACTCGCTAGTTGACCTAAGTGTCAGATGCAGAAAACCCTAATCTACATTAATCACACTCTTTTATTTAATTCCTAAGTATTTAATTCTTAAGTATTGACTCAAATTAGCTACATTAAACCTATTAATTAAGTTTAATTTAATTATAAGTGTTCATACTTTAATCGAATTAAAATTGCTTCTATAGCTAATGTACAAAGGAATTAAATGTATTTCATTTAATAAGATAATGTCCTCATTTTAGTTATTAAGTTTAATTATTCAATTAATTAAAATTATGCATTTATGAGGTCATATCCTATTTTATTAAATTAAATATTCTTTTCCAAAATCTTCTCTTCAGTTCGGAAATGGAAATTCTGAATGAACTAGAACTCGAAATGGAATTAGCTCAATTAACTCTTTCTCACACTTAGATGAAACTCAGTTAACTCTTAATCACATTCAGATCTAAAACAATTAACTTCATCTACACAAGGAAATTCCCATTCCAACAAAATCTCATTTCCAATCTCAATCGTCTGTTCTACTTGATCTTGACCGTGATCAATCTCTGGAATTCTATTTAAGAGGCGTTCAATTCCTCATTACAGAGGTTGAATTGATTTGGTATCAAATTTATGCTGAATATCTATCCATTTGCTCAAACATCCATAGCTTTTTACATTTTCTAGCATATTAATATCATCTAGATTTCAAAATGCATACATATAGTATAATTTGCTTTTCTATATTCTTAGCTTAATATGCATTTCATATAGATTAATTTGCATTCTCGTATAGCTTAATCAAATCCTTCATACTAGAGGTCTGGTGGCTAACTTCTCGTTATGAGAGCAATAGCAAAATCCATCTAGGTAGGAGGCAACAGATCAATTTGCCAAACTATTTCGGATGAACAATTCAATGTTCATTCCGAGATGGTTTCGCATGTAATGATCATGTTAAGTGTGGTTGATTAACACATACATTTTTGGCGCCCACCGTGGGGCCGGGAAATCAAATTTCTGGCCTCATTTGTTTTGTTTTTCTGCATTTTTTGTTATTTTGTCGCTATTGTCCGTACAACTTTCCAAATTCTCACGCGAGAATTCTCATTTTCGCACGAAGAAACTGATAGTTTGCCTCTTCCATTGCACTTCCTCACGAGAAAAAGTGTATAATTGTGTGTTTTCTCGCATGGTACACACCATTTTCTCGCGCAGGCCTGTGCAAGATTTCACGCAAAATTCTGCATCAGCAAATGCAAATGCAGTTTTCAAAATTCAATTTTATCATGTATTAACTATGAAGTTGTTTTTGAAGAATTTTTCATTTTGATTTCTTATTTTCAAATAGCTTGATAGTGGTTTGCAGTACGCCTATCGAAGACACCTTATCACAAACACTGGAAACAGTACTGACCATCTGATTGTAGGACGTTTGTCAAAGACGCGCATATCAAAGAAATCATTTCAAACCCACTTAGACATTGTGTTTTCTTTTATTGCTTTCTTACACATAGTATAAATAGGGCTTGTGAACTTCGTAGGGTGCAAGACAAAGGAATAGGGGAGTATGCTCTTTACTACTTGGAAGTGATGCCCAAGACTAAATCAGAAACCTAGAAGCCTTTGAAAGACAGTACCCGAGGGAGGCAGCAAGTTAGTGGTTCTCTTGTACGAGTCTTTTCTATGAAAGCATGATGATTTCCTTTAGGAAATCAAAATCTTGAGGAAGGACAAGTTAGGTTAGGATCGATTAAGCTAACTCGATGATTTATATGTCTTGTGTGTTTGGGCAAGGTGATGAGGTAGAGGAGTATGCTCTTTCCCCTTGAGGGAAATCAGAAACTTGGACCCTTAGATCCAAACCACCACTCTGAGTCAACCTTTAATGGGCCTGCCAGAGCGATCCAACCTCCAAGAACGACCCAAGTGAGCACACTCCTTTCGTCATAGATTCCAACTCACTATAATAAAGAAGCTTTGTAGAAAGGAAGACTCCAAAGCCATATTAATTTCTTCCTCTTGATTCCTGATATCACATATCAAGAGGAGGCTCTATCTGTTGCATTGGCTGACACCGGCCCCAGTCTTGCTAGTCAAGTGTGTGCACTTTTAGATGCTGATATGGGTTGCTGGCCTTAACTTCGCTTGCCAAGCCACCGAAAGCTAATATGAACAGAAGCCAAGTAAAAACCTCTTAGTTAGTTGCTACCCAGTTCACCTCTGAAAGGGGGCATAATCTTTGTGCAAGGAGGGGAAAGAATCTCTCTTGTAGATTCTCACCATAGGCATGTACCTAGACGTTGGAAGGTGGTATACACGCTTGACCTCTACCACAAGGGTGCTCATTCAACATATATGTTATTGAGTCCTTGGAATACACCAAAAACACGAGCGCCCTCTAGTGGGGTGATACGGCTGTGTGAGGTGAACGCATGCACATAAGTTGTGAGACAAAGGTTTTGCTTCCTCTACCATTTTTGGTTTTAGGGATAAAGCATGTTTGTTTTGAGTCTTTAAACTTGTCCAAATCTATCAAAAAAACAAAAGGTCAAGACTCCCCTGTCCCTCCGAGTTGCTTTGTCCTCGGTTGGATTGCTTGCGACTACTGCTTGCTTCCCATGTCTATCTGAAATCAACTCTTTTTTTTTAAAACCAAAATGTTGTCCAAAACTTGAAAACTACCTTGATATCTATCTGAAACTTGTCAATACAACCAACCATCTGTTTAGAACTGTCGAAAACTTTGAAAATCTCTTCAAAACCTAGTCAACAATTATCGGTCCGCCCATATTTTCATGCGTAGTTCTGTGAATTTTCGAGCGAGAAAACACTCTATCAGCAGTTCCTCACACGGCTTTGTGCAAGTCCTCGCACGGCCCTCTGCAAAGCTTCACGCGAGATCTTGCAAAACATTGTCTTTTATGCCAAAACTTTTTCTTTTTGTCATTCTGTCAACTCCTCGCGCGTCTCTGTACAAGTCCTCGCACGAGAAAACTGGTCAAAATTTGCTGTTCTAAATATTCGCTTGGTTCTTTGTGCTTTCTCGCACGATTCCTTAAGAATCCTCACACAGGATCTTGTCCTGAAAATTGTCAAATTGTTCTGTTAGAGCTATCTGCGTTCGAAGTCTAATCTGTATCTACAACATTTTACCACTTCTTTGTTTGTAAATAGTGTCAAAACAGTGACTTCTTGCATAGTCAACTTCTGAAATACACACAAACTAGTCTCCTCACTCAGTTATCTTGTTCTTGTCCTTTCGTGTTTGTCATACTTTGTGTCACGATAGTCATAATCCTTAACTGTTCTAGCCATTACTCAGACAACTCGTACCTAAGTATACAACAATCTTATCTCACTTTGAGGCTACGTTCTAGTGTGGTCCTTATTTAGGCTTTTGTTTTTTGTCCTTGTCTATTACTGTGGCAACAAGAAGTGGAAACGCGTTTTATCCCCATAGACTTAAATGAGGTAGAGCTAGGGGTCGTAATCACGATAAAGGCCGCTTCTCAGCTTATACACGGTCTGTGTCCAGTACATCTAGTGAGGAGTCTTCACAATCTCCTTCGCCTGTTAGATCACCTCATGTTTAGATAACATTTTCCATAAACTTACAACAAACTAGGAACCCCTTGTATCAAGAGGATCCTGAAACTAGCAAAGGTTCATACGTCTCCAAACAACACAGCTGAATTCTTATTCCGACAACCTTTTCAACCAACATACATCACATTCCTAAAAGGCCTGATCAAGAACCAGAACACAGAGAACATAGTACAGAACAAGATCACCACAGGAATGAAAGACATAAGGAACCTTTTACTGATGAGAATGAGGAAGAGGTAGAAATACCTCCCGAACATATCGAAAAATGTCGTAAGGACAAAAACTTCCAAAAAGTCATGTAAATCTTTCTTAATGAAGAGAAAGAGAAATACTTTCTCAAACTTGCTCAAGAGGGAGCCAAGCTACCTCATCACTTTAACGTTGAAATTATCATTACACCTGAAGAGGAAACTAAAATGTCTAAGTTGCAAAAACAACTAAAGATCATGCAAGAACAGTTAGCCCAAATGATGCGTGATAAGGACAAACCTACAAAAACACACACTCTAGATACTCTTTGTCCATTTCCTTTTGACAAGAGTATAGACATGCCTCCTTTTCCAAGAGGAGTTGAGTTGTGCAAGTATGATAAATACTTCGGAACTTCTGATCCCCAAGATCCCCTGCAAGAATTCGGTGCCTTGTCTATGGAATTTATGCATAATTAGGCATATCTCATGCATCTATTCCCAAGAAGTCTAGGTGGTCAGGCCATGGAATGGTTTTCATGCTTGCCTACTAGTATTAAAACATTCGATGAGATTGCTAACCTGTTTGTCCAACAATACTCCCACAACATACAACACCTAGTTAACATACGAGACTTGCGTAACCTTAAATAGAAAGTCGAGGAATCTTTCCTCACATTCCTTCAGAGATGGAGACAACTTTACACCAAATATTCATGTAAAATCCCTGAAACGGAAAAACTTGACATCTTTACAAATAATCTCTTACCTGACTTTGGGTATAAAGTTCAACCTCAAGGTCCTCGCACCTTTGAAGACATGGTCACGCAAGCTATCCAGATAGAGGAATTCATAGGCAAAAAGGGTGAACTAACCCTTTAGAAGGACACTAAACAAGGGTCAACATCTAGTAAGGACAAATCTAAGTATGTGAACAAAAACCGAGAAGTGGTACATGATGGACTTGTTGACAACATTACTCCTAAACCTGCCAAGGCAGCTTTCAATCTTACAGACAATCTCAAAGCATAGAAGAATGTTGAGAAACCTCCTTCTGACAACAAGACATTTGGAAACAAACCAAAGAACTCATCCTGGGTTACACGCCAAAAACGAGAATATACACCTCTTCGTGAACCCTTGGATGTGGGCTACAAGACCTTGCTACAAAACAAGCTCATTTCTCCATTGGATAACTCTCGTCCTTATGATCCACAACCACAACCACCATGGTGGAATGAAACTGCATTTTGCGAATATCACCAAAACAAAGGTCACAAAACCAGCAATTGCATCAACTTGTGTCACAAAGTCCAAGACCTAATCGACGATGGTGACATTGTTGTGGATGGACATAACAAGAACGCAGATCACAAGGCTTTTAAGGAGCCATACCCGTCTTATGAAAAAGTAGAAAACTCAAAACAAAAATCTCACAACAAGATTAACTATATGTACTCTAATGATGATGATGAGATAGTCCACATGGTTGAACTGGTGGATGTTGAGTATTGTGACATTATCACCATCAAGGCAAACAAGACAAAACTAAACTAAGACACCATTTGTCTTAAGGGGTCCTAGATATAATACATCTGACAACGAACCACCACAATCTTGTGCCAACACTGTTACGTGTTCTCGTGCCAAGTTAATGCTCAAAGGCCCCGCGCCTTCTGCTCCTGAGTTAGAACACAAAGTCAAACCTCTTGTTGGTCCATCTGGCAAAGGAACAAAACAAAGGTCACAAAACAATTTGACTAGCTGTGGAAATCATCTCCTACTTATCAAAGGAACAAAAGTTACAACATCATCTATGGCTACTAGCTACAGTATCCTCGATCAATTACAACGAACAAAAGCTCAAATCACACTCTTTGAACTGCTCAAAATCTCGCCTGCGCATAGGCATATTCTTGACAAAGCCCTCGCTGAGGCAAATGTACCTCAAGATCTTGATCTTGAGAGGCTTGAGAGGTTCCAATCTATGGTAAGTCATCTGACCTCACCTTAATATGTCCTTCTCTAAGGAGGACAACAATTCACTGAGTCATCTGCATAACCAACCTCTACACATTGAAGTCATCATACACCAGAAACGTGTCCGTCATGTACTCATTGACAATGGGTTTGGTTAAACATTGTCTCTGCTGCTCTGCTCAGACAATTGGGCTATTCTGAAGAGTCCATTCACCCTCTTCACCAGATAACTATCAAGGCATATGACGAAGTTGAGCGCAAATCTTTAGGTCTTGTTGTGTTGCCTCTCCACATTGGTCCTGTAGAAAGGGATGTCACTTGTCAGGTCCTTGACACTCCCTTAGCTTACAACATACTGCTAGGAAGACCATGGATACATGAGATGCGAGCTGTGCCTTCCACTTACCATCAATGCGTAAAGTTTCCATTTCACGGCTCTAAAGTCACGATACCTACAAATACTAGCTATACTTGCAATATGTTGGAATTTACTGAAAGCTTTGTACCTGCAAATAGGGAGTCTACATACCACCATAATAATAAGCTGAAACAAATCAAACAGTCACTCAAGCTGAAAGAAACTAGAATGCGTGAATATAGAACCAGTTATGTCTTTGACATCTCTTCCTGAGTCTCCCCGTCATTATGGGAGACCATCTGAAGCAAAAATACCTTTTGTGCTGACACCTCAAACTAAATACAATGGTACCTTTGTCAAAGCTACTGTACCTCTAGATGAGGAAGCTGAAAACAGAGCCATTGATGCATGGATATACAAAGAAGAAACTCCATTTGACCTCACAAAACAATCTTGTGAAAGTACTCCTGAAAAGTATGGTCCAGGTCTCAAACTCATTAAACACTTTGGCTACAAGGTGAATGATCCGATTGGGTGCAACAAAAATGGTCTGGTTGATCCCATCAAAGCTATAGCTAGAAGGAATCGAGATACATATGGTCTAGGCTTCAAGAAGATTTCCTTCCATCTAGGGATTAACAAGTTTACACCAAAACTTGAGAGTCCATCTGAACATGAGTCACAAGCTGTCACTTGATCATGAGGACGACGTCAACAATGAGGATCCTTATCCTTATCCAATCCCTGTTGATCTTGCTAAATTCTTCGCGGAACCAGATGATTTTGTACCACATGTCAACACTGCAGTTACTAATGGTGATTCTTCTAATAACACTATTGATTCTCCCTGTATTCAACAAGGACAAGGAGAGTCCAATCACGCTTTAGTCATTGACTACCATTGTAAAAATCCAGATGATCAAGGAGAAGTTGTCCCTATCACTGTTGGGGAATTCTACAGTTTGTCCCCATGTAGCACAAATTCTTGATAATATGAATTTGACTCTCTCAGAAGCAACTACAGACAAAGACATAGATCAAGTTCATGTATATGAAAATCAGCTCGAAGTAGGTGAATCGTCTAGGGTTAGGTCGGATGAGTCTCATCCAACTAGTATCTTCGAGTCTTCGATTAATGGCGTTAGTACTCTAAGGCATTCAAACACACTTGTGGATGAAGCCGCTCTAGGTCTCGAATTGCTTGTGCAAGCATTTGATGATTATATCGTGAATGCAATCGAACCCGCCACATCTCTCTCACTCACCTATCCTAAGCTCATAGACTGAAATTCCAATGCATCTAGTGAAGTCCCTACATTCCAGAACGACTATGCTCTTGCCTGTTACTTGAACGTTGTCGAACCTATAATGTCTTCCACCAACAAATAAAGCGTCCACATGACTGAACCTGACATCAAATATCTCAGCCATACAATCAAAAAGAAAAAAAAGGTCCGATGGTGAAAACCACATTGTGGTAGTGTTGAGACCTAAAATATAAAAATAAAAGACGTATCCAAAGGTGAAAACCTCTCTGAGGCGCCTATAGATGAGATATTTGATGCACTTCCTAGTTATTTTCAGGAAAGATCATCAATGTTAATAGAGCTGACACAACCAATCAACTTGGGAACAGAGGAACAGCCTCACATGATACATCTTGCACAGTCACTATCTCTAGAGGAAAAAAGAGGAATTCATTACCTTCTTCCAAGAGAACAAGTTAAACTTTGTGTGGACATACTCAAACATGCCAAGATTAAATCTTGATCTGATAATGCATCACTTGTCTATTGCGCCAAGAGTTAAACCAGTCAAACAAAAACTTAGGAAAATGCATCCTCATGTTGCATTACTTGTCAAAGCTGAACTGGAAAAGCTTCTAAAAGCTTGTTTCATTCGCACTATTGACTACACTGAATGGATATCAAACATTGTTCCAGTCTCCAACCATGACAAATCTATCAAAGTTTGTACAGATTTCTGAGATTTGAATTTAGCATGTCCGAAGGATGATTTTCCACTCCCTAACATTGATATGATAGTGGACATGACAGCAAGATATGAAATGTACTCACTCATGGACAAATTTTCTGGTTATAATCACATCAAAATTGCACCAAAAAATCAGGAATAGACTACTTTCACTTGTGCATGGGGAACCTTCTGTTGGAATGTGATGCCATTTGGTTTGAAAAATGTTGGTGTCATATATTAGAGGGCAGTTACTACCGTTTTTCACAACATGATGCATAAAACAATGAAAGACTATGTGGAACTTTGGTTAAGAGCACAAAACGCAACACTCACCTTCGAGATTTGGGACCTATCCTGGATCGCATGGAGAAATTCAGTCTGAGACTCAACCCCAAGAAATGTGCATTTGGTATAACATCTGGAAAACTACTTGGCTACATTGTGTCTGCAAAAGGAATTGAGGTTGATCCAAAGAAAGTTCAAGCAAACATGGACATGCCTCCACCCCGTAATATCAGTCAAATGAGGGGCTTACAAGGAAGACTTCAATCCATTCGCGGATTCATCTCAAGTTGGCAGATAGGTCACAACCTTTTACTAAGACTCAACATAAAGGTGTAAAATATAACTAGAGTCAAGAGCGCGATTAGGGTCTAACACAAATAAAGCAATACCTTGCTAATCCACCAGCTTAATGCCTCCTATCTATGGGAAACCTCTTATTCTGTACATCTCAGCAACAGAGTCATCTCTAGGTATCTTGCTAGCTCAAGAAGACAATGATAACAAGGAAAGAGCTATCTACTATCTGAGTCACACACTGATTTCTTATGAAATGAATTAGAGTATCATTGAGAAGGCTTGCTTGGTAGTCGTCTTTGCTTTCCAAAAGTTGAGACACTACATGCTTGCTCATACTATGCGACTGGTTGCTAAAATTGATCCAGAGAAATACTTACTCAGCAAGGCGGCTCTAACAGGAAGGTTAGCTAAGTAGGTCATTATACTAAGTGAGTTCGACATTCAATATGTTGAATGAAAGTCTATCATGGGACAAGCAATCAGAGATCAATTAGCAGAAGCACCAATGCAAAGTCTTCTTCCACTAAACATTGACTTCCCTAATGAATCAATTCTAATGCTCACACACCAAACTTGGATGATGTTCTTTGACGGTTCCTTCACACAACAGGGATCCAGTGTTGAACTATTGTTTATAACACCACAAAGGTATTCACTACCTAAGGCGTACAAGATTTTGTTTCCTTGTACAAACAACATTGCAGAATATGAAGCTCTAATTAATGGCATGAAGATAGCAATTGAATGGAGAGTAGATGAATTGAACATCTTTGGTGATTCACAACTCATAATCAACCAGGTCAATGATGTATATCAGAAAAAGGATGAGAAATTGATCCCTTATAAACACATGGTGGCTGACCTGAAGAAATACTTTGCTCATATCACTTTTCAACAAATTCCTCGAGCAGACAACAACGCAACTGATGCCATGGCTGCTCTTGTTTCCTTGTTACAAATGCCAAAAAATGGTCTTCGACATGAGTTCCTGGTGGAAACGTTACTCTACCCTGCCTATAACTCCCCTGAATCTCGGATGATCTGTTCTATTGTAGGACACAACTCATCCCGCTTCCATTATATATATTCTTACTTGCGTGACCAAACCATCCTGGACAATCTAACCCAGAATGAAAAACGTCACCTTATCTGCAATGCTTCACGGTATGTTATTATTGTTGACGACTTGTTTAGGCGAGGTCTCAATGGAACACTCCTTAGGTGTCTAGAACCCGATGAAGCCAAACGCGCATTAATTGATGTACTCAAGGGCATTTACGAATCTCACTTTAACGGCTTGACACTAGCTCATAAACTTATTAAAGCTGATTACTATTGGCTGAATATGGAGCAAGAGGCAATCAAATATGCCAAGTCCTACAAACAATGCCAGCTCCATGGGAATCTGATTCATGATCCAACCAAGGAGCTAATTCCATCTATCACACTGTAGCCATTCCAACAATGGGCCTTTGATCTTGTGAGTCAGATTCACCTGTCCTCTTCCAATGGACACAAGTTCATCATTACAGCTACAAACTACTTCACTAAGTGGGTAGAGGCAATCCCTCTCTCTATAGCAAATGGCAAAACTATAGCTCTGTTCATTATGAATTACATCATATGCAGGTATGGTGTACCTTCCTCCATTATTACTAACAATGGAGAACAATTTAACAACAAGGATCTTAAGGAGTTCTGCAAAAAGTTCAGAATCACGCAACATTGGTCTTCTATTTATTACCCTAGGATAATGTTCAAGCGGAGGCATCCAACAAGACAATCCTTAAGATCTTGCATCGCACAGTTAACAAATCTAGAAGGGACTGGAACCTTCAGATTAATCTGGCTTTATGGGCTTACAGAACAAGTATCAGAACTCCAACGGGTACAACACCCTTTGCTTTGGTATATCGAGCAGATGTTGTGCTTCCAATTGAGGTTAAGATTCCCACTTTCAGAATCTCCATGTAGAGACTCATTATTGATGATGACTACAGAATATCTCGGCTTCAAGAGCTAGAATTGTTAGATGAGCATCAACAAGTGGCGTGTGATCATCTTCAAGCTTATCAGCAACGTATGTCTAGAAGCTATAATAAGAAAGTCAAACCACATGACTTCCAACTGGGTGATCTTGTTCTGAGAGAAAACCCTAAGAATCATCAACAACAGGTACAGAACGGGAAGTTCAAACTCAACTAGCTTGGTCCCTATATAGTCACTGCAGTGTTCAGATTTGATGCTTACCAACTTTCAACAACCGAGGGAGAGGTGCTCAAGGAGCCCATCAACACTCTCCATCTAAAGTGGTTCTACAGCTCATCCATTTCAAAAGCTCTCTATATATACTTAAAAGTCCTGAAAAAATCATTATCTTGATGAAAACCTAGCACTAGGTGCCTTGGTAATATCAAAAAAATGAAAAACTCAAAAAATACAAAAATACAAAAAAATCAAAAAATACAAAAATGCAAAAAAATTGAAAAAGAAAAAAAAGACTCTCTGCCAAGAAGATGAAAACTTGCTAAACAGGCACCTCTTGTTTCAAATGCTATATCTCACAGTGCATCTTCTGGCTTCCTGTACAGTTGCTTTTCTGCTTTAGTTTGTTGCTTTCGCTCATGTGTCCATGGATTGAATCTTGTCATAACTCGGGGGCAGCACCCTGCAATGTCATAAGAATCTCCCACGTCAGTCACCAGTTGTTCTAACTGCATCTGCCTACTATCGCTAGTGTCACTTTTGAGATTCCTCTCAAGGAAAATCTCTCGCGTCAGTCACAGTTGTTCTAACTACATCTGCCTACTGTCGCTAGTGTCACTTTTGAGATTCCTCTTAGGGAACATCTCTCACATCAGTCACCAATTGTTCTGCATCTGCTTACTATTGCTAGTGTCACTTTTGAGATTCCTCTCACGGAACATATCTCGCGTCAGTCACCAGTTGTCCTAACTGCATTTGCCTACTGCCGCTTGTGTCACTACAGAGATTTCTCTCACAAAAAATCTATTTTGCATCAGTCACCAATTGTTCTAACTGCGTCTATGTATTGTCGCTCAATTTCCTACTAAGGTTCTTCTTGCTAAAGATTCCTCTTTGACTTCAGTCACCAGTTGTTTAAACTGCGTTTGTCTACTATTGTCACCCTACCGAAGAGATTTCTTTCATATATGTTCTGAACATTGACACTTGACATCAATCCTATAACACAAAACGATGAACTTGTTTGCGAGATGTTGAGCTTTTCTTTGTTTGTTTTGCTTTTGCTTTATCGTGCCTCTTTGAACAACTCGATGATGTCTCTTTTCACTAGAGAAGCGAGGACTGGGGGCATGATCTTTTCTTTGCATTCTGTTTGTGGTTTACTTCCAATGATCTAAAGCATTCATATAAAAGGGATGTCCACTATAAGAGCCTCTATCTTGTATTGGATGGCCATCTGTACCTCGACTCCTTTTAAAAGGATAAATCAATGAGGTTGGTTCTTCTCCTTGCTTGTTGGAGTGAATTCTCTATGCTACATTAAATATTGATACTCGTCCTACTAAGTGAACGTACACATCACTACAGGTATGCCTAGCACACTTTTGTCTCAAGTTATGAACGCAAGGGTCGTTGTAGATAGAATCCTTACTAATTACTTAGCATAAGAAGGATCTCTTATGTGTTTGGTGTGTCTGCACACAAGAAACATTCTGGTCATCCTAACATTTATGCTCTGATGCTTATGTTAGCTTACTACATTAAAAGGGACAAATGTTCTAGCCATTATGGTTGCTTGTGCCTCGAATGCTTACATTTAATCCCGACAAAACTAGAATAGGTGTCATATTCATATTCCCATTATTGTAATGTCAGTGGGAATTGATGACATTTGGGATTTAGCTAAACGCTCAGTGATGATAATTGTCGAAGCTTGATAACCAGACTTAAGGTTGCATCCAGCGTAGAGCTGCATTTGCACAAGCACATGGTTCGATGATTTACTTGCATCCTTCGTGATGAGGGATTATCGTCTTCTTCAAAGCACCATGTTTCTTCATGACTGCACAAATGAACGATTAATCACCCTCTTGGCTACTTCAGCTGCTCTGAACCCATTTCGGGATCAAATTCAAAATCTATCACACTTAAATAACTCTAAATCGCATTTTAAAATACTGGGACCAACGCAATCAAACGCGTGCAGTCCAATTTTTCTGATACTTTGTGGATCTTTTCAAATCACATTTTCTTCAAATTTTCCAAAATTTTTGGAAAAGATCAAATCTGGTCAACTTTGGTCAAACTTGGTCTTTTGGACATCGAAATCACTTTGAATCGACTTCAAATTTTCTTCAGATTCTTCGGATTTGTTCTACATTCTTCTACATCTCTAATTTTCTTTAGTATCTCTCAATATACTGCTCTGCATCACTGTTATGGTGTGTCATCTTTTGATTTTGCTCCCAAGGGGACAGGATGATTGCATCATTGAATCTTTCAAAACTGGCTTCAACTCAATCTCAATCTTATGTCCTCATCACTCGGGGCATCTCATCACTTGGGGCATCTTTGTTCCCTTTATCTAGCATCATATGTCATCTATCTTATCTTTTGATCAACTAATCAATCTTATAACAGTCTTGTCAAAGTTTGGTGGGCAGGCATCAGGACAGTCTAACCTTGACTCCTGAGGATCAAGCCTCGTTCTGGGGATGATTCTATGACTCATGATAGGTCTTGTTATCTCTTTCATGGACTAGTATTTAGGTGTTCTATCTAGACTCTAGGGGATTAAGCTTCGTTCTAGAGATAATTCCAAATTCTTGCTGAGGGTTACGCTTCGTTCTAGAGATAATCCTAACTCTTGCTGAGAATTAAGCTTCATTCTGGAGATAATTCTAAGCTCTTGATTGCAATCACCTTTCAATGGACAGATATTGGGACAGTCTAACCCCAACTCCTGAAGATTAAGCCTCGTTGTGGAGATAATTCTATAAATCGTGATTAATCTTGTCATCTTCTAATGGACAGGTATCGGGACAATCTAACCCTGACTCCTTAGAATTGAGTCTCATTCTGGGAACAATTCTGTGAAGTTTGAGGATCTTTGTTCTATCAACTTCGATATCTAGGTGTTCTATCTGGATTCCCTAAGGTTACGCTTCATTTTGGAGATAACCTTAAAAAGCTTATCAACTCTGGTATCTAGGTGTTCTATCCGGATCCCGTAAGGTTAAGCTCCATTTTGGAGATCACCATAAAAAGTTATCAATTGGTCTCTATATCATCAATTTCGGAACCAATCTCATTCCTTGATCTATGCTTCATACTTTTGATTTCTTTGAATCGAACGTGCTGCTCGCACATTCATTTTCGATTCAAAGAGGACAAATGTAATACCCTAAAATTGGCGCATTGCCATGTTAACCAATTATGGTCTATTTAATCATTTATAAGTCCTATTTTGCTATGCAATTATGATTCTGATACTCGCTACTTAACCTAAGTGTCAAATGCAAAAAACCCTAATCTGCATTAATCACACTCATTTATTTAATCCCTAAGTATTTAATTCCTAAGTATTGACTCAAAATAGCTACATTAAACCTATTAATTAAGTTTAATTTAATTATAAGTGTTCATACTTTAATTTAATTAAAATTACTTCTTTAGCTAATGTATAAAAGAATTAAATGTATTTAGTTTAATAAGATAATGTCATTGTTTTAATTATTGAGTTTAATTATTCAATTAATTAAAATTATGCATTTATGAGGTCATATCCTATTTTATTAAATTAAATATTCTTCTCCAAAATCTTCTCTTCATTTCAGAAATGGAAATTCTGAGTGAACTAGAACTCGAAATGGAATTAGCTCAGTTAACTCTTTCTCACACTCAGATGAAACTCGGTTAACTCTTCATCACATTCAGACCTGAAACAGTTAACTTCATCTGCACAAGGAAATTTCCATTCCAACTGAATCTCATTTCCAATCTCAACCGTTTGTTCTACTTGATCTTGACCGTTGATCAGTTTCTGGAATTCTATTTAAGAGGCCTTCAATTCCTCATTACAGAGGTTGAATTGATTTGGTATCGAATTTATGCTGAAATATCTATCCATTTGCTCATACATCAATAGCTTTTTACATTTTCTAGCATATTAATATCCTCTAGATTTCAAAATGCATACATATAGTATAATTTGTTTTTCTTTATTCTTAGCTTAATATGCATTTCATATAGATTAATTTGCATTCTCATATAGCTTAATCAAATCCTTCGTTCTAGAGGTCTAGTTGCTAGCTTCTCGTTCTGAGAGCAATAGCAAAATCCATCTAGTTAGGAGGCAACAGATCAATTTGCCGAACTATTTTGGATGAACAACTCAATGTTCATTCTAGGATGGTTTCGCATGTAATGATCATGTTGAAGTGTGGTTGATTAACAAGCCTAATTAACACACAATTATGGCATAGGAGATTTTGTCATATAATCTTTGACAGTATTGTGAAGACTAGTAATATGTTTGCAGTCAGAAATTTGCCTAAGATTGTAAAGCCTACTAACACAATTTGCAAGGAATGTGTGTTGGCAAAGCATAATAGAACTTTTTTTTCCTGCAAGAAGTTTACTACTACAGCAAAGTTGGAGATTGTACACACAGATCTCAGCGGTCCTACAAAGACTAAAGGATTCTATGGTGAAAGGTATTTTATGATTCTAGTTGATGATTTTTCTAAAATGATGTGGGTTGCATTTCTTAAAGAGAAATCAGAGGCATTTGATAAGTTTACAATATTCAAGAATCGAGTTGAGAATGAATCTGGTATGAAGATTAAATGTTTAAGATCAGATAGAGAAGGAGAATTTACTTCAAATGAGTTTAACATGTTTTGTGAAGAAAATGAAATCAAAAGATAGTTATCAGCTCCAAGAACCCCCGAAAAGAATGGTATTGCAGAAAGAAGAAACAGGTCAGTTACAGAAGCTGCAAGAGCTATGTTAGCTGAGAATGAGGTATCCAAGACATTTTGGAGAGAAGCTGTGAATACAGCAGTCTACACTATGAACAGAGTGCAAGTCAGGAAAGACACAAACAAGACCCCTTATGAATTGTGGTTTGGTCACTCACCTACAGTTAAGTATTTCAGAATTTTTGGGAATAAGTGTTATATCAAAAGAGATGATGGTTGTTACATCCCAATTTTTGACCTAGCTTGGAATATAGACGTTGAGGTTCACATGAAGTCAGTTGGCAGTTTAATTTGATATAATCTGGCGAAATGGTAAGTTAGTTGGTCGTTATGATTTCAAGTGCAGATGACATGTTAATTGATCGTTAATCACGAATTCGTGGAATTAGGATGAAAGGTTAACTGTTATGATTATTTATGGCTATATAATTTATAATTTAATTACGGAGAAAAATTTTGCAGGGAGCATGCCGAAGAGTTGGAAGCATTGTCAGAAAAGAATTAGACAGTGCGTCACCATCACTGGGCAAATAGGTAGAGGACCTAGCGACTTGGAACATAATACATCAATGGAATCGCATGAGTTATTATAATAAATAGTTTAATTAAAATAATTGAGTTATTAATAATTAATTTAATTAAAATAATTAAATTATTTATAAAACGTATCTTAAAGGATTTTAAATTATTTTTTGTCGTGGCATTTTTTTAATAAATATTTGTAAAACATGCTTATAATATAAAATTGATCTAGCACCATTATCATTTAATGATTTAATAAAGTGATGTTTGCTTATTCATTAAAGATTATAATAACGTTTATAATATAGTAACGTTTGAATTATAATATTCAAACTATAATCTTTCAACTCTAACCTTTTCTTTAAATATTCTTTTGTTTTAACCGATTTTACACTTGGCTTTTAAAATCGATTTAATGCTCGGTATTCGATGAACATTTGTTATGCAACCGATGGGAGCCAAGAAGACATGGATTTTTCTTTGAAACTATAGCCGTGGTTGAAGTCTGGCACCTTGTTTATATTCTTGTTTGCCTTGCCGTGAGGGATATATTTATATTTTCATTCACCCCTACTTTTGGAGGATTAACGTTTTTTTCTTTTCAGTATTTATAACGCCTTCAAATGGTAGCCGACCAAGGATTTTTGCCTTCGACTCTCTCTTTATTCCTATACAATTCATACTCGCAGAGGAAGCAGCAAGAAGATTAGGAGCTTACGGCTGGAATATATTGCCGCTGGTTGGAGAGTTCTCTCAAGAACCCGAGTCACATGCAAAACAGAATAAAGTCATGTATGATAGCTTTAGAATTCCATGAAAGATACGTTTACCTCCTTTTCTTTCTTAATTAATAATGTGCAGTCATTCCTATGGGTAGACGTGCAGGATTTCTTATATATCTTGGCAATTACTTTGTTCTTTGTATCATCATACTGTACATGTAACCCATCGTGCTTCATTTTCAATTGCCTTTTCAAATTCAAATGTCTTTTCATTTCACATTGTCTTTGTTTCTTGCTGTGACATAAAACCAGAATGATGATGTCCATATTAAAATCTTTCAAAAATCATTATAAACAAATGAAGATCAGTCGAACACTTTAGTCTTAATTGCTAATCCAATCAGATACTTGGATTGATAACCGAATGGACAATCACCCTAAATTTTCCTTGAGAAGTTAATTTCTTGATAGCATTTACTATGAAATATGGAATTAATGATCAAGCAGAGATGAGATATTGGTTAAATCAGTAAATAGAGCCATACGTAATCCTTTCAGTCTGCCTTTATACATATAATTGGTGCATGATTATTGGATGAAGCCGACTGAAGTCTTTCAAGATTATCTTAATAGTTTAAGTGATTGACATAATATTGTTTAGATATAGGACTGTTATCTATTACAATAATAGATAAGACGTCTATTATTAGTTAATGGTTATCTTGTAAATATCTTTAGCTTTAGTTTGCTTTCGTTTTTTGCTTTCTCTGGAATAGAATGTTTCTATTCTTTACGATCGTTTCCTAAGGAAACATCGTCTCTTCCTTTTGTATAAATTGACCTTTCGGTCTCTGTTATTAATAAGCAAGTATTTACCAATTACCTTGTAATATGGTATCAGAGCTAAATACTTAAATTTTTTCGGAAAAATTTATAATTTCTTCTTGAAATTATTTGTTTAAATTTTTCCAAAATTATTTCAGCTAATTTCTCCAAAACCCACCTAGGGTTTTTCTGCTTGGAGAAATTTCCGAATTACGAGTCTGCAAATCGCGTGGAAATCGTGGCCATTTTTTGAAGACTCGCGTTTTTGGGGTGAAAATCTGCATGTTTCTGTATCAAATCTTCATGCTCTTAGCCGTCTCAGTCTGTCATCGTGCTCTGGGAAGCAGATTCGACCATTTTTTATCAAGAAATCTGAAGTTTTTTCAAGCTTTTTTCAGCTAGGGCCGTTTTTTTTCGAAACCCTAATTTTTGGGGTCAAAAAAATTTTTTGTTTGCAGATTCTTGGTGGGTTTTTCGAGAGCTCAACTGGGTTGTCGTCCGTTTTTTTTGGGTGCCTCGATTTTTGTGCCTCGATTTTCGAGCCAGCGGATTCAAAAAACGATAGCAGATTCCTTTTGGGTTTTTCGAGCTCTTTTTTGGGTCATTCTCTGATTCTTCTGGGTCTTCCGTATTTTTGCCTCGAAGAACGTGCCTTCACAGATTTTCACAGTTTTTCATTGAAAAACGTGCCATGGCATCTCTGACAAATATTCTGCTCGAGCATAATTCCAAATTCAATGGTCACAATTATGGAACCTAGAAGCAACGCATCATTGCAATCTTCGAATATCGAAACACTGATCAACTTGTTCTGAGTGTTACGCAGCGTCCGACTTCTCCGGGTCCTGATCAAGATACATGGGATCTAAATAATCGAGAGGCAGTAATGCTTCTCAAACTATCCGTAGCTAATGACCAGCTTTCTCAGATTCCATCCGGCAAGACAGCGGCTGAAATCTGGACACATCTAAAAGGTCTTCATGAGACTTCCGACAAGAGCAGAGCCTTCTTTCTGAAAAACACTCTGTTTTCTATTGTCATGGATGAGCGCACCTCGCTCCAGGCACACCTGAATCGGATTCAGGAAATCCGTGATTAGTTACTTGCCATCGGTCGCAAGATGGAGGAAGAGGATATTGTGGTAATCACTCTTCGGAGTTTACCAAATTCCTATGAGCATTTTATCGAGACTCTCAACATCACATCTGCTGGTGTTGATCTAAAGTTCACTGATCTCTGCACCCTGCTACTTCAGCAAGATCGGTGGAAACAACAGTTCGGTAGCAGCTCCAGTTCCACCTCCACTGAGCAAGCCTTTGCTGCGAAATCCTTTCAAAAGGATAAGGGCAAGTTTCAGCAACCATCTCAGCAGAAGTCTTCTGCTCCAGCATCCGATGGTACCAAAAAGAAGAACATTCAATGCAACTATTGCCACAAGTATGGTCACATGAAGGTTGCATGTCGGAAACGCTTAGCTGCCCAGTCTAAGCAATCAGGTTCGCAACCCAAAGCGAACAGTGCAGAGCACACTAAGCAGGTGGAATCTACCTTTTATGCCTTCATGGCTAAAAGACCCGCAGATCATGTACAGTCATCTGCCTGGTACATTGATTCAGGTGCCTCTCAACATTTCACTCACCGCAGAGACTGGTATACTGACTACCAGCCTTATTCAGATTCTGTTATCTTTGGTGGTGGAGAAGAGTACACGGTTGTTGGTAAAGGCAACATTCAAATTCAGTCTGTTGGGAGGAAGCTCATATTCCTTGATGTGTACTACGTTCCAGGGATGGAACTAAATCTACTCTCGGTCAGTCAGTTGCTGCGACATTCTCCACACTTGGCAGTCACCTTCAGTTCACATCAGTGCACCATCACTGATCGGGCGACTAAGTCTACTGTTGCAGTTGGTCTTGAGGATCATGGTCTTTTCAGACTTACTGATTCTGGTGATTCTCAGGACTTAGCTATGGCTGCTCGGCGATCTTCCATCAGCACACTTTGGCATCAGCGATATGGGCACTTAAATGTGCATTATCTCTCACAACTTGCTCGGGATGAGCTTGTTCTTGGTTTGCCAGAGATTCAAACCCAACACCTTGGAGTTTGTGACGCATGTCAGGCTGGGAAGCAACATCGCACACCTTTCCCCAGTGGCGATTCTTGGCAAGCTTCTCAAGTACTTCAGCTTGTTCATGCTGATATCTGTGGCCCTATGGCCACTCCTTCTGTTCTTGGATACAGGTATTTTCTGTTGTTTGTAGATGATTTCAGTAGAAAAATGTGGGTGTATTTCCTTAAAAAGAAATCCGATGCATTTATTGTATTTCAGAAGTTTAAACCCTTAGTTGAAAAAGAGTCTGGGAAATCTATTATTACTCTTAGATCAGACAATGGGGGGGAATTTTGTTCTAATGTTTTCTCCAGCTTCTTGGATACACATGGCATCCAACGCCAGTTCACCACACCCCACACGCCACAACAGAACAGTGTAGTTGAACATCGGAACAGGACAATCACCGAGATGGCTCGTTCCATGCTTGAACACAGACATGTTCCGAAGCGTTTTTGGGCAGAAGCAGTTAACACTGCAGTTTATCTGTTGAACCGGTCACCCACAGTGGCGGTCAAAGGTAAAACTCCGGAAAAGGCCTGGTCAGGTCGCAAGCCCAGAATCAGTCACCTGAAGGTTTTTGGCTCTCTTGCTTTTGTTTGGATCCCTGATGCTTCACGCACCAAGTTGATGCCAAGAGTCAGAAACTGATGCTTGCTGGATATAGTAGTCTTCACAAAGCCTACCGCCTTATTGATGTTGAGACATCTCGTCTCATATACAGCCGCGATGTAGTCTTTGATGAGCAGCGAGGACCATTCATGCCTGTTTCTCCTGTTCCTGATCCAGCAGACCAGCCTATGCAGGTTCATGATTTGGGAGTTCGGCTCCCATTAGGTCCACCTGATGGGAGGGCTCCAGTAGCTCCTACAGCTCCAGTCCTGCCAGTGATACCTGTACAGCCACCTCCGGCTTCTCCTGCAGGATCACCTCGTTTTGAAGATGCTTCACCTGAGTTTGATCCAGATTCTTCTGATCAAGATCCTGCTGATCAAGCATCTCCTAGTACTATTGTTGGTCATTCTCCTCTCCGGTCTAAGTGGTGGGCTAAGACACTTGCTGATCTTCATGATGATGAGCTCATTGATGGGAGAACTACTCGGAAAAAGAGCAAAACTATAGATTCTGTTAACTTTGCTCTTATGGCCAACATTCACAGTGTGTTTGAACCTCAAACATATTCCGAGGCTAAAGGAATTCCAGAGTGGGAACAGGCCATGCAATCTGAACACCAGAGCCTGCTGAAGAACAACACTTGGGTCCTTTCTGATCTTCCCCCAGGGAAGAAACCCATTAGCTGCAAATGGGTCTACAAAATCAAATACAAATCAGATGGTACTTTGGATAAGTACAAAGCTCGTTTAGTGGCAAAGGGCTTTTCTCAACGTCAGGGCATTGATTATGAGGAGACCTTTGCTCCTACTGCAAAGATGAGCACCATCAGATTAGTCCTAGCCATGGCAGCACAGTTTGGCTGGAAGGTCCATCAGATGGACGTAAAGAGTGCTTTCCTGAATGGTGATCTCCATGAAGAGGTCTACATGACGCAGCCTCCTGGTTTCAAGGTTGCTGGTAAAGACCATCAGGTTCTCAGATTGGTAAAAGCTCTCTATGGTTTGAAGCAGGCCCCTCGGTCATGGTACATCAAGATTGATACGTACCTCAGTGATCAAGGCTTCAAGAGGAGTTCTTCAGACTCAAATCTGTACATCAAGACTACTGACAGTGACATCATCCTTCTGGTTATCTATGTGGATGATCTGATCATCACTGGCAGTTCGGCATCTTTGATTCAAGGAATCAAACAACACTTATGCCAGTCTTTTGATATGATTGACCTTGGGCTCATGCATTATTGCTTAGGTGTTGAAGTTTGGCAACAGTCTTCTGGTATATTCATCTCTCAGTCCAAATATGCCAGAGCCTTGTTAGACAAATTCCGAATGCAGGATTGCAAACCTGCATCTACACCTATGGAGAAAGGTCTCAAGTTATCAGCCAAGTCTGATTCTCCTTCCGTTGATGATACTACGTATAGGCAACTAGTAGGCAGCCTCATCTACCTATCTGCTACTAGGCCTGATATCAGCTTCGCAGTCAGCTATATTTCACGCTTTATAACAGCTCCTAAGGCTGATCATTGGATGGCAGCAAAGCGTGTGCTTCGTTATGTGAAGGGCACTTCTGATTATGGACTTCTGTATTCTCGGAGTTCTAATCCTAAACTCAGTGGGTTGACAGATTCAGATTGGGCAGGCTCTGTTGATGATAAAAAGTCAACATCTGGATATGTGTTCAGTTTGGGATCCGGTGCAGTCACATGGACCAGCAAGAAGCAGCAGGCAGTTTCTCTCTCTTCTACAGAGGCTGAATATAGAGGGACTGTTAAGGCAGGATGTGAAGTTGTCTGGCTTTGTCGGATGCTTGGGGATATGCAGATGTCACCAGCAGGACCGACTACTCTGTTTGTTGATAACGAAGGCGTTATCAAGTTAGCACGGAATCCAGTCTTCCATGAACGAACCAAGCATGTGGATGTTCATTGTCATTACATACGACAGCTGGTTGAAGACGGGACTATAGATCTGCAGTATGTTCCTACCTCAGATCAGACTGCAAACATTCTCACCAAGCCTCTTGGTCTTGATAAGTTTGTCAAATTTAGAGGACAGCTTGGTGTGTTAGATAGATTAACCATTAAGGGAGGGTATTACAATAATAGATAAGACGTCTATTATTAGTTAATGGTTATCTTGTAAATATCTTTAGCTTTAGTTTGCTTTCGTTTTTTGCTTTCTCTGGAATAGAATGTTTCTATTCTTTACAATCATTTCCTAAGGAAACATCGTCTCTTCCTTTTGTATAAATTGACCTTTCGGTCTCTGTTATTAATAAGCAAGTATTTACCAATTACCTTGTAATATTATCATCATAATAACAGAACATGAAATAATTAGTAAGTCTTTGAATGACCTTCTTCTATGATAAAAGTTATAATACAGTATGGAATATTGTTTTAATCTGAATTGAATATCAAAACGGAGTACCAAGGAAATTCACCAGGCTGAGAGCCAAAATAAGGTGAATAAGGTACAAGACTTAACAATACAGATAATTGTTTAGGCACCAAGAAGTCACCGGCCTGATGGCCTGATTATGGTGAGGAGATATAGATGAACCTGTTAAAAAGAATTACAAGAATGTTGATATTTTGAGAACTCTTAAGAACATAATCATAGAATATGAAGTGATGGATGAATAAATGAAGGAGTCATTCGCTTTGAGAAATTCTGAATACCTGGAGCTCACCCGGCTGTGTAACCGAGAATATGGGTGATGAAGTGTGAGAAAGGAATCCTTAATAGTATAAATCAATATCAGTTATGACATGAATCTAATTAATAGTTCATGCATATTCCTGTTATGGTGATCCCCTACTACCAAGTCGTATGGCGTAATGCCCAGAGGATGGAATGATGTTCCCTGTCAATTCTAGGTAGGGAGGGCCTTTCTCATTAGAGATCGTGTGGGGATATATTGTGGTCCGAGGTTGGGTGGTTAAGCCCCTGACAATGCTTCACCTCTCTCAAGATATCGGATATACGTCAGATTGAGTTAAGCCAAGCAATCAAATATTTATCAGAAAAAGGTATTATCATTTATATTTACGAAGAGGTAAGATTGAATTGAGTTAAATTCATTGATACCATTATTTTACACCTAGATTGATTTGTGAATTGTTTTCATATATATGAATATTGAATATAAATATTTATCTAAACTTGAAAAATTGTCACAGATAAGTATTCAGAAGGAAAAGAAAACCGAAGTCCTAATTGAATTGGGTGACAACTAGAATCTTAAATGAGACAGTGGTATTAGGAGCCCTAGTTGAATTCGTGGTCACGGAAGCCCTAAATTGAATCCATGGTATTGGAAGCCCTAAGTGATATAGCGGTATCAAAAGCCCTAAATGAACCGAAGGTAAACAATGCCCTAAACGATACAATGGTATGTGATGCTCTAATTTAAAATAATAAAAGTATTTAATTGTATTCATTTGATTATAAGATAGCAGTTGTTAGATGATAGTTGTTTTGTGAAATTGTTATAGTGTATTTGTGCACTAATCCGGGTGGTTGCAAAAGCATCCTTAGTTGATTTTTCAATCTCAGTTTTTCCGAAGTATGTGATTTCAATTTCTGAAGTAATTTCATTTAATGGTATTTCAAGTATTTAGTTAAGAAATTTTGTTTAACTGATTTTAACAGTAAATTTTAATCACATGAACATGAATGATATAACTGTCTTCCAATGAAATGAAGTAATAACTATATACTTTGAGTTATTTGATGTTATTTAAGACCCGAGAAATTCGAATGTTACAATGGTATTGGTAAGTTTGATGTTAGAAGTGATGAAGATATGTTTCTTGGTTATTCATTGAAAAGCAAGGTTTATAGATGTTATAATCAGAGAACTAAGACTATTATGGAAAGTGCAAATGTGAGAATTGATGAAAAATTCAGGATACAAGAGAGAATAGTTGATTACAATTCAAATGATGATGTTACTAAGCCAAGGAATGATGAACTATTTCTTGAGACTAACAATGATTTGCAGAATGAAAGAGAGTCAAGGCAAGAACAAAGCTCGGAACCTTCAGTAGAGCCAAGAGTTGAGACAACAACTCCTACTTCAGGAAAGAATATGATAAAGAATCACCCATTTGAGCAGATCATCGAAAGCAAAGATAAAGGTGTGATGACAAGAAGCAGAGTCAATGAAGAACCATGTTTGATATCGCAAGTTGAACCTAAGAATGAAGATGAAGCATGTAAAGATGATTATTGGAAACAAGCTATGAAAGAGGAATTGGATCAAATAGTAAAGAATGAGACATGGGAATTGGTCCCCAGACAAGTAGACAAGAATGTAATAGGAACTAAATGGGTATTCAAGGACAAGATGAATGAACAAGGTGAAGTTGTAAGGAACAAAGCAAGATTGGTATGTAAAGATCACTCACAACAAGAAGGAATTGACTATGAGGAGACCTATGCTCTAGTGGCTAGAATAGAAGCAATAAGATTATTCTTAGCCTATGCAGCACAGAAGAAATTCAAAGTGTATCAGATGAATGTCAAGTCAACATTTTTGAATGGAGAACTTGAAGAAGTGTACATTGAGCAGCCTGAAGGTTATCCTTTCACAAATGACAAGGACATAGTGTGCAGATTGAGGAAAGCATTGTATGGCTTGAAGCAAGCACCCAAAACCTGGTATGCAAGGTTGGGCAAGCATTTGACATAGTAATCTCTATTGGAAAGAAATTGATGATAGTTTGATGATTTTGGTAGTATTTGTTGATGATATCATATTAGAAGGAAATGATGAGGAAAGTGAGAAGTTTGCAGAAGAGAAGAAGAAAGAATTTGAAATGAGTATGATAGGAGAGATGAAATATTTTCTAGGATTTCAGATTGTACAAAATAAAGAAGGAATCTTTATTTCTCAGACTAAGTACTTGAAGATTCACTGAAAATGTTTGGTTTGGAAACATGCAAACCCATTGGAACACCTATGGTAACTGGACACAAGTTATCTACAAAAGATGAGACACCTATTGAGCAGAAGAAGTACAAATCTACAATTGGAGAATTGCAATATCTGACTCACACAAGGCCGGATATAGCAAATGCAACTAGAATTGTTGCAAGATTCCAAGCTGATCCCAAAAAAGCACATTATGCAACAATCAAAATGATATTTAGATATTTGAAAGGAACATCTAAGTTCGGATTGTGGTATGACAGATCTAGTGATTTTACTCTAAGTGCTTATACTGATGTTGATTGGGTAGGTAGTATGGATGACAGAAGAGCACCAATGGTGGAGCCTTCTTTCTTGGAGGAAGATTGGTTTCGTGGTTAAGCAAGATGCAGGATTGCACATCACAAAGTACAATGGAAGCACAAAATGTTGCAATAGCAAACAATTGTAATCAAGTTGTTTGGATGAAGCAAATGTTGAAGGATATTAGGATAGAAATCAATGAACTTGTTGCTGTACATTGTAACAATACAAGCACAGTAAATATGTCTACGAATCCAGTTTTGCATTCAAGGACAAAGCACATTTTTATTATCATATGTTGAGAGAGAAAGTTGCAGAAAAGGAAATCAAATTGGAGTATGTGACCACTAAAAAGCAGATTGTAGATATATTCACTAAGCCTCTTCCCAAAGAGACTTTTGAGTATTTGCAAGGTATGCTTGGGGTTATGCCCCTTCCTACATCAGAGTAGAAGATGCAGAGTGCATCAATCCAGTGTAACAAAGCACCATTGTTGTCTGGACTGAATGCTGATGCTTCCTGTATGGAAGAGTATCTATGATGGACAAAGCCATCTAGGACTCTTGTTGGATATTGTTTTGAACAGTGTTTTTTGACATTTGAGCTAAGCAAATAATAGTTGTTGCAGAGTTTGATGCAGTAAAGTTGGTTGCTGAAACCTTTAACATTGATGTCAATTGTGGAGAAGTTTGGCATGAAAAATAGCATGGAAAGACAACACGTATAGCATGGAAAGCATGACAGTTGGAGAAGTTCAGCATGAGAACAGCAAGTTCGAAAGATGCACAGCATGGAATGATAGTTTGATATAACATGCAACCAGATGACAACTGAAAAACAGATTACAACATGCTGCTACAAAGCATTAATAAAATTAATATACAAACAAAATGCCCAGAGGCATATAAAATTTCATTCTTGCTACTGGCTAGAGGAGGAAGCGACTAATGATGCCTTCATCTTGATCTTATATTGTTGCTTTCGTCTCCGGAGAAAATAATACAAGACAAATTTCCATTATAGATTGTGTACTATCGCTTCAATCTCCCAAGTAAATGATAAAAGGCCCTTCTACTATTGGCTGATTTTAGACCATGTTTTGAGAAAAAATTAAAACAAGAGAAGAGCTTCCAACATCTAGGCGATGTCCGCTACTTGAAACTAAAATGCAATGGTGAGAAGAGAAATCCACCAAAGTGAGAACAAGTTAGAAAGGCGAAAAATGAAAAAGGATTACCTCCCTCTCCATGTTGATGGAGGTGTACAAAAGGTGAGTAGGAATTGTCTGCGAGAATGCGTTTGAACTTCTTCTGAGGCTTCTCCTCTCTACATTTATCATTTTTGTTTGTCTTTGTTCTTCTCCTCCTGTAGCGATGAATACCAATGGCAAACGCACATACTGCAAACGACGCAGCTGCCGCACAGCAAAGCGTAAAAACTAGTCGGCTACCCATTCCCGTTGAAGCGGCTACAGGGCCTCG
The DNA here is from genome assembly GCA_028749045.1 of Cupressus sempervirens. Lineage (NCBI taxonomy): Eukaryota > Viridiplantae > Streptophyta > Pinopsida > Cupressales > Cupressaceae > Cupressus > Cupressus sempervirens. Next base: position 459,978,204 of record CM053786.1, on the reverse strand, counting down.
CATTTAGAATATTTGAGAAGAATACACGACCCAGATTTAAGGAAAATTAATGAGAAGAAACAGCAGGGGATCGATATATCTTTACAGTTTTTGTTTCAAATCTCTTTCAATACGCCGAGAGGCGTCTAAGTTTTATTTTGTTTTTTTTTTTTTTAAACATATCTTGAGCTATATAAACATAATAATAAAAATAAAACTAGTATAGATATCTTAAATAAATCTATCTAAAGCAATGTCGATATATATCTATCATAAACATGATTAAAATTTAATCTACTACATCTAAAATATGTTTATTCATTTTTTTCATTTTCTTAAATTTTTTAATATTTTGATACATTTTTGCACTTGAGTTATTCTTTAAAAAAAAAATTAAAATGATTATTTATACCTCTTAATTTTATAATTTTGACAAATGTTTTATGTAATATTTTTTAATTTAAAAAATATTTATAGACCATATTTATAATAAATACTAGCTTATATATACCTATATATATTACGCCGAGAGTAATCATTCTCGAGGCTCCTATTTTCATTTAATCCCAAGGTTATTTTAATCACAGTTGGGATTTATGAAAATGAAAATAGGCACCTCAAGAACGATTACTCTCGGCGTAATATATATATAGGTATATATAAGCTAGTGGCAATCGCGGCGCAAGAGGAAAAGTATATTTTAAATTTTTAAATTTTTTTCTTTTTAAATATAGTTGTATAAACTTACTATAAAATTGTAATAGTGTAAACTTACTATAAAATTATTCTTGAACATTTTATTTTTTAATTCTATATATGGTGTTTATTTGCATCACTTTGGTTTAGTTTTATTTTAAGCATATTGTTACATAAAATGTTATACTAAAGAGTAGAGTTATAGTTAGCATTAGGGTTAGGGCTAGGGTTATAGTTAGGGTTAGGTTTAGAATTAGAGTTAGGGTTAGGTTTATATTTAGAGTTAGGGTTGTATATAGAGTTACAGTAGGGTTAAGGTTAGGGTAAGGGTTTGAGTTGGGGTTAAGGTTAGGGTTAGAGTTAGGTTTAGCGTTAGGTTAGGGTTAAGGTTAGGGTTAGAGTTAGGGTTAGCGTTAGGTTAGGGTTAAGGTTAGGGTTAGAGTTTTGAGTCAAGGTTAAGGTTAAGTTTAGAATTAGAGTTAGGCTTAGGGTTAGAGATAGCTATAGAGAAAGGGTTAGGGTTAGGTTTAATGTTAAAATATGAGTTAGCCTGGTTAGGGTTATAGTTTGAGTTAGGGGTAGACAGAGCATAGGAATTATGGTTAGGATTAGGGTTAAATTTAGGGTTTGAGTTTGAGTCAGGGTTTCAGTTAGGGTTAGGGTTAGAGTTTTGAGTCGGGGTTAAGGTTAGCATTAGGATTACCATTACAATTAGGGTTGAAGTCCAATTACAGTAGAGTAAGATTTAAGGCTACAATTAAAGGTAGGGGTAGTTTTATAGTTATAGTTAGGTTTAGTGTTGGACTTAGAGAAAGGGTTAGGCTTAAGGTTATTGTTAAGGTTACGTTTATATATAGAGTTGGTTATAATATTAAAGTCCAATTATGGTAGAGTTAGATTAATGGTTAGAGTTAGGGGTAGGGTTATATATAGAGCTACATAAGGGTTAAGGTTAGGGTATGAGTTTGAGTCAGGGTTAAGGTTAGAGTTAAAGGTAGTGTTAGAGTTTCAATCAACATTAAATTTAGGGTTAGGGCTAGGGTTAGAGTCTAATTATGGTAGAGTTAGATTTAGATTTAGAGTTAGATTTAGAGTTAGAGTTAGATTTAGGGTTAGAGTTAGGGGTAGGGGTAGGGTTAAGGTTAGGGTTAGTGTTAGGATTAGAGTTAGGGTTAGGTTAGGATTAGAGTTAGGATAAGGGTTAGGGTTAGAGATAGGGGTAAAGAAATGGTTACAATAAGGGTTAGGGTTAGGGTTAGGGTTAAGGTTAGGATGACGGTTAGGGCTAGGGTTAGAGTCTAATTATGGTAGAGTTAGAGTTTGGGTTAGAGTTAGGGGTAGGGGTAGAGTTAAGGTTAGGGTTAGGGTTAGAGATAGGGGTAAAGAAATGGTTAGGATGAGGGTTAGGGTTAGGGTTAGGGTTAAGATTAGGATCACAATTAGGGTTAGAGTTAGGGTTAAAGTTAGGGGTAGGGGTAGGGTTAAGGTTAGGGTTAGAGATAGGGGTAAAGAAATGGTTAGGATGAGGGTTACGATTAGGGTTAGGGTTAAGGTTAGGGTTAGGGTTAAGATTAGGATCACAATTAGGGTTAGAGATATGGGTAGAGAAAGGGTTAGGGTTAGGGTTAGGGTCAAGGTTAGGGTTCAGTTTACTATTAGAATATAAGTTAACATTAGAGTCTAAGTTATAATTAGGGTTATAGTTTGAGTTAGGAGTAGACAAAGCATTAGAATTATGGTTAGGGTTAGGGAACAAAGTAGGACCATGGTTAAGAGTTACATTTAGTGTTCCATGTAGAGTTACATTTAGGAAGGAATCTTGTTCTCGTTAGACAGGCCTCTTAGCATAATGGAGCAATATAAGGATTACAATGTTCCTTAAGTAGTTTTATAATTTTATCAGTTAGGTTTATAAATAGACCATTGGTTAATGTTAATTATATTTAGGGTTAGAGTTAGGGGTAGGGGTAGGGTTAAGGTTAAGGTTAGTATTAGGATTATAGTTACGGTTAGGGGAGGATTAGAGTTAGGGTTAGCCTTAAGGTTAGGGTTAGAGATAGAGGTAAATAAAGGGTTAGGATTAGGGGTAGGTTTAGGGTTAGGGTAAAGGTGAGGGTTAGGTTTAGTGTTAGAATATAAGTTAGGTTAGAATTTAAGTTACAGATAGGATTATAGTTTGAGTTAGGGGTAGACAAAGCATTAGAATTATGGTTAGGGTTAAGGTTAGGGGACAAAGTAGGACTATGGTTAGAGTTACAATTAATGTTGTGTTTACAATTATATCTAGGAGGGTAGCTTGTTGTCGTTAGACATGCCTCTTAGAATTAAAGAGCAATATAAGGATTACAATGTTCCTTAAGTAATTTTATAATTTTATTAGTTACATTTATAAATAGACCATTGGTTAATGTTAATTATGATTAGCATGAATAGTGTAGCTAGAAACACAAAGGTGAAGGAAAAACATTTCAAATATCTGCAAGTATAGTCGAGAAGAATTTGAGCTAAAAAGTTAAATCATTTATTTATTATTCTGATACATAGATGAAAGGAGAACTATATCTCCTAATTCAATTATTTAGATGAAGTAATAACTGAAAAAATGAAAGATGAGAAATCATCATATGGACCATGTGTAGAGTTCTCCATAATGATGTAAGTACATAACATATTCTTCAGAGATTAAAATCGTATTACGACCTTTGTTTGTAATGTGATCATCATAGACCTCTTTCATCATGGGTGGAAATGCATCTACTTTTGTAGAAGTGTTGCGTACATATTTGGCAACATCTTCCATCTCCATTATCTCTATCTCTTGTACATGATCAATTGATAAAGTTGCATTCTCAAGTGCTTTTACCATAGTTGCACAACATTGTTTAATTATTCGTGCACACTTCTAAAACTCTGTCTCAAAAAAATGATTTGATCCTACAGAAGAAGTTGGGCTCATGTCAAGAATGCTTGGCTGTCTATCAGAGGCTGCCATGCCTAAAACAAATCATGGAAAACAATTTAGTAAGCATTAGCACCAATAAAAAAGAATAATAAATGCATAGTTAATGAGAGGGACATAAATTTTATATCAATAATGGTTTTGAAAAAACATAATAGGTCACTTAGTATAAAAACCTAATTGTATTAGAATTGGTAATGAAATTTTGGGTATGGAAACATGGTAATATTATAACCTTTGAAGGATAGTGAAGAATATACAAACATACTTTTCAAATATTGAATAGCAATGTATTGGTTGAAAGTCGTGAAGCATAATCATTTTGATTTATTTCAATCAAAGGTGGTCTTTATAATTTGAATTAATGTTATAGTTACCTTAATTTGAGGACCCAATTGATGATCATAGTTAAAATTAGAAATTGGAGAATTAGTAAAATTAAATTTCAGCGTAATTGTACTTGCAACCATTAAAAAGTGCAAATAATAAGGTTATAATGTTGCATTGTGCATATCCAATTATAGTTGTCATTAACTATGGAATATAAACTATCAATGTAATAATAAGAATAACAACATAATAGTTGACGATGATAATAACATAACGTAGTAGAACAAATAAATCTTTATTATTAAATAGTTAGTTTGAAAACATCAATGATTTTCAAGACTTCTCAATCTACATTCTTCTACTTTTCTCTTTGAAAGTTGTTTCCCGCTTTTCATTTTCTCATAGCGGTCGTATGTAAATGGTGGCATTATCCTCAAAGCTTCCAGTGACTTAACATGAGATATGGCCACAAATGTCAATCCTACTCTTTCTCTTGGACCTATGTCAATTGTGGCTTTTGAAAGAGTTAGCCCTTGAGATTTGTGAATAGTCAATGCCCATGCCAACCTCAATGGTAGTTGGAAGGTCCTACCCCTCTGAAATGGAGCTATTGGTATTATGTTTGGATGATGATCATCAATGGTACTCCAGAATAATTATTGAATTCAACTCTAACATATGCTGGTGGCTCAGGTGGAGCAGTTCCTGGTTTGTAGACAATATTTCTGATATATCCCAACGATCCATTCACAAGACCAACTTCTATCCATAGATTTGTAGTCAACATTACTCTTGCATTGTGACTAATCAATAACTCTGTTTCAAGTTCCTCACCTGATAAATCTTCATTTCTATTACCATTCATTGACTTGGTTACAAGGCTGCGTGCAACTAGATGTCTTAAAGAATACAACATCCTCATGTTATGGTTATGAACAATTTCATTTGTAGAGAATAAATGCACTACCTTATCAAACTCATCATTGCTTGCAACATCTAATCTTATAGGTGTTCTTGTCATGAGCAAGTTCCAGTCATCTATTTGTGGATTCGCATCTTTGACATTTGTGAGAAGCTAACGAAATCTTTGTTGTTGGATATTTTCTCCATCTTGCCTAAATACTTTATCTAGTGTAACCACTATCTTGAATTCCTACCATAATAACTTTGCCCGCCTGTTGCTATCATATGCTGGTCTATCATTAACCGGAGGTAATTGCCCCAAATCACCAACTAAAATAATAGAGACACCTGAAAGATAGTTGCAAAATTTTAATTTATGTACATAAAGTAAAATCAAAAGATATACTTTCTATATCACCAATGTTAATAAGAATTGAGAGACATTAATAACACCATGTGTTGTAAGGAAAGGAATACCTCCAAAGCTTATGTCTGCTTTATGTGGGAAGGCTTCTCTAAGTCGACTATCTATATTTTCCAGCATATTTTGGCCAATGAAGCTCATTTCATCAATCAAAATATATTTGATATTTTCCATCTCTTGTTGAAAGCTTGAAAGTCTTGTTCCTTGTAATTGGGAAAAATCTGTAATTGGAATCCGCAACTTTGAATGAATGGTAGATGCTTCTATATTGAAAGCTGCAACTCCAGTTGGTGCAAGCAATAGAAGTGGAGAAGGATTTGTCATCGATGCCATCTGAACAGATTGATTGATGGCACCAATTAGATAATACTTTCCCATTCCCGTTGTTCCTTGAATTATCATAAATAAAGGATTTTGCACTTGATTGGTATGGTAGTGTGTCAGAATAATGTCAACTGCCTTTTGTTGCTTGTGACTGAGAGTTGTAAAGTTGATGCATTGTGGAATGTCGTCATACATAAGACATCCATGCTTTTTCATTTCAGGTATGAAATTTATTGCTCGGATTGTCTCCTCTTCAGTTTGATATTGACTGGACCAATTTGTATTTCTATCAATATCTCTCCTTCCCAACATGTCAATTTCAGAAACTGGCATATGTTGACCACGGTGTAACCCAGATATTATTTCCCACTCATGTTCTGTAGTATTTTCCTGAATGGCTCTATTATCTTCCATCTCTGAATCAGTTGAAGGTTCGTCATTTTGTGCATGCTCTTGCCTTTGGACATGCCAAGGATTATAGTTGAATGAGTCCCAATTTGCTACTATAGTATCATCATCATGACCAATGTCTCTGTCAACATTACGAAAAGGTTTGTATAGTATCAACTCAGACAAACAAAAGTCCACCCATTTATTAGAATCTTGCGAAGGAATAGTAAAATACCTAAGGCAAACTCTAACAATAGCTACTTTCTTTCTTGGGCTCCATTTATTATCTCCTCTTCTTTTGGGATTATATATCCAAGACCTTGCTACATCAATCAAACTAATACCTTCCATAGAAAGTGGTCTTATTTTATAACCATCAACAAAAGATTTTGTGAGTTCTTCCTCATTTCCATCATCATTGATTACCACGGGTTTGAAAACTTCATGTGAGACGTTTAGATTAACAAACTTTCTGCTGCACTCCACCAATGGAAGTTGTAATAACATATGACACGTTTGTTGAGCTCCAATATCTCTTTCTATAACTGTCTCAGTTAAAAGCTTTCTATATGCCCGTGATGCTAAATCATCAGGATTTTCAAGATTTGAAAGACGCATCAACATTTGTTGATATGTTTCAGAACTTTTCTCTGCTTTTGCTACATACTTTGCAATATATTTGATAACTGCATGTCTTGAAAGGACAGGTTGCCAATCAACATTGGCCCTCCACAATTGTAGTATGTACCGATTGTGTGTATTAACTCTATCATCATTTCTTGTTGGTTCAAATTTTCTCTCACCCGAATCTGCATTTGTGTATAACTTTGACCCATCCAAATTTAATTTCCAAGGAGCATTATACCTAAAACATTGATGAATAGATATCTTGTCAATCCAACTTGTTGAAAAAGGTGAAATAGATAATTTAGATATAAGTTTTTTTGAATTTGATTAACCTGCAAACCATGCGTCCTCTTTTTTTATGAAGGCATGCTCCCTCCTTACATACCATGTTTCTTTCAACACAATTGAGTATCTGTTCATAATCTTGATCTATATCCATCTCAGCGAGTTGTGTTGTATTCTTCAGGCATGGATGCTGACCAAAATTCTGGAAGACCTAAAAATGATAATTTATATATTATTCTATTGGATAGAGGTGAGAAACATATAATAATATTTAATTGATTTATAATATGAAACTTACATGTATATTTCTTTGATGCGGATCATGTCTAGGATTCCATGCATGAATAATGGAGTCAAAATATCTTTCTGCATTTTTTCGTTCATCCTCATTTGACCAATTAATAGTGTCCATATTTGGTGTCCCTTCAAGCCATAAGAAGTCGTGAACATGAGGTGAACCACGATGTTGCCACTCATATCTACACCAAAAGTTCTTTACTTTCATACCTTTTTCAAGTATTTCTTTCCTAAACATTGTATTCCTTAAGTGCATGTAATAAGTGACTATATGTGGATAGTTAATGATATTCTTCCTTCTCCATTTTTGAGCCTCTCGTGGATCAGTAGGTGGTGGACCAGGCATTAGTGCATGTAAATCAGGCCATTGCATATCGGCTGCACTTACTGTAAAGAAAATCATAGGTGTGCCAAGCTGGTCAAGCAAGTCAATTAATTCTGCTTTATTTTTTGCGCAATATGATCTTGTTCCTTTAGACTTGTTTCGAACCGCATTAGCCTATCTGCGAGATTATTAGATGGCATATTCTCCATATGTTCACACAATTCATTAATAGTAATTGGCATTTCATGAAAGCTCCTTTTTACAAAAATAGATGCTGAACTTTGCGTGTGATGTCTCATTACCATGTTCTGTGCAAAATACCTAAACCGTGGATGTTTTCCAAAGCGGTGATCCCTGTATTTGATCAAATTCTTTACAAATTCATGCAAGTATACTCGTTTCATTCTAGGCTCTAACCAATCACAACTTCCATCTGGAAATAATGTTGGGAAAGCCATATCCAACAACCTAGATGTGACATACTCATTGATAGGTGATGCACCTATAGATGGCCACTCAATTAAAGTAGAGGGAACAACATCAGGATTATTAACCCATGCATGAATTAATTCCATTTCCCTTTGAGCATTAGGTGGCCTTGAAGCCATAGAGTTTGTGTGCTCAATTATATTACCTTCATCTGTCTCCATGAGAGGACCTAGGAATACAACTTCATTTGCATCTGAATCAAACTCCATGTGCACTGTCTTTAATCTATGAAAAATATTCTCATCCGGATTTGTAGGCAAGTCATTAAGAGCACTTTCATCTATCCTAACATCTGCATAGAATTTATCATTTTCAACTTTGTATTTCAATGCTCTATAAACACGATCCCTGTTCATAGTAAAGTTATATTGTGTACCACATTGATCCCTTCTTCGAACAATAATGATTGGTAAATGATCAATTGTGTGTGGCAAGACTTTTGATAGCTATTCAACATGCTGGGGAAAACTAATGGTATGTCCTTTATACTTATACTGACCACCAGTTGCATGTGTAACTTGCAATATAGGGTTTACACGTGCAATCAACATCTCTTCAACCTTAGTTAAATTTGCAAGCTCTGGTGGTTGACATCCAGGATCCATATTATTCGCAGATGAAAACTTGTGAATTCCTATCTCTTGACGACACCTATTGCATATTGGACCCTCACTGGTGCGATATACTTTCATTCCTACATACGACTCCTGACAAACATAACACATATTTGGTGTTTTCAAACTATCTATCTGATATCTAAACTGCATTTGGAATCTTCTAAATTCGAACTGAAGCATACCATTTGGGTTGGGCATGTTTTCTGTATCATTTTGAAGCGTACCATTTGGGTTGGTCATGTTTTGTCTATCATTTTGCAACTCTAAATCAACATGTATGTGACTTCCATGTTGTGGTGTTTCTGGTACACGTTCTATGGATGGTGAGTGTCCATTCTCAATATTTAGTTGATTATTTGTATTTGGAGGATGATCATATATGTGGCTTGGTTCTGCTTGAGGATGTTGAACTTGGTAGCTTTGTGAATTTTCAGGAAGGACCCTCTCAGAAGTACATCGACGATGGTTTCTGTCTACATTTTATAGATCTCGATTTTCAGTTTCCAATTGTTCAACCGTTATTTTTGCACTTCTTCTGGCATATCTTCGCCTGCGCCCTTGATTTTCTATTACTCTTTGTTGTTCTCTTTCAAGTTCTGTCTGTTGTTGTTGTTGATGTCTACGATATTCTCTACGATACTCTCTTTGATATTGTCTTTGGTATTCTCTCCTTTCCTCCTCCGTCTCAAAATTCAAATAGGTCTCACCATAGCTAGTAGGAAAAAAACATTAATGAAGTAACATTTATTTATATATACATGAGAAATATTTAACCAATAAATATTATTAAATTTATCTATGCATAAAAATTACATTCTAATGTTGGAAAATGGCGGCATTGCCTTCCACTTTTGAAACATTAGTTATGGATAAAAATTACATTCTAATATTGTACGAAATAATTGCATTATAATATTCTACAAAAAAATTACATTCTAATGTTTGAAAATGGTGGCATTGCCTTCCACATTTCAAACAGTAAACTAATTTATGCATAAAATATATTTGAATAAAAGAGTTAAATAGAATGAATATGTAAATAGTAATGTAAATCAAAATACTATTGTTAATCTAAATATTATTCAAAATATAAATAGTACTCTAAACAAAAGGACTATTATAAATTGTATAATTGAACCATTCATAAATGATCACCTATAATACTTTTTATAGAAATAAATGGACCATGTTGTGACTTTTTCCAAATGCAATAGTTTTCGTGTTTGAAATGTTGGAAAAAATAATTGCTAAATAGAGGGATTATCTTTAGTTTAATTTCTTTCTTCTATACTCATAGTAATTAGATTGTTTTACCATGCAAATTTAACCCATAAAAAATTAGATGCACTATTCTATCACTTCTTGTAAACTTAAAATTATTTTTTAACCTACATTTATTTTTCTATTTTTCTACTTTTCAAATTTTCGTTTGAATTCTTCTTTTTGTACAAATTTAAGTAGAAAAAATAATTAAAAACCTCAACTAAAGTTATCATTTAATTTTTATATAGATATTATATTTTTATATTCCATTGTTAATGGATTGAAGATCTTAAAAAATGTATGAATAGAAACCTAACGGACTTATTTGTTTCAAGTATTCATTAGATTTTTAAAATTTAGTTTTTTAAGAAAATTTATTTATAAAAATATCTTCGTTTTGACTTTTCCTAGTTTTCCAAAAAAGCTGCTCAATATATCAACAATTGTTAATAACCCAGCCGAATGGAAAACATGCAAAATAATCTCTCTGTAATCAAGTCAAGAATATACATATTCAGCTGAATCAAATCTTATGTCTTCTAATTCTAATTTCTTGCAAAGACAACATTATATTCTTTCTATTTTACTGTTATGATGCAGTCTTTCAATGAATGATCAAACTTCTAATAGAAGAAAGGAAAACTATCAAACTCCATAAAACCTAGGAAATACTTCAACTTTCTTATAAATAATATGATAAACAAAATTAAACATCTAATTAAAAAAGTAAGCTTCTTCCAAACAAGATTCTCTCTAATTTTAGCTTTTAAACCAAATAGATTTCTATTTTCTAGAATAAGTCTTAGTAGGCAGACAACCCGGTATCTAATTTTATTGTTGATAAAGACTTGCGCTTCCCTCTTCACTGATTGTCCAAATATAATAAATTGTAAACTTTTGCTTTCACATGCTCGCAAATCATATTCTGTTGCTTCATACTTACAAAAAGCAAATAAGAAATATACGTTTTTCACCCTTCCACTAACTAAAAGCAAGAAATATATATCAGACAACACAATATAGAGAAATATCATTATCACAATTTGAAATCGTACAATATGAAACGCAAAAATGAAACGCAAATATGAAACATTATCGAAAATATGAAACGCAAGGAAAAGTCATAACATTAACAATGCCAAGATTCAATGGAAAAAATCTGAATACATGAACAATACCTGACTGAATGCTATGTAGTTGAATTGGCTATAACCTGAACTTCAGACACCTTCTTCAGATGTCCACGGGAAGCAGTGGATTATGGAAAAGCAGAAGTCGGATCTCTGTGTATGTTCATTATGGCAAGGGCAACGTATTTAACATTTTGGAATGACTTTACACCTTCCTACCGTTAGAAGATTGAAAATCGATTTGCATTCCATCGGTTGGAAAAAGAAAATGAAAATGCAAAGCGAAATGCAAATCGAAATGTAAATTGAAACGTAAGTGTGTAATAGCTCCCATTTCTTTTTTGTTGACGGAGAATTAAGGATTCGTGTTGTGATTGTATAGAACGCCTCTCGGTGTAATTAAGATTTTGACATATAGAGTAGTCAAATTTAAGCTAGAAAGTAAATGTTAACATTAACACACTCACACTCTCCTCTTCCACCCATTCTCCCATTGTAGAATGCCTATCAGCATTAAATATAATATATTTATATTTATCTGTTATTTTGATACTTTGGGCTAAATGTTTACTATCGTGTGAGATTTTGGGTTGTTGAAAATCTTTTTTTTTACTTGAATATATATATATATATATATATATATATATATATTTCAAATGTATTTATTTATTTATTTATTTATTACAATAGTAATAACATAGAATAAATATATATTAAATTATAAAACTATAAATAAAAAATAGATTCTTTTCAAATGAATCATTCAAACTTTTAAAATATCATTTTGATAAATATATAAAATGTATGAAAAAAAGGGTAAATTTATATTCATATTTATATTTTTGCTTATATTATAATAAAATAAAATATTGTAATAAATCACGAGTTTTAAAAAAGATAGTGCATGTGTATGATTAGGATTATGGTTTGACTATTTATGCTTAGCACTAGGGTTCATGGTTATAAGTTGGATTAGACTTCACTATTTACAAGGATAGGATTTGATAATTAGGTTAGGATTGTGCTTTGGCATTAAGGATTACCATTTAACAATCATAACCAAAAACATAAATGCTAAAACCTAGTCCAAATAGTAATCGATAAACCCTAATCATAGATGTTAAACCCTAAAACATACACCCCAATGTAAATCATTAATGGTAAATGATAATCCCTAAAGGCTACCCTAATTGTAGCCTTAATGGTAAATGGTAGACCCTAATCCTAAATGGTAATTGTAATCATAGTTGCTAAATTATAATCTTAAAAGCTAAAATATAATGCTATAAAATAAATCATAATCAAAATGCTAACCCTATAGGTAACCTTAATGGTAAATGATCAACTCTAATCATGAATAGTAAATATAATCTTGAAAGCTAAAATCTAATCCTAAATAATATAGTCACTTGTCAACATTTATGATTAGGGTTAGGGGCCAATTTCAAGATTTCTTGTGTAGTATTCAAGAGTAGGGTCTAGTTATTAGGATTAGATATTAGCTTGTAAGATTATGGTTTAGCATTTACAATGATGGTTACCATTCAAAATCAAGTTACGGTTAGGGTAAGAATTATGATTAGAACTAAATATTTAGGATTAGGGTTAGGATTGAGTTTTAGCATGTAAGGTATACTATTCAAGGTTATTGTTTACCATTTACAATTATTTATGCTTAGGATTAACTAAAAGGGTTAGGATTTAGGGTTAGCCTTCGGATTTAGAGTTGGGCTTAGCATTATGGATTTATGAGGCTTGGGATTTATGGCTAGTAGTAGGGTTATGATTTGCCATTTGTAATTAGCATACATTAGTTAAGGTCAACAATAAGGTTTGGTATTTAAAATTAGCATTTACATTTATAATTAGGGTTTAAGATTTATAGTTAGCATTGGGGTTTAATATTTATAATTATGATTTAGAATTTGTCATTAAGGTTTACCTTTTAGGATTATGGTTCCAAGTAGGATTTAGGGTTTGGGCTTATAATTTAAAAATAATATTTAATATTTACAACTAGGGTTAGGGTTCAATATTAACATATAGGGTATAATATTCAAGATAAGGGTTTAGTATTTAGGATTAGATTTTAGCTTGTATAGTTGTTCTTTACTATTTGTGAATATGATTACCATTTAGGATCAGGTTCAACATTTACTATTAAGGTTGCAACTAGTGCTAGGATTGTGATAAGGGTTTAATATTTAGGATTAAACTCAAGATTGTGATTTAGCGCATAAGGTTTGCCATTCAAGGTAAGTGTTTAGCATTTAGGTCTACAATTTAGGGTTTAGTATTTAGGATCAAGGTTTACTAATTAGTGTTGTGATTAGGGTTTACCATTTAGGATCTAGGTTTATGGTTATAATTGGTAAACCCTTATATCCTTGTAATGTTTTTGATTAATGAAAAATAGGATTTAATTGGGCCCTGAAACCCTTACAGTACAAAGAACGGACAAAGAAGAATGCTTGAAGTATCAAAAGAAACTAAAAGCAAGCAACTGAAACAGCTCCCTGAAACTAAAAGATAAAACCAGTAAAAAGCCAGGGAGTCAAGACAAAAAAATCGAGACAAGCCAAAAAAATCTAGGGCACTCATTAGATATCTCTCAGCATTTATATTGCTCTTATTTCTAGCTCCATCAGTTTACCAACTGCCTCCTTCAAGTCTGACAATTCCTAGTCAGGTTCTAGGGTGTCCTTCTTCCTCATGTTGGATCTGGTGCACTTCCTCTAGCTATCCTTAGGGGTCCTTTCCTTAGCATTGTGGGGGACAAGGTCATCCTCCTTACCGATTCTTTGCTCCTCCATATTGTTAATGAACAACTTAATATTCTCATTGGCCTCTTTGAGAATATTGTAGCTTTGTTCCACTATAATCTGCATTGAGCTCTCCATCTTTGGACCCTATTCTTGACCTCCTCCACTCTGTTGTCTATGCTTTGTTCTTCTTCTATTATCCTATTCTTTAAGCTAGAGTTTTCCCTTTCCAAGCTACTCACCCTATATTTAAGATCTTGGATTTCATGAAAAATCCACTTGGTGGTGTGGAAGTTGTCCACTGTGTTGTTTTTGGCATTGTTGAGGACATCTGTATCCAGATTTTCCTTTGTGGTGTCACTCAAAATTCACCAATGTTGGGTCTATCAACTCTTCCATTTTTATTTTACCCTCCTCATTCTCTTTGACGAGAGTTTTGATCAACTCATGATTGATCCCCATTCTAGCAAAAGTTGTGTCAAAGTTCTGCCACACCACATTCCTATCCTTCCCTGTGATTAAGCATCTATATTTTCTTGTGTCGAATTCCTCATGGCCCTGGTCCTGCTCCTCCCTATCCCTCTGATTGAAGCATGATGCTAAAGGATAATGTTAACCCTAATTATTGAACCTTGATTCTAAATACTAATCCCTAATCCAAACTAGAAGAGTATACCCTAACCCTTATCATAAGTATTTAAACTCTAATCCTAAATATTTAAATGTTAATTAAAATATTTGAACCCTAAGCCTAATTGTACACTTTTTTGTAATATTTTAAATCCTAATTTGACCCATAACCCTAATTGTAATCCTAATTACTAAAATATGTCAATACTAAATGTTAAATCCTAATCCTAACACTAATTGCTAAACCCTAATAATAAATGTTGATCTCTAAATCCTTGAAGCAAATGCAAGCCATGCTCCTAAATGGTTAACCCTAATATTGAATGGTATACTTTTAATGTTACTGTTAGAAATAATAGTCCACTAAGATAACTAGGAGGGGGGGGGTGAATCAATGATCCAATTAAAACATTTATCAACCTTAATTAATCTTAACCATCCAATCAAAGTAAACAACAACCATAACAAGATGCACATACACAATTTTTCCATATTTGTTAACTAGGGAAACCCTTGATCAGAGGGAAAACCCCAGCGGGAATGATGCCCACAACATATACTGATATGTATATTCCTTGTTAGAGGATGGACCCTGTTAGGAGTCTATAAACACATTCAGTACATAATAGTCCCTATTAGGAGACTTTGAATCCTTGTTAGGAGATTCCAACCCTGTTAAGAGTTGTGCTACCCCTGTTAGGAGTTGTACAAGGTAGAAGGACCCACTGTCCAAACAGCTTCTGAGGTAAGACCACTAAACTTCACTGTCCAACTGATCTCTCAACTATTCCTTGCAGAATAATTGGTCATACTATGCTTTACCCTCTTTCCTTTGTCCTGTCAACTGGATAAATCACTGTCAAACCTTATAGACCAAATCATGAACCTTGGATCCAAATATCAAACCTTGAATCTCAAAATAAAACCTTGGTAGTGAATTTTTCTCCAACTTCACTCTGTTTTTCTTATCCTCGCATATCAACTTGTTTCTCTTCTATTCCACTCTTCGTGCTTCATGCAATTGTATGCACATTCATACATAACAAAGGAAAATGTCCTTCCTTTATACTAAATCCATAAAACAATTCCCCGAGTCGGCTATTACACCTTCTCAATTGATTATTATAAGACCTCATTAAGAACACGTTATAGTTAGCGCTAACATTAATTTGTCACCTTATAACTTGAATAACTATATGTACATGTAATATTATGATGATCAAGCACATCTCCAACATGCCTTTATCCTTTCTTCTTAGAGTAACAACTCTGCTAAGAGAAATAACAAGTTTACTAGAACATGCTTCTGTAAACTCTATCTCACAATCGTCTTCACCAAAACTTGCGTAACATCTTCCAGACTTAATATCTTATGCTTCTGAAGTTAGATACATATACTAGACACTTAGTAGTATCTCTGTTTAACCTTGCTAGTGAAAATACTCAATGATCTATCTGTACCAACTTGATCTTTACCGTTGTTCTTTTGTTAGATACCACAAAAAATTGCTACGTTGGCATCAATGACAAACACAGTCATGAATATAACATATCACCATGATAATGATCTAATCATGTTTCCACAATACTCCCCCATAGAAGTGTCATTATTATTCATGCTTCCAACAATCCCCCCCTTTGGCATTGATGGAAACATAGATGAAAAAATCTAGTTCCAAGAATACCAACTGTTAAAGACTGTTATCCTTTCTTTTCAAATCCTCTTCATCAATCATTCTCCCCCATTGATATACCTCAATGTACTCTATATCAAACTACTTTTCATGTTGTAATCTCTCCCCTATTGACATCAATGTAAAAGGTTTCAACAACCAACTATCTCTGCAACAACTATCTCTAACTAGCTCAAGTGTCCAAAGACATTGTTCAAAACAACATCCATCGAGATTCGTAGATGACTCGGTTCATCACAGATACTCCCCCATACAAGAAGCATCATAAGTATTCATGCTTCCAACAATTACATCCTAATGCTAGCACTAATTGGTATTTACCCTAATTTTAAATTGTGAACCCTAAATCCTAAAGCATGGTATATTTAGCATGCAAGGTTTACCATTCAATATTAGGCTATCTCATTGGGGTTCGCAACTTAAGATGTAGCATTTAGGATCAGGGTTTAGTAATTATTGTGAGGATTATGGTTTAACATTTAAGATTTAGTGTTGTGCTTATGACTATTTTGTATATTGATAACATCTTTATAGTTATTAATATTAACAAGAACATTACATAGTGTTGAGGGAATTTGTGAGCAGAGGGAATTAACCCTAACTCTATCACATAACCACACTTACACAACTCAAAGTGTGAGTCAAGGAAATATCCTTTCAATCCCAATTCTAAAAGACTAGATCTAGAAAGATTATTTTTGGTCAACTGAGAAAGGAGCACCAATGCAAGCTAGATATAGTGGGTAGAATACGAGAAAAGATGTAAAAGTCCTTAGAAACCCTTCATTATGATGAGAGCTAAGGAAAGATATGTAAATATAAGAAGAAGATATGCTAAAATAATAAAGAGTGTAGAGGACACAACTTTTAGATCTGGTTGTATACTTGTGTTGTTCCAAACTGACAAATAACACCAAATATGGGCCTGAAATGCTAAAATCTACAAAATCTAGAAATCGTTTGACAATCTGGTAAGGGTGACTTTCTCTCATGACAGTGACCTTTGCGGCTCCACTCACTAAGGGTGACCTTTATGGCCTTGCTAAACTATATCCAATGATGATTCTATTTTGCAATTTTGAAGAAAGCCAAAAAGGTTATCCAAAACTACAAATTGTTTGCCAATATGGGATCTGAAACCTACAATAACAAAGGTTTTTATTTTTTGATGGGGGGTTTTCCTAAGTCAAACCTCAATTTAGGAATTAACCTTGAACTGAAATAATTGAATTAGTGGAAATGTAGAGTAAATGTGTGAATTCACCTTACAATAGTAGGATCTCTTGAATCGAATGTAATGAGCTCTCTTTACCAGTTGGATTTGATCAAGAATGCAGATGAATGGATGTAGAAGATGTAACAAAGGACCATGGATGGATTGAGGGAGATCTTGAAGATAAAATCCTTCAATTAATTGAATGTTTGAATCCTTGATCTTCAGTGGAGGAATTTCATAAAGGATGCTTGAAAACTTGAGTGATTTAGTGATAGTGCTTATGTGAAGAATAAATTATATTCCAAAATGGAGAAAATGGATGGGTTTATAATGGACTCAAAATTAACTTTCTCCCACAAGTTGGCCCACCTAAAAGATAACACACTGAAATAATCCAGATGCGAGGCTATGGACCCAGAATAAGGCCCAAGAAGGGATGCACCGCGTCCCTAATTATCCCAGCAAGGGTATACTATGTCCCTAATTGGGTAGGAGTACACTACATTCCTACCAACTAGGGGCTAAAACCTTTAAGATTCCCTCAAGGTCCCAAAACAAATGTTGGATCCTAAAAATCAGGTGTTGAATTCAACATATAGCCATTTTGATGTGGAAAAGAGATTTTGAGTAATTTGATGAAGGAAAGGGAGGACCTAGGTGGTTGGATTCTACCTCAATTTTTATGCCATAAGATTAGGAGTTTTAAATATGATCAATTAAGTCTTACCGCAATTCCACCTAGGATAAATGAGAAGAAAGGTGCAGAAAGGAGGAGAGATACATGAAGGTGATGATCTCACATTAAATAGGTGTTAAACCATCATTAAATTGGGGTGCTTTTAGTTTAAGATAGTACATTCAATCTCCACTTTAGCAAGAGTGAAAATTCGATCCAAATTCTTGGTCAAGTAGAGCACAAGGCATAAGATGATATTATCACAATCAAGGAGACAAAGAATCCATCAAGCCCCCAAGGAATTGATTTTTTGCTAACTCCAAGATCATAATAAGAGAGAAATTAGTGACTAAAAGAAGTAGAGAGAGAAGGGGTGTGATTAATTCTTAGATGAGAAATGTGCATCTCGTTATGAATCATAAAAGAAAAAAAATGAGTTACCCATGTACATAGGACTTAACATGTTGTGCTCGAATGTCTTACCTATATATGAGATTTAGAAAATTCTTATGCATTACCCATATATAAGATTTAACAAGTATGCCTTAATGTGTTACATGTGTATGGAACTTAGCAAGTTGCTATGTGTTACCCACATATGAGATTTAACATATGCATGCGCAAAGAAGAGAGATAGATACCTAATGTCAAGGAAACCCACTTCCTAAATTGGAGGTGTGCATGAAGAATAATTCTTTAGGATTGTGCATAATCCATAAAAGGATTTAGAAGATGCGTGTAAAAAAAAAGGATGAGGTAGCAATCCATAGATTTGAAGATAACTTAGAAAGCTTACCAAGCCTGCACAACTAAAAGTACTCTAAAGCATACTATAAATCATATTTATTACTCCACAAGAATGATTCTAAAATGTGATAGGATAGTTCAAATGTTCTAGCAAGTGTGTGTATCATTATAGTCAATCAAACCCAAGACATGTAAAAATAAGGGGATCATGTATGCCCCCCACCCCTCTGCCCTTAAGATGGAAAAATAATTGCTTATTATGGAATCTTAAGGCAATGATGAAGAAGGATAAAACAATATCAACATTACATATTATCCATAAGCAATACACGGTCCAAACCAAAGATGCCACAACTCCTATGAGGTCATAGAAGGGTAGAAAGCAATGAGACACCATGCAAGGATTGAAAACTTAAATCCTAGAAAAGGATAACATACGATTATGAGGCTCCAAGGTAAGTAATCTATTTACCATGAAAAGCCACTTGCTAATCATATAATATTAGATGTGACGTGATAAATACATAACACTCAACCAATGAGAAAGATGGATAGGGTTCCCTTGCCCCCCTAATGTAGGAAAAAATGGAAAAAATGCTACTCACAAAGTAGACCATGTATGACAATGAGCCCTCAAGAGAGAGGCTAAAAATGTTACATGGTGTAGAGCAACATAATCTAGGGATGTGTATGTTATTTTGAAAAATGAGGATTAACATATATCTCAACATAAGGAGATATGTGAATAACCTTATTATTAATAAATTGTTGAATCTTGTAATGTAAAGCTTGACAATTATTAGTAGAGTGATCATGATAACAATGATACATGAAAAATGGAAGATTTAGAAGTTATTGACTATGTTCCTAAATGGAAAGAAAATGATGACCCTCTTCACAGCCCTAATTTCCAAAAGGAATGATCTAAATTGATTAACACAAGAGGGTGTTCAATGTGGAAATGGATCAAGCAATGGAAAATAGGGAAACAAAGGGGGAGGTTATATGATCTTTCTATTGTGGGGGAGTATGTGCTTAAATCTTGAAATAGATTAAAGTCAAATAGTAATCTTGAATCTGGAAAGTGCTATTTTCTGATCTATGTATGTAGTTTCTGAAAAATCTGAAAACTATTCTGGATTTGAAATGTCGAGATGGAGAAAACCCATAAATATTTTGTTTTTTTGAAGGTCAACTTTGACCCTATTGATAGGGCACAATCTTACCCTCGGGCACAATTGTAGCCTGAAAAGTCAACCTTGACTTGCATTGATCCAACAAAATTTCTAGTCATAGATCTTGCAAGTTTGGCGAAAAGGGTAATCTGAATCTACTCTCCAATTCGTTGTTCCACACCTGTATCTACAAGAAAAATGGTTTTGTTATTTGGATGAGGGGTTTGCCTTGGTCAAAACCCAATTTGGAATCAACCTTAATAATGGAATTCAAATAGAGAATGCTAGCAAGTAGTAGAAGTAAATCTAACAATGAAGTTATGATATTCAATAGATATGCAATTGTGTTTAAAATGTAAACAAGTATATTGATATGAAAGCTTGAACATAACATTAACAAATGTAAATCAAATCCTCCATGATTGTATGCTTAGAATCCACCTTGAAAGAAGTATGAATAAATCTTGAATATGAACAAATGATCTTGAAGGAAGATCACACCACCATGATGGCTAGATCTAGGGTTTTTAATGATGAATCTTGAATGCTTGAACCAAATTCCTTCAAAAGCATGAATGCTTCAATCCTTGATCTTTAATCAAGAACTTGAATGCTTGAATGATAGAATGCTTGTTTGATCTTGGAAAGTAGATAGTTTCTCATAGATAGTAATCATTCATAAGTGCTCTTAGGTTCTTTTCTTACATCATAAGTGGATAGCTTGTCGATTTCCAAAGTGAGGGAAGAAGGCTTGCTTACATAGAGATCTAGGGCACTAGCTCCTAGAGAAGGTTGACATAGGAGCATTAAATCCCATTTAACCTTAAGCTCTAGGAATAGAACTATATCAAATGTAATTTAAGAGTTTACCATTCCAAAACCCAAAACAATCAACACGAAAGCAAGAAAAGAAATTTTTCGAAGCTCAAGATCCCAAAACTTTCAGAAATTGAAAATAGGACTTGGGGTCAAGGACAAGGTTGATCCTGCCCTAGGTCAAGGTCAAGGTCATCCTTGACCTAGGTCAAGGTCAAGGTTAACCTTGACCTAGAAGGCCATCCTTGACTCAAAGGATAAAGTCTCGAGTTTCAAATAATAATTTGTCAGAAATAGGCTGGCAATAGAGAGAGAGAAATAGAATAGGGGAAAATAATCAAATCCATGCAAAGACCCATTCAAGGTGCTAGACATGACTCTAGACCATGTACTTGGAGGGCTAAATGCTCTCAACATGGAAGTACTTCCAATTTATGATGATACATTAAGCCCTCACTTTAGCAAGAGTATGGACTCGATGCAAACACTTGTTAAAGGAAGAGAAGAAAGAGGATATCCAAGTGGATTCATAATGAGATAAAATAACACTTAGCTAAGGACATAAGCCCCCAAGCTAAGGATTCTAATTCAATATACCCACACAAAAGTGCAAAAAGAAAACCAAAACGACAACATAAATGGGTTAGTACAAACACATCCAAATCAACTAGCAAAAGAAACCTTGCTAAGAAATATTTCTTGCACTAATATCATATTTGGAAAGCTATCATAGAAACACAGGTGTTTATATAAGAAAGACAAGAGCAATAATATAAATAGCATAGCTTCATGATCCAGTCCTACTAGCATGAAAACAAGAAAGAAAGAAAAGAAGGAGTGATTACCTTGCCTAGTAAGATGCCCACCTTACCATGAATCACCAAAAGAGAGGGAGAGCCAAACAGGTGGCTAAACCTAATAGTTCACCAATAAACTATGCTTGTGATTGCAAATGTGTCTTCTGATGTCTTTTGGAACATTCATAGATCCACCTTCTTGTATCACTATGAATATGAAATATGTGTCTTCTTATGATTTAGCAACTTATGTGTCTTACCTTCGAAATGGTGTGCGTGTTCCAAGGGTTGCTTGCACTGCTCCTCAAGAGGCCTAGCTTGTCTCTTCTAGGAACCTATCCACCTAGGTCCTTGATTGGTTTAGGTGATTAACTAACACCAATACAAACTCCTCTCCAAGATTTTGATCCTTTGTGCTTACCCCCAGAAGAATAACACTATGTTTTAGTACTCTTCTCTACACTTCACTTAGAAGGATCCAAGTGGAACTTGCTCTCTAACTTCATCCTTTATTGTAGGATCAACCATGCTCATAAGATCACCCCATATTCTTGCATTTCTGTCCATTTGGAGAGATCTTTAGACCTCTTCCTTAATGATTTCAAGATTTTGTCTCAAAGAAGCCTAATTAGGCCTAGTTCAATTAGCCCTTGGAATCCACTAATTCATCTTTCTTGCAAAAACTCTCCAAACAACCTAGTTAAAAAACTCCAAATTCTAACACCCTTTTGGATTCTATAAAAGATTTTTTAGGTCTTGAATCCTTAAGTTGTTCCTACAGGTGATTCCTATTATATAGGTCCAATAGGACTAGAGGACCTATTTCTTAGGACTAGACCACAAACTTGTTTGGAAGCTTACCTAAATGGATTGGTAGGACCTTGACCTCTAAGATAAGTTAAGATATGACTATCCACTTCCTGGAATTGTACTTGTTCTATATAGTACTTCTATCACTTGCATGAAATCATTGATTCAACACTATCAAACTCCTAATCAAACCTTCCTAGCTTGCCTAGGGCTTGACATTTAAAATAGTAGAATGACTTCCTTGGACTCCTCCCTTTATATACAACATGTACAGAGGCCCCACTTGAAGATTCAACCACTTATTTCGAGTTCCCATGGTTGAATCTCATGTAGGATCCATTTTTCCTAAATTTGCCTGATAGAGACCAACATACTGTCTCAAACTAAAACAATTTACTAAGCAACTAAATCTACTCTAGACCCTTAACTTATAAAATGAAAAAGTCTTCTAATGTAGTGTAGAACATGATCCAATCATTGTATCAATATAGTCAATAGATTAAGGTAGTTTCTTTTGCACAAAATCTCAATATGTTGCTATAACATTGTCCAAAATTCTATTCCACACACCAAAATAATACAATGTATCTCCTCCTCTTTTAAGATTTGAGTCTTGGCTCACATATGATGCTATCTCCATCATTCTAGGGCCTGTTGGCTGAGCATAACTTCCCATAACTTAGGGAATCCAAGGTTACCCATGTTGCATGCAACATTTGCAATAATTACAAATGTTGTCATGACAACTTTTTAGCAACATTTGGCATCTTTGAATTTATGCTATTACCCTTGTTTCTAGGACCTCTAACCCCTCTAGGGTGATGTATAAACATCATAAATGACCTTAAAGCATATTTCTTACCTATCCTATGTGTGAGGATACATTTAAAAACTCAAACTCACTACTACCACTAAACATTAATAAATTGAAATAACCACTAACAATAGCTATTTGTGTGACCTTAGTCCTAACGACTAACTCACCTAACCAAAAAAAATGAAAATGACCTTCTAAGGTCAAAAAATAAACCAACCTATGCTCTTGACTTGGCTAGAATCAAGTACAAGCCAACAATTAACCAAACAATAGAAGTTTCCTAGGTGTGCTCCTGCACCATCCTCCCCAAAAAGAAAAGATCAATCCACCCTTGGATTGAGGATATTTGGATCAATCCCCAACTTCTTGAACTCTTATTCTTTTATCCATACTACATCAACATCACTCTACCCATGCCTTTGAATGAGATTTTCTATATATTCTTTGAGCCTAGTCTGTTTTGTATACTCTAGTGTCTAGTACTTTGCCTAGTCTTGTACCTATAGTAGTAGGTAGTTGTAAATCTTCAACATCCTCGATCACCTCATGTATGGTCTGCTCACTATCCTATGGTGGTCCCTTATAATGGACTAGGTTTGCAATGTTGAAGATTGGTGATAGTCCACTGTCCTTGGACAGTTCAACCTTGAATGCATTGTCACCATACTTAGCCAATATAGGACAGGGTCCTATCCTCTTTATTAGCAACTTGTGAGGGACTCCCTTCTTTAGTCTTGACTTGTTAAGATGCACCATGACCAAGTCACCAATATTGAACTCAATTACCCTTTTACTTTCATCCACCTTTTCCCTCACTGTTTCATGAACCTCTTTCATGGCATATGCAAAATCATTAGCATAACCACTTACCTTCACTCCATCTTTTGAATCTCTCAACTCATAGACACCCCTGGGATGTAGTCCATAAACTATCTCAAATGGACTCTTCCCCGTGGACCTATTTATGTTGTCATTGTAGGCATATTCAGCTTGCCCAATCAATTGATCCCACTGTTCTTTGTACTCCCTTGTCAAGCATCTTAGAAGATTTCCAAGGCTCCAATTAACAACGTCAGTTTGGCCATCAATTTGGGGATTGTAGGTTGATCCAAAGGACAAGTTGGTGCTCAACCTTTGCCAAAGAATCTTCCAAAAATGACTCATAAACTTAGTGTCCCTGTCTAACACAATGTTGATTGGTAACCCATGGATTCTCACAATTTCTTTGAAGAATAGGGAAGCTATGTGAGTGGCATCACTAGTGGTCTGGCATGGCACAAAGTGAACCATTTTGCTAAACCTATCTACAACCACATACACACTATACATGCCTCCTCTTGTCTTGGGTAACCCAACTACAAAATCCATGCTTAGACATTCCCATAGCCTAGTAGGAATCGGTAGTGGTTGCTAAAGACTAACATTTATAGAAGTGCCCTTAGATTTTTGACATATGACATAACTTTCCACATACCTCCTAACATCAAGATTCATTCTAGGCTAATAGTAAAACCTTGAAACAAGATATTGGGTCTTAGTGATCCCAAAATGGCCACTCAAAGCTCCATTATGGTTTTTTTGTATCAAATTCTCTCTAATAGAGCCTCTAGGAACACACAACTGATTTCCCTTGAATAAGAGATCACTTTGTAAAGTATATTCAACATAACTACAATGAAAATGATTCTTGTATTCAACACATACCTTATATATGTTAACAAAGTTCTCATGATCTGCATATAGATCCTTCAAATGATCTATCCCCATACTCTTTAATTGAATCTCTTGGAGTGTGAGAGCCCTTCTAAATATGCATTTTCCACCTTGTTTAGGACACCCTTCTTGTGCTTGATATTGAAGGTATATGCTTGTAGGTATTCA
This sequence comes from Cupressus sempervirens, assembly GCA_028749045.1. NCBI lineage: Eukaryota > Viridiplantae > Streptophyta > Pinopsida > Cupressales > Cupressaceae > Cupressus > Cupressus sempervirens. The sequence continues at coordinate 459,953,145 of CM053786.1, read as the reverse complement.
ACCCACTTCATGTGCTTATGACTTAACTTCTCTTGTGAATTCAAGAAACTAAGTGCTTGGTTGTCTAAATACATAATGAACTCCTTGGGAAGAAAATAATGCCTCCACTTTCTTAGAGCTTGGACCAATGCATACATTTCCAAATCGTATGAGGAGTATTTCCTTTTAGCCGCACTCAAATTTTTAGAATGATAACCTACTAGTTTTCCCTCTTGACTTAAAACAACCCCAATTGCTACATTGCTAGCATCGCACTCAATAGTGAAAAGCCTTTCAAAGCTTGGTAACACTAAAATAGGTTGAGTGGCTATCTTCTCCTTGAGTAAATCAAAACTCTTGTCATCATGATCATTCCACACAAACTTGGTTTTCATTCCTCCTTTGATAATATCTAACAAAGGAGCACAAATTGCACTAAACTATCTTATGAATTTCCTATAGTATTGTGCAAGAACATGAAAACTTCTTACCTCTATTACTGACTTTGAAGTAGGCCAATTCATGATAGCTCCAACTTTACTTGTATCTATTTTTAGTTGACCATGTGCTAGAACAAACCCAAGGTACACTAGCTCTATTTTGATGAACTCACACTTCTCCAAGTTGATCATCAACTTCTCCTCATGTAGCTTCTTGAAAACAATTTCAAGTTGTTCTAGGTGTTCACTCTTTGTCTTGCTATAGATTAGTATATCATCTAGATACACTACTAAAAACTTGCCTATGTAGTCCTTGAGAACTTCATTCATGAGTCTCATGAATGTGGAAGGGGCATTAGACAATCCGAATGGCATGACAAGCCATTCATACAACCCTTTATTTGTCTTGAAGGTTGTTTTTTCCACTCATCTCCTTCATGTATCCTTATTTGGTGATAACCACTCTTCAAGTCTATCTTGCTATAGTACTCAGCTTCACTTAGATAGTTCATTAGGTCCTCAATCCTATGAATAGGGAACATATACCTAATGGTTATCCTATTTATGGCTCATGAATCCATACAAAGCTCCAAGTTCCTCCTTTTTTTGGTGCACGTACAATAGGTATGACACATGGATTAATACTCTTTCTAATTAGGCCTTGGTTTAGGAGTTCTTGCATTTTCCATGCTATTTCCTCATTTTGTTGAGGGGTCATCCTGTAGGCTACTTTGTTAGGTAGGGTAGCTCCTGGGATTAGGTCTATCCTATGGCTTATAGGTCTTTTAGGAGGTAAGGTTGATGGTTGTCCATCACTTATAATACCTTGGTAAGCTTCCAGCATCCCTTGAATCTCTTTAGGTAACTCTGCCTTCTTAGTCTCCTTATCTTCATTTCCCTCCTTTTCTCTCAACACCAATGCAAAACCTACACCTTCACTTTCTCCCATGGTTTGTAGGAACTCTTTTTTGCTCACCATGAGCACATATGGACCAATTGTCTTTGCTTCAGCATCTTTCACCAATGATTGTATTTTGAAAGTCACATTATCCTTCTTAAAGGTATAGGAGTTCTTTCCTCCATCATGGATAGCTTGGTGCTCAAATTTCCATGGTCTACCTAGGAGAAAATGACTTACATCCATAGGTAACACATCACATAAAGCTTTATCTTTGTACCTTCCAATTGAGAGATCCACCGATGCTTGCTTATTTACTAACACATGTTGGCCTTTGTTGAGCCATGTGACCTTATAAGGATTAGTGTGGGGTATCCTTATTAGTTTTATCTTGCTAACTATTTCCTCTGACATAATGTTATCAGTAGACCCTCAGTCAATAATGACTCTACACACTTTTCCCATCATTTTTCACTTTATCCTAAATAAAGATCTCCTTTGGCTTGGCTCCTCCTTCACTGGTTCCTTGATCAAAGTTCTCCTCATCATGAGGTTCTCTCCTTCTAAACTCAATGGTACTTCAACATGCTTGTCTATTGTATTGGACTCATCTTGAACTAAATTTTTCCTCTTTTCACCTCCTTGTAATGAACCACTTTTCTCTAGACACCTATAAGTTGGGTGCTCCATTTGATTGCAATGATAGCATTTCATATTGGTAAAGTATTTTCCTCTTTCTCCTTGTCCACCACTTCTTCATCTAGAATTAGAGTTTCTTTCTCTACCACCTCTACTTGAGCTTCTTTCTTGTTGTTCACTAAATTTTACCTCACCTTGAGTCCTTGAATCTGAACTTTATCCACCATAGCCACCTCTTTGACCTCTATTATCCTTACTCTTAACTTTACCTTTAGACATTTCTTGCTTCCTCTTGCTTTTCTCTTCTATCTTCAAGGCCATTTGTAACATTTCCTAATGGCTTTGAAGTTCACTAGGCTCATCTCTTCTTGAATTGACCATTTAAGGCCATTCAAGTACCTTACAAGCTTAATACTTTCATCTTCAATTACCTTGGACTTCAAACACAATTTTTGAAATTCCTCAATGTATGCTTGGACATCCAAATCTTTTTGCCTAAGATTTTGTCTTCTCCTATAAAGCTGAACTTCATAGTCATTAGGAAGATAGGTATGCTTCACTTTGTTTACTATACCCTTCCATGTAACAATAGGACCTTTCCCATCCTTCTCTCTTTCAGTTTGCACAAACTTCCACCAAGTAAGAGTTGATCCTCTTAATTTAGACTTGGCCACCACAACTTTTTATGCTTCAGAGATACCATCACATTCAAAATGGTTCTCAATGTTGTCAATATAGTCCACAAATAAATCTAAATCCATTTGTCCACTAAATAGTGGTACTAGTTCTAGAGCTTTGCCACCCAATGCTTTTAATGCCTTTAAGAATGGCTCTTCAGGAAAAATAGGGTCAGGGTTTGGTGCTTCTTCTTTCAACTCTAGTTCCTTCTCCCTTGCTTCTTTTTCTTCCTTTAGGTCGATCTTCTCTTTGACCCTATCAACTCTGTCTTGGACTTCACCTAGGAGTTGCTCCATTTGAGCTATCCTTTCCCTTAGTGACTTGTTGTCTTCTTCTTATTCTTCAACCTTCTTGGCTAACTCAATGTTAGTCACCATGGTTGTGTCTTCTACTATTCCACTTGGTGTATCATCTCCCACTAATTCTATAGGTTGTAACATCCACCACAAGTCTAATCAAATAGGCTTTGATACCAATATGTTTTTCATGTTCCAAGGGTTACTTGCACTGCTCCTTAAGAGACCTAGCTTGTCTCTTCTAGGAATCTATCCACCTAGGTCCTTGATTGGTTTAGGTGATTAACCAACACTAGTCCAAACTCCTCTCCAAGAGTTTGATCCTTTGTGCTTACCCTAAAAAGACTAACACTTTGCTTTAGTACTCTTCTCCACATTTCACTTCGAAGGATCCAAGTGCAACTTGCTCTCTAACTTCCTCCTTTATTTCAGGGTCAACCATCATCATAAGATCACTCCATCTGCTTCCATTTGTGTCCATTTGGAAAGATCTTTAGACCTCTTCCTTAATAATTTTAAGATTTCATCTCAAAGAATCCTAATTAGGACTAGTTCAATTAGTCCTTAGAATCCACTAATTCATCTTTCTTGCAAAAACTCTCCAAACAACCTAGTTAAAAAACCCTAGATTCAAACACCCTTTTGGATTCTCTAAAATATTTTGTAGGTCTTGAACCCCTAAGTTGTTCGTACAGGTGATTCCTATTATATAGGTCAAATAGGACTAAAAGACCTATTTCATAGGACTGGACCACTGTAAGAATTTGCCTTAGGGCAAAATTCAACCAAGACCAAGGAACTCAACACAAGCACAAAATAGACTAGAGTATGATCAAAATAATTGTATAGTATTCAATTCAATGTACAAGTACACTAGGAGTGCCTGTATATAAAGGCCTCTGAGATGCATTTAGAATGCTTAAGAATCAACATCATGATAAGTCATATAACCAAGCACATGTCCACCAGATATGGGTTATCCTCCATTAAGCACAAAAGTAAGTGTGATGACGAGAGGATAAGCCTACAATGGTGTAGCATGCAAATTCATGTTGTAGAGATCATGTGGTAAATTAGGAGTGTGAATAACTGTGTTGTCTACATGACAACTTAGTGAATGATACAAACTCTAGTGTTGTAGACACCATGTGTTGAATTAGAGTTGCACACTTCTGTGTTGTCAACATCACAACTCATAAAGGTATGCAAACTCCTAAGTGTCTCACAAAATAAATAATAAAATAATGCACTAACCTAAGTAAACTTAAGTAAAGTGTAAATAGTAAATATCTATTTACACCAACACCCCCCCTTAAGTGCAACTTAGGGGAATGCACTTAAGCTTACAAATGCATGATGGGTCCCGACTACAAGGCCATGTTAGGTACCCATGTACAAAAGTAATGCTCTACATACAATGATGCAATGTAATCTCTCATAAAGTGGAGAAAGAGAGAAAACCTCATGGGAAAAACCCTCCTCCAAAAAGAGAGATAAGTACAATAAAGAAGATGAGAGAGAAGAAGAGCTTAGATGAGGAAAAGATCCCTCCCAGAAGAAAAGAGAGAAGTCAAGGGACTCCCCTTTCTGCAACATCTTGCACCCCCAAGAGATATTGCAAATGAGTATACTTGACCTCAATGAAGGTTTTGGTGAAGATATCGGCAACTTGCTTTGTTGTAGGACCATATTGTAGTGTAATGATCTGCTCATGTATAAGCTCTCTGATGTAGTGCATATGAACCTCGATGTGCTTTGTCTGTTGATGCTGAATTGGATGCTTAAAGATCTCAATGGCACTCTGATTGTCACAATGAATAACTGTAGGCTTAGGTAGATCAAATCCAAACTCCTCCAGAATGTTTTGTAACCAAAGAGCCTTTGTAGTTGCATTGACAACTCCTTTATACTCAGCCTCTGTAGAAGAAAGAGCAACATTATTTTGCTTCTTACTTTGCCAATAGATAGGGCCAGAACCAAGGTGAAATATATATCCTAAAGTAGACTTGTGAGAATCAAGGTCCATTGCATAGTCTGAGTCTATGTATCCAACCAGTAGAAGTCCTGTACCTACTACATAATGTATCCCATGTGTATGTGTACCCTTTATGTAGTGCAAAATGTGCTTGGCAACCTTCCAATGAAGCTCATGTGGTTCTTGCATAAAGCATGAAACCATACCAACTACAAAAGCTATATTAGGGTGGGTATGTGTCAAGTAGATAAGGCTCCCAATTAATTGTCTATATAATGTAGCATCTACAAGTGGAGTGGTGCACTTAGCCTCTAGCTTGATACTTGATAGAAAGGGTGTAGGAGCAGGCTTGCAGTCACTCATGTGAAACCGAGAAAGCAAGTCAAGAGCATACTTGGGTTGAGAAAGTGATATCCCTGCTGAAGACTACATGATCTTAATGCCAAGGAAGTAATGTAGCAAACTCAAGTATGTCATGTAGAGAGGTCTTGATACTAACAATGATGGATGAAGTGCTCCCTATAATGATCAAGTCATCTACATAAAGCACTAGTATCAAGTGTGAATCATCCTTCTAAAGAATGTGGACATTCGAATCAGAATGACACCTGGTGAATCCTGCTAAGAGTAGGAAGGAATCCATCTTGGCATACCAAGCTCGAGGAGCCTGCTTAAGACCGTAAATGGACTTCTTCAATCTATAAACCATAGTAGAATCCTGTATGAACCCTTGTGGCTACTCCATATAAATCTCCTCGTGAAGATCACCATTCAAAAAAGCACTCTTTACATCCATCTGGCGTACAACCCAACCATGAGCTGCATCAATAGCTAGTGTCAGGTGAATGGAGTTCATTGGCCACTGGTGCAAAAGTGTCTATATAGTCAATACTTGGAACTTGTGAGAAATCTTTGGCAACTAGTTTGGCCTTATGTTTATCCACACTTCCATCCACTACAGATTTGGTTCAATAGATCCACTTACATTGAACCACCTTTCTTCCCTTAGGAAGGGGAACTAAGTTCCAAGTGTTGTTTTTCATCAAAGAGGTATATTCTTCCTCCATAGCCTTGTCCCATTATGGAATCCCCGATGCTTCCTTAAATGACTGTGGATATAAAGCAATGGCTATATATGCATGTGGAAATGACTTGTGTTGTGACTTTGTCCTCCGAATGTCTGAAGGATTTCCCACTAATGAACCTATTGCACCAAGGGTTTGCTATGTCCAATGAGGTTTAGTGGAAGAAGAAGGAATTTCCTCAATTATTTGTTGGCCCTATCAAGGTGGTGTCATGTGAGTCAAGATTGAAGGAACCTCATCTTCCAAGTCACTGTCATCACTATGATCACTATCCATGAAGGAGGAAGAAGGAGGAGTTGAAGAAGCCAAACTTAGACATGTTTCTTCAAAGTGAACACTCCTCTCATAAAATATTTTATGCATCTTTGGATCCATTAGTTTATATATCTTGGGATGGTTAGGATATCCAACAAATATAAATGGTTTGCTTTGTGGTTCTAATGCCTTTTGCTTTTGTGGAGGTATCCTTGCCCATGCTGGACAAATAAAAACTTTGAAGTGTTTGACACTTGGTTTTCTTCCACACCATTCTCAAAAGGTGTTATTTCATCTAAGGCCTTATGCACACTTCTATTTTGGATGTAGTTGGCACAACACATGGCTTATGCTCAAAACACTTGATCTAGAGACTTATGTTGAAGTGTACAAGTGGTCATTTCCTTAAGGGCTCTATTCTTTCTTTCATTTACACTATTTTGTTGTGGCATGCATGCAATTGAATGTTGAAGATCAATACCCTCATGTGTGCAAAAGTCTATAAGCCTGGAGTTGACATATTCCCTGCCATTATCTGTTCGTAGGATCTTGATGGCTTTCCCTAATTTTTTCTCAACTTGAGCTTTGAAAGTGATGAATTTATCAAATACTTCACTCTTATGAGCAAGAAAAATGACCCAAGTGTACTATGAAAAGTCATCAATAAAGGTTAGAACATAGCGGGCCTTACCAAAATATAGTACTGGAAATGGGCCAGCTACATCACTATGAACCAATTCTAGAACAATAGTTGCCTTCCAAGACTTCCCCTTGTCATATTTCTCTTTAGGATGCTTGCTTGCTTCATGACCTGGACATAAACCCTCTGAATACTTGACTTGAGGTAGACCAATGACGATATCCTTGCTGCTAATTTTGAAGGTAGCGATAATTGAGATGTCCAAATCTCTCATGCCATAGTTTATTTTGTGTATTTGAATAAGTCAACAAGGCAAGGGAAGTGGACTTAGGCACAAAATTTGAGAAAGAATAAAGTCTTGTCTAATGATTTTCCTTTCCAACTGCCAGCATAGAATCATCTTGGAGATTTTTCACCAAAATTGTATTGAGGATGAACTCTAGTTTGTTGCCACATATATAGTGAGTTATTTGATAGATGGAGAGAAGGTTGGTGCTAAGGTTAGGAACATGAAGAACATCCTTGAAGATGCCATTTCCCAACTCAACATTTCCTTTATCTTCTACTTCCACTTGAGTATCATTGCCCACATAGATGTAAGGTATAATTGATGGTTTCAAAGAGAAAAAAATGCTCCCTTGAAGCACCCATATGACGTGTTGCTCCTGAATCAAGAACCCATTCCTTAGCATTGTTTGCACTTGCTACCAAAGCTTATCCCTTACCCTTTGAAGTGGTTGAAGATCACTTATCCTTATATGCATTTGGTACATCAATTTTGTGTTTCCTCATTATGTTAACCAATTCATCAATCTACTTATCCTTACACTCATGTTCATCATGACCATTCCTCTTACAATAGGAACAATTTTTCTTCTCATTTTTGTTGGAATTGTTCCCCTTTTGATTATTTTTGGAAGAAGACTTTCCTTGTTGTGAAGAAGATTGTTGAGTGGAAGAAGATTGATTTGAGGAAGATTGATGTTTTGAGGAGGATTGTTGTGTGTCATCTTGTGGCTTAGCCTTCCACTGCTTCTGCTTCTTTTTGGAGTTTTTACCACTTGAATTGCCTTCATTTTCTACCAAGGCTTTGGTCTTGGAAGACTTGAGAATTCCCATACCCACTAGATTGTCATGTTCTAGGATCAACATTTCTAAAAATTTCTCAAATGAAGGCTTAATATAGGCACTACCCATTGTTAATTTGTGAGTATTAAAACTAGAAACAAAAGGAGCATATTTAGGTGGAAGATGAGTCATGATGTGTTTGATCATCTTTCCATCCTTGATGGGTTCACCACAATCCTTAAGTTGTGCCCTATACATGTCTAATTGGGTAAGATAGTCTTTTATAGTGTCAAAATTCCTAGGATCCAACTTAAGAAGTTTATCCTCTATGGTGTAAGCCATCTCTTCATCTACTATCCCATACAATGCTTCAAGTTTAGCCCAAACCTCTATTGGATTGGTAAGCTTCCTAATGTGAAATTTGACAAGATCAGAGATATTTTTCAACAAGATTCCTAGGGCTATCTCTTGTTTGGATTCCCGGTCTTCTTTCCGAGCTTCATCAGCATCAGCAGGAGGTTTCTTTGATGCACCGGTTACATAACGCAGTAAACATTTTTCTACCAATGGTTCCTTAATGCTTTCTTTCCAAGTAGCATAATTATGTGGAGTTAACTTTGAAAAAGAAAACATAATGCAAGAGCACAAGATCAAGGAGACACATTACACAATACACACCCCCCACCTATTCACTCAATCAAAAAATCACCCCCCCCCCCCCCCCTCCCCCCCCCAAATGAATGAATTTGGCACTTTATATACAGTGCATTTACAATAGGTCACTTGTCAAAATGGACAAAGTGGGCTTTTGATTTTGCTGATTACAACCTCTGTATAGAGTACAAATCTAAAATTTTACAATGTAGCTCAAAAATACAACAATTGTGAAGCAATACAAGACCTATCTCTAAAAGTGGTATTTTTGTCCACACAAGACTACAATTTGATTGTAGATATAAAAAATAGATGAAAAAATATTCTCTTTCAAAAAAAATGGAACCTAAAAAGGAGTATAGATGAGCCTGTACGATGCATTTGAAGTTGTAAAATGTAGGATTAGATAGGAATAGTCTCTAAAAGATACTATTTCTAACAAATCCATGCACCAAAACTAGAAAATAGTTGCACCACTAAAAATTTCAAAAAAAATTACCCAAAATATAAAAAAAATTGCACCTAATTTGGAGTCTGGATGTCTAAGTTATAGCCTTTCAAAGTTGGGTTGCCAAATCAAAACTACATCTTTAGAGGGGTCTGGAGACGAAAACACAATGTTAAATTTGACAATCAAACTGTCATCACAGTAGTTGAAAATTGCCTCTGAATGATGGTCAAATGATCATCAAATTTAGGCTAGTAGTTTACTGACATTAGCAAAAACGTAGGTCCCTGCTAATGTCGTGATGACATCACCTATATGACTGACGATGTCATCACGTATGACACTGTATAGCATGTGACATAGTAGTCTGAGTTAGCTTGTGCAAGCAGTACGATGAAGGATGATGTGTTGCAATGATGTGTCATTGGTGGGTGACGTATCTTCAATCTGACATGGTGGGCAGAGCATCTCTATCATCGCCGCATGGCTGTATTAAGGCCTATCGCGTGTCAAACTAGGAATGTTGAATTTGTTTAATTGTTGCAGCTAGAGATCTAAATAATAGCGGCTAGGATAATATTTTTCTAATGCCAGAATCTTACGTCGTCGAGAGCTTAAAACAATCATCGAATATCTTTTTAAATGCCTAGAATTTATAAAAAATGGTGGGGGATATATCCCACACACATTGTGTGGAGATATGCAACAATGTTTAAAAATAAACTTTTTGGAAGTGTATGTAACAAAGCTTGATCGCTTGTGAAGCCGGTGCCGTTGTTTGCTAGCTGATGGCCGGTTAGTGTTAGTTGTTGGAAAAACATGTGGTGTTAGCGTGCCTATGCTCGCTAGTTAAGGGATCTGTCGTGTTATGCTTTGGTTGGCTAGTAAATAGGAACATTTGCTAGATTTGGAAATGAAGCCGATGATGGAATATTCCTGCAGAATATTTCGCACTATGTAGGGCCGAGGTGTGACTACCCAATGCTTGTGCAATCCGCATGCCCAACTGGGCAAAAAATTTCAAAAAATACAAAGAAAAACATATCTAAAAATGAACTTACAGATCAAATGATGACCATACCAGATTTGCAAATCAGGCCTTCAGGTTCTAGTTTGCAAAAAAAAATTGCCTCACAACTGACTATGGCCTAGGGTAGGCAAATTTATAGTCGATCTTTATAGAATTATCGCTCTGGATGCAATGGCAAGGTCTACTTCAGCTCTAGACACTCGCAATTGTTGTTGATACTCCGCATTTGAATTGGGTCCCTTCGAGAGATGAACCAACAAGGTCTCCAATGGCTTTGTGACGAGAATCTCCCTCAACTCTGATATCATGTAAGAATTTTCCTTAGGGAAGAATTCACCCAAGACCAAGGAACTCAACACAAGCACAAAATATACCAGAGTATGATCAAAATAACTGTATAGTATTCAATTTAATGTACAAGTACACTAAGAGTGCCTCTATATAAAGGCCTTTGAGATGCATCTAGAATGCCTAAGAATCAGCATCATGATAAGTCATATAACTAGGCATATGTCCACCAGATATGAGTTATCCTCCATTAAGCACGAAAGTAAGTGCAATGATGAGAGGATAAGCCTACAATGGTGTAGCATACAAATTCATGTTGTAGACATCATGTGCTAAATTAAGAGTGTGAATAATTGTGTTGTCTACATGACAACTTAGTGAATGATGCAAACTCCAGTGTTGTAGACACCATGTGCTAAATTAGAGTTGTGAACTTTTGTGTTGTCAACATGACAACTCATAAAGGTACTCAAACTCCTAAGTGTCTCACAAAATAAATAATAAAAGAATGCACTAACCTAAGTAAACTTAAGAAAAGTGTAAATAGTAAATATCTATTTACACCAACAACCACAAACTTGTTTGGAATTTTACCTAAATGGATTGGTAAGACCTTGACCTCCAAGATAAGTTAAGATATGACTACCCCTTCCTATAATTGTACTTTTTCTATACAATACTTCTATCCCTTGTGTTGGGACTAAAAATTGCATGGTTAATTTTGAGTCGCATTTTGAAAATTTTGAGAAATTAAGCCCTAAAAAAACTTTTAAATGAGATTGTACCTAGCTGTACCTTTGAGTCCCATAAGGTGTTTAATGTTTCTAACACCCTGCATTCAGTGCATTTAAGTGTTCCATGAAGTTAAATTGAGATTCCGAGCCATTTCGTGAAGTCTCGTTTTGAGCAAGTGTCAAATCTGCATTTTACCGAAGTATTAAACAACAATAAGAGGGCACGTTTGCAATTGAATATCTCGCAACCAAAAATGTTTCATGACTCACCACTTTGGGAGTGTCTAGTGCCCATACTTGAGAGCCTATATTTCAGATTTTGAGTCATTTTGAGTCCGTTTGCCTAGGTTTTGGATCCCTCAAAGTTGGTCAGTTATCAATGTCATGTTGATATGAAATGTTCAGAATTCTAGGAAGCCCTATTTGACTTGTAATAACTTTTGACCAGTTGACCAAAATGTTGAAATTCCTATTGCATTGCATTACAAATGTCAAAGACTTGTTATGTTTCAAGTTTTAGCTTATGACGAATCCATTTGATTAGTTTTCAAACGCGATTCCAAACGTAATTTCTAAAGTTTTACTTGTGTCAGTATTTGCAGATCGTTTGGTACCCCTGTTCGGGACGTCATAACTTGAGATCAGCGATTGCCTAGATCAAATGGCTTGTACCACTATGTTTTACTCTAAAAATACTTTAAGTGTGTCAATTTTCAAGTCATAATGAATCCATTTGCACACTTTTCCAGGTCAATTCCATTTGCAAAAATCGCTTTTCTGACATTTTTTCTAGTTTGCAAAATCCAAGTAGCTCACTTTGATCGCTCGCCATTTGCGCTCATTTATTTGTCATGAGCCCAAATCACAGATCCATAATCTCCTCGTGACAAAGAACCAATGCCCCAATCTTCGTCTTCCCAAGTGTCAATTTACCCAATTTTTGAAGCTGATTATGAACCTAATTTAGTGTTTCCTGACATGTTTTACTTGCAGGCAGTTCTGAAAGGGTAACTTTGATGGTCAATATCTTTTGACCCCAAATTCATCATGAGATGAGATTCGACATATTAAAAGTGTGTGGAACAAAGAATCAGTGTGTCTAATTTCAAAGCTCGGTCAGTTGTTTGGGTCAGTTTTTAAGGCCAGTCAAACGACCTCCTGAAGCAAAATTGACAGTTTGCATAAAGATGTAAAATGAGCTTCAAATTTTCTTTCAATGGTCGAATTTGTTTCAAATCAATGCCAGGGGGTGAATGAGTCAGTTTTTTAGTTCAGTTGTTTGGAAACAATTTTTTTAAATTTTAGCCGGACCCATTTTGGGGCCCGACTGATGTTATCAGATCAATAAGGCATTGTGAGATTTGTAAGATAACATAAAGGAGGATTAAAATATCATAGTCAAATGATGATGTAAATTGTGTTAATATGATTGGGACATCATGATAAGCTTGTCTTGACCCAGTTGTGAAGATGCTTGTTTCAAAGTATGTGTTATCTGTTCATTTTGAAAACAGATATGAGGGATAAGAAGAAAAAACAATACTAGGGGCAATCCAGCCATACAATGGATAACACCTTATGCAAGATCAAGGCCTTGAGTGGTTATGCAAGAAGAGAAGACTATCTCCTTTTCATCTGACATGAGAACTGATATTCTTTTTTATGGTCTTTCTCAGGTTTCTTTTGATTGATAATATAAAAGTATTTCAAGCAATATTCCCAGACAAAAGGAGTGAGAAGCTAAAATGATGATGAGTGGAAAATTCATATGTAGCCTATTGAACTCCTTTTTGGTCATATCATATCCAATTATTGATATGAGTGTTGTTCTAAAAGAATCAGAGCAAGGATTCCTTGATAGTATTGCAAAGAGTGTTTAAAAGGTCACAACCTCGAATGCTAAAAGACAGGATCTTCGAGGTTTGGATTATATTTTGGAACCATCAGGTTTTGAAATTGGAGTTCGTGGATTCCTTTACTTAGAGAAATGTATCTAAAAGCATTGCCAACAAAGCAGTTGGAGAGACCCAAATGAATTCCACAAGTAGCAAAAGACCTTGTGTTTTCCTTGTAATAACCCATCAGATAGACATTGAAGATAGAAGTGTAAAAAATGGCAAGCTTTATCTTGTGGATCTCACCGGCTCTGAGAAAGTAGAAAAAATAGGTGCTGAAGGGAAACTATTGCATGAACCAAAGACAATAAATAAGTCACTCTCTACACTCGAGAATGTAATCAATGCATTAACAACAGATAAGCCCTGCCATATTCCCTACCGATACTCAAAGCTCACCTGCATTCTGCAAGAGTCTTAGGTGGAAACTCATGAATAGCTTTGCTCTACTGTTGTTCACAAAGCTCTTTCAATGCCTTAGAGAGCTTGTCTACATTATGATTTGGTACTAGAGCAAAACAGATTAGAAACAAGCCCAAAGTTGACATAGAATGAAGCCAACATGAGTGGGAATAATTAATTGTCAAGTCCAAAAAACAATGCAGCAATGGAGGCGTTCACGATAGGGAAGCCGTTGCAATACAGGACCATGTCAAACAGAGGAAGTTGTGGCATGCAAAGAAGCTACCCAATGTAAAAATGAAAGAGCATCCATCTCCACACAGGGCATGACACGCCATCAAAGCATCCCACAGTTGAAAGAGTAGAGCAAGGCAGTCGGCAGAAGATAGAGACAACACCAAGTAGAAGAACCTGCGAATGTGAAGGCCCAAAGGTATCTTAGAAGCCATCCCATGCAAAGGATAAGTAACAGGGGCAGCCCACGCACGTGGAGGCAAGGGGGGGAATTCTTTTAGTTTGACGTCCAAAGAGGGGCAGCGAAATGAAGCAAAGAAAAGCTCCAACATATAGAGCATGTGATGGCAGCAGGGGTATCTGAGAGTAGACCTGCGTGAAAGGAGTAGGAGGCTCCATGTTTTAGAAGGGGAGGTGACATATCTAGTAGGGGTAGAGCATCATGTGCAATCCACGCATAGGAAGGATGAGTGCATTATTTTGAGGCAGTCCACGGCATGGGCCAAAGTGGAAACACTCATGTTCAAAACAAATTATCCCACATTCATGCAGAGGTGGGAGTTTCAACTCTTTATATACAAGTCATTACAATAAACAAGTGTCTTAAAGAGACATGCCTTTTAAAAAGGAAAAGCAACATGCGCGTGGGTCCCAGCTGGTTGGTAGGTCGACAGGTAAAATTTTGAATGGGCACACAAGTTGAGACCGTCGGGAAGTGTTGCTGAAAAATTGGAAAAAGACGTTGAAAAAATGGAAACATCTGGTGGTTGCTATGTCACCATCAAAAAATGGTGAGATTTTCTGGTAAGTGACATAGCGACTTGCCGAAAAATCACAAATCTGGGCCAGAAAACCTTGAAAACTGGTAGAGAAGGTTGTGGGTCCCAAAGATGATGTGGCACCATCAACAAACCGGTGAATGACATGTGACGAAGTAGGCAATGATGTGGCGAGATCGCAGACAAAGGAAGGAGATCATGCCACGTGGCACATCCGGCAATCCTTGCTATCTCACTAAGGAGAAGTTGCTCACGCGATAACATGGCGACATAGCGAGGGTAGAGGTGGTGATGACACGTGGTAGCGAGTCCCGGTAGCGCTGATATGGCAGATGTGAGTTTTGACCAATAATGGAGCACCATGTGGCAATGAGGTGGCGATGATGGGGTAGGTTTTGACTAGGCAATGATTGGGCGATGAAGGAGCAACCAAGCAGCCAATTAGGGGTTGCCACATGGTAGCCCGGGTGGCACCTAGTGGGCCTGGTGAGGAAAATAAAAATAAAAAGTTGAAGAATATAATAAGTGATTTTAGTTATTTTTCTCACACAGAAGTGCACATCAGATCATTTTAAATAAAAAAGGCCTCTTTCTAAAGTTCAAACATTGGAACATTTTAAATTTTTGAATTTTTAAAATTCAAAGGTTGCAAACATGAGGTAGTTATACCAGAAGGGCATTTTTCAAACTAAGTTTTAATGGGTTTCTGGAAGGCAAAATGTGCAATATTATATATCGCCGGAATCGTGAGAAGACAAATTTTTCTGCATAGATGCTCACTGGTTTGAGTTATAGCTAGAAACATGAAATTTGGGGCCTTCTCAGTGAAATGAGCAGATTTGATCATTGATCATTAGAATTGGTCATGAGATAGATTTGAAGACTTATTGAAGCTTGAATGTGGTAAAAATAAGTTGGAAAGATTATATTGCATTCTGAAGGCCATATTCAACTGATTTTTCATTTTTACCGTGAGTTCAACTTGGCATCAAAATCAGTTATAATGGTGAATCAAATATCTCAAATATTTCTTTCTTTTAGAAACAAATGATGATGATTTAATTCTAGCAGTTGAGGAGAGAGATTATAGAGAGTCTTTTCATGGTGAAGAGAGGGAATTTCATGTGGACAGATGTCAATTGTAGATTGAATCTAGGAATTCCTTCCTCTATATCAGTCTCTTTCTTTCTTATTGTAGAGGTTCCAATTTTTGGAGAAAAAAACACTCACTGCTATGATACCAGGTTTTGATTCCAGTTTTTCATGTGTTCCCATAACTATGACACCACACTTTCATCATAATTCTCTTGTATGAATAGCATTAGGAAGGATAATACAAATAGTTCAGATCTGTTAGGTGTTTTCATGTTTTCAATTCATGCATATGGTTTTATTGTTTCAAAGAAATTAATACAAAGAATAGCAGGTTGAGTTTCATCTTGAATCTTGTCTCCTATCTTAGTGAGCTTCAATGTTTTACGATCTTTGAACAAAGAGCCTAGATCGTAGTTGTAGTCCCTTAAGGTTGTATGTTGTCTTATTGTTGCTTGTAACTCAAGGGGTTATGTAAATGCTTCAGTGAATCAACAGGGTTGCAGGTTTATTGAGGGGGATATCATGTAAGAATGAGGTTCAGATTGAGCACAGATGTTTATTTACAAGGTAGATAGATAGATTGTATATCTGAATATATAAATAAGTATCAAATATCCATAAGTATGCATTTGATTCATGGATTTTCCCAATGATTAAGGCACTGATCAGCTACAGGGTCACTTAGTTCTTACTGCTGCATATATGAGGTTTTGTTGAAATCAACATTATTAATCAAACGTTCTTTCCCTTTCATGTTGAAGGACCTAAATGTGATGCCCTCACTCGGCTTATGAATTTCATAGATTTGTACCTAGCTACCATAGATATGTAATTATTACATGAGTCATTAGGAGAAATAAGGGTAAAATCTGTAGTAAATAGATTCAGGGATATGTTTTGCACTGGTACGATATCAATTGAATCTGAGGTCCACCCGCCTAGGTCTTGCAGAGCCTAAAGTAGAAGAAGGGTCAAGCCTTATAGTTGGCCCTATGTCTGAAATGATATGTTGAGAATGGGAGTTAGCTGCCCCTAGATATGTCATATTCTCATGGGGATAATTGAAAATCCTCCAACATTTTCAAACACCTACACCTTGCATGAAATCATTGATTCAACACTGTCAAACCCCTAATTGGACCTTCCTAGCTCACCTAGGGCTTGACATTTAAAATAGTAACACGACTTCCTTGGAGTCCTACCTTTATATACAACATGTATAGAGGCCCCATTTAAAGATTCAACCACTTATTTTGAGTTCCCATTGTTGAATCTCATGTGGGAGCCATTTTTCCTAAATCTGCCTGATAGAGACCAACAGACTGTCCCAAACTAAAACAATTTACTAAGCACACTAAATCTACTCTAGACCCTTAACTTATAAAATGAAAAAGTCTTCTAATGTAGAAAATGAAAAAGTTTTCTAATGCACTATAGAACATGATCCCATCATTGTATCAATACACTCAATACATTAAAGTAGTTCTGTTCTCCCAAAAGCTCGATATGTTGTTGTAACACTGTCCAAAATTCTATGCCACATACCAAAATAATACAATGTATCTCCTCCTCTTTTAAGATTCGAGTCTTGGCTCACATATGATGTTGTCTCCATCATTTTGGGGCCTGTTGGCTGAGCATAACTTTCCATAACTTAGGGAATCCAAGGTTACCCATGTTGAATGTGCAACATTTGCAATAATTGCAAATGTTGTCATGACAACTTTTTAGCAACATTTGGCATCTTCGCACTTATGCCATTACCCTTTTTTCTAGGACCTCTAACCCCTCTAGGTCAATTTATAAACATCATATATGACCTTAAAGCATTTTTCCTACCTATTCTATGTGTGCGGACACATTTAAAGACTCAAACTCACTATTACCTCTAAACAATAAGAAATTGAAATAACCACTAACAATAGCTATTTGTGTGACCTTAGTCTTAATGACTAACTCAACTAGCCATAAATGAAAATGACCTTATAAGGTCCAAAAATAAACTAACCTATGCTCTTGACTTGGCTAGAGTCAAGCACAAGCCAACAATTAACCAAACAATGGAGGTTTCCTAGGTGTGCTCCTGTACCACAAAAGATTTAGCATATTGAAAATTTTGAAAAGATGTGTATCTCTTCAAGATTTAGCAAATTATTTGTGTCACCCTTAGAGGATTTAGAAAATTATGTATGTTAACTTCAGAGGATTTATCTTATAAAAAATTGGAAAAATGTGTGTCTGTTTAGGATTTAGCAACTTATGTGTGTTACCCTACAAGATTTAGCATATAAATAAAAAACTATAGTACAAGGGAGACCCTATATATGCCCTTCTCCTTAGCGTGGCTATATACTAGACATGATAAGGAAGAGGAAGAGGATACCTACCTCACAACATAAAGAGATATCATGTTTAACAACAATGTATACTATATTCTTTAACGAGGGATATTTACCCCTACATCCAAGAACATAGATAATCATGAAAAGGATATGTCACTTATAAAAAGAATCCTCAAAGAAAGAGATCTTATCAACAAGAGTCCCATCATAGATAAAATATCATCTTTCAAATCAAATAGGAACAAAGATTCAATCATCAAGCCCCCTCTAAGGAAGAGGGAAAGGAATCTTTGGAATGAGGAAAACAACTCTAACACAAAAGCAAGGGTAAGAGTTTATAAAGAATCATAATTTGAAACATAAAGAAGAGGTGATGAACTATGACAACAACCTCTCATATAAAAAGATTATCCATTGTCAAAACATCTGTTAATATGAAGAAATAATATTACAATATAAATAAGTACCACTAAGCTAGGGAAAGCAGTTCCCTAGACAAAGAGAAAGAAGGAAGAACCTTGCCCCCCAGGGAGGAAGACAAGGGATACCTTTGCAAAAAAAATGTCATAGAAAAGATATCTTCAATTAAGGATAATACAAAATCATAGAAAAAAATAGGAAGAAAAGATACCAATTAATCCCAATAAAAGACCTAATGGATCCTAGGAGACTAGATGAAAATACAGCTCTTGCCCCCTAGTCCAAAGACTAGAGAAGAGTTCTATATTATATCAATAGGAGGGGAATCCCCTATATCAAAATTATGAATAAATTGTAAAACTGCACGAGAATGAGGTATAATCCCTAAAGCAGCTCATTCACGAATGCACTATTTAAAATCTCTACAATTAGCAAGGAAATGTGTATTACGATAATGAAAAGGAAATTTGTATTTGGATAAGGCATCTTGTGGTATAGGTTTAAAGATTTCTTTTTTGGAATTCATTAATTCAATATAAACCTGTTTAGCCACCTCTTGATGAATATCAGAGTTATCTAAAGGAGGTGTAGGAAGAAGTTTATGAAGAGGAGGGTGATGATTAACACCACCTTCCTTAACTTGAGAGTTCAAACAACCAACACCATGCAAATCTAGTTTAGAGGGTACATCAACATGATACTTAATACCATTCTCATTAACTCCAAGCCCTAAACCTGTATAACCTTGTTTAGTGATCATTGTATATCCTATAGTGTACATATCATGTAAATCTTCTACATGAGATGATTGTTTATCATTCTTATGAGAAAAAGTTGCATAAGATGAAAAAATAGGTTTTGAAGAAGTGTCTTTACTCTTTCCTTTGATGTCATCATGAATCAGATGAGAAGGTAAATCAAAGAAGTCTTGCACATCTGTATCCTTAATTATAGCTTGAACCTCCTAAAAAATATGAGAAGAACGAGGGACAAGAGATGGAGAATTAGGCATTATATTAGGAATAATAGGATTCATATTACGAAGATTAGGAGATGGTGTATCTTCTACCAAATCCTTCACATAATCCAAAAGAACAATAAGTCTATCACATGAATTGTTAATGAAAGTTTTAAATGTAGAAAGACTAGTATCAATTAAATTCACAAAGGTACAAGCAAGAATAAAATGAAAGATCATGAACATAATAAAATGAATGATACTCATATAGACATCATAATTATTGTAAAGAGATGATAAAAGAAGAGTAATAAGAAACATTACCACACACCAAAGCACATTCATCATATTCATAGTAAATAAAATACAAAAAATGTTTTTTTGTATTTTATGGAATATATATATATATAGTATTTTTGAATTGTAAAATGCAAGAGCATAAACTAAATCTAATCTTAAGGAAAGAAAAGACCAACAAACATGAAATGAAATATAACACCACAAAATACAATAGGGCATCTAATTCCATAAAATATAGTGGGTAAGCGTGTCAAGTTCACTAAATTGAATAGAAAGAAAATGGTGACCCTCTTCACAACCCTAATTTCCAAAAGGAGTGATACAAATTGATTAAACACAGGAGGATGTTCAATGTAGAAATGGATCAAGTGATGGAAAAAAGGGGAAAAAAGGGGGAGGTTATATGATCTTTCTATTGTGGGGGAGTATGTGCTTAAATCCTAAAATAGATAAAAGACAACTACTAACCTTGAATATGGAAAGTGTTGGTTTCTAATGTTTGTATGTAGTTTCTAGAAAATCTACAACCTATTCTAGACTGGAAATGTTGAGACGGAGAAAACCTAAAAATCTTTTATCCTTTTGGAGGGAGGTTGACCTTGACCCTATTGACGAGTGTAGCACAATTGTACCTCGAAAAGTTGACCTTGACCTGCATTGCTTTGACAAAAGTTCTGTTCGTGGATCTCGCATGTTTGACAAAAAGGGTATCTGAATATGCTCTCCAATTCGATGTTCCATACCTGTATCTGCAAGAAAAATGGTTTTGTTGTTTGGATGAGGGGTTTGCCTTGGTAAAACCCCAATTTGGAATCAACCTTAATAATGGAATTGAAATAGAGAATGCTAGCAAGTAGTAGAAGTAAATCTAACAAAGAAGCTATGATATTAAATAGATATGCAATTATATTTAAAATATAAACAAGTATATTGATATGAAAGCTTTAACATAACATTAACAAATGTAAATCAAAACCTCCATGATTGTATTCTTAGAATCCACCTTGAAAGAAGTATGAATAAATCTTGAAGATGAAGAAATGATCTTGAAGGAAGATCACACTGCCATGATGGCTAGATCTAGGGTTTTGAATGATGAATCTTGAATGTTTGAATCAAATTCCTTCAAAGGCTTGAATGCTTCAATCCTTGATCTTCAACGGAGAAATTGAATTCTTGAATGATAGAATGCTTGCTTGATCTTGAAAAGTAGATATTTGCTCATAGGTAGTAATCGTTCATAAGTGCTCTTAGGTTCTTTGCTTGCATCATAAGTGGATAGCTTGTGGATGTCCAAAGTGAGAGAAGAAGGTTTCCTTATATAGAGATATAGGGCACTAACTCCTAGAGAAGGTTGTCATAGGAGAATTAAATCCCATTTAACCTTAACCCCTAGGAATCAAACTAAATTAAATGTAATTTAAGAGTCTGTCATTTTGAAACCTGAAACAACTGACCTAGAAGTGGGAAAAGAAACTTTCTGAAGCTCGAGATCCCAAATATTCCAGAAATTGAAAATAGGACTTGGGGTCAAGGACAAGGTCAACCTTGCCCTAGGTCAGGGTCAAGGTCATCCTTGACCTAGGTGAGGGTCGAGGTCGACCCTAACCCAAAAGATGGTCCTTGACCTAGAGGTCAAAGTCCTCAGTTTCATATAATAGTTTGTCAGAAATAGGCTGAAAATAGAGAGAGAGAGAGAGAGAGAGAGAGAGAGAGAGAGAGAGAGAGAGAGAGAGAGAGAGAGAGAGAGAGAGAGAGAGAGAGAGAGAGAGAGAGAGAGAGAGAGAGAGAGAGAAGCATAACAGGGGGAAAACAATCAAATCCGTGCAAAGACCCATTCAAGTTGCTTGACATAACCCCATACCACTTACTCAAAGGGCTAAATGCTCTTAACATGGAAGTGTTTCCATTTTAAGAAGATACAATTTCTTTCTACATTTAGGCCAAGTAATCACCTTAGCACAAAGAAGCAAAGGGAAAACAAGTTCTTTATTAGTGAAGATCATAAAGAAGAGGATGTGAACAAATAAGAACTTTGTTGCACATATCCTAATGTGTGGTCAAAAATGGTGTTTAAAAAATTCTTATGGTCCTAATCACCTAAGGGAATCTAATAACTATCATTTGATTTGATAGATTCCTAATGAACAGAAGTAGAAACTAATTAGTAAAAAGAGGAGTTGCTCGATTTCTCATGGATGAAAGGTTGTTGACTGTATACTCTCCAATAAAAGTTGGATTAAACTTTAATGTACCACAATCATATTTAGATAGAGTGGAAGAGGAAGGGTCATTTTTTAGTTTTATGTTCCTTCACTTCCTATGTAGGAGGTGAAACCCGAGTATATTGTGTATGTAAACAAGGATTAGATAAATCATTAGCATGAAGGGTATACATATTATTGTTGTAACTGAACCTAACCTTGCGATGGAGAGTAGAAAGAACAATGTGCATAGAATACAACCATGGTCTTCCTAAGAGAAGGTTATAAGTAAGGAGTCCAAGCATAACATGTATAGGAGTATCCAATATTACAAGACCAACTTTCACAAGTAGCATTATAAAATCCAAAGGGTTCTTAGAAATGTTATCGAATTCTCGAATAGGAATATTATTTGGTTGAATAGTAGAAAGATAAACATCCATAGCCTTTAACATATGAATACTAGAAATATTCAAACCGTACCCATTATCAATTAAAGTTCATCGTATAATAGTTTTATTAATAGACATATCTACCATAAGAGGGTCATACCAATCTTGAATCTCTTTAGAAGGTCAATCCTCATGAGTAAACACAATTACAGGTAGGACTACAATAAAAATGCTTTGAGGTTATCTTGATTAGGAGGTGGAATTGAGAGATTAGATAAAGCCTTTTTTAAGGCTTCATGTTATGTAGGATATTTTTGAAGAAGTTCCCAAAGAAAAATATTGGTAGGGGTATTACATAATTACAATACCAAATCATAATCCAACCCAAGATTTGGAGAATAATAGGGTGGAGGAAGAATAGTAGTTTGAGGATTATTCCTTGTATGATAAGTGTGAGACATGACATGATAAACCAAATGATCACTAGATTTTCCTTTAATGATTATTTGAGGACGACCTTTAACTATGAGAAGAGGTTTGTCTAAAGAAGGGAAGCCCTTAACCATGAGGAGAGGTTGAGAAACATTAACTTTCTATTAATATCTTTCTTCTCTATAGGCTCTTCACTAGAAGGGAAAGCATAAAGGAGATGACCATTATCCTATTATCCTAAGGAACCCATAGAATAAGGATTGTGGATGTCCATTATTATTTCCTCTTTACTAGGAGTATCACCTGAAGGCAAGTTCACATTGAGAAAAGTGTTTATAATGTCTTCTTCTTGCTCTAAAATATCACTAGGATATCACTAGGATATGTTCTATGAGAAAAAAAAACATCAAATTTGTCACATTGAAAAGAAAAGGTATCAATCATCATATTAACTTCATCATTATCTAAAGGTAGAAGAGAACACATATATGAAGAGGAAGAAATTGTTGGAAAATTGTCTAATATAAATGATTAGGTTTTTTATTTATGGAAATGTATAGTCTACCTTAAGATGGCAGAACTATTGGTGAAGCCTTGGGGCACAATAATTAGAAAATTGATGAAGTACATACGAAGAAAATGGGCTTTAGGAGGCT
This sequence comes from Cupressus sempervirens, assembly GCA_028749045.1. NCBI lineage: Eukaryota > Viridiplantae > Streptophyta > Pinopsida > Cupressales > Cupressaceae > Cupressus > Cupressus sempervirens. The sequence continues at coordinate 459,929,929 of CM053786.1, read as the reverse complement.
AATTTTGTTTGGTGATCTTTAATTGAGGCACACGAGGTTACACAGACCTAAACGAATATAGTACATATAACACATGATATATATAAAGGACTACAAAGATATTTTCAGTTATGTATGAATTATGGAGAATTTAGTAGTAACAGGTTGACAGGGTAGAACAACATAAAAGACAATATAATGAATTTTTGGTTAAGGGATTATTTTGATTTACCAAAATAATTGTTTGACAAGGTTGGGACGACATCCTAAATGTTAAACCAAGTGTGGTCAAACTTTACTTAAATATTTAGTAGAGTATCGAGCAACACAAGGCTAGCTTATAAAGAATTTTGGTATAAAAGAAAGGGATTATGTCAAGTGAAGTGTGATATAGTGTTGTATTAATATAATGTTTATACATGAAATTTATTTGATTGGTATAGATGTGAATTTGATGGTAGAACATAATAGAGTAGTTGTATATACAATTTTGAAGAGGAACTACAAAAGTTGATAACATATTAAAGTTATCAACACAATGAAAGGTTTTTGTATCTATCTTTATTGATAGTATTGTACAGTTATATATGCATGTTTGAGTAGTGGGCTCATCTTAGACTGTTTTGTATTGTAATAATAAATCCTAATAGGTTTGAGGCTTTTATTTAACAAGGCCTAGTCCTCTAACAAGGATAAATACACTATATGGATGTAATAAACTCCTAACAGGATCAATATCTTTCACAACATATTTTTGATTAGTGGACTAGTTTGTGGGTACCATCCCCACTAGGGTTTTCCCTTGGCTAGAGTTTCCCTAGTTAACAAATAATTGTGTTATGAGTTATATTGTGTTATGCTTATGTTTACTTTTTAGTTTGATCATCCATGCACGTTTAAAGGTTGTTAATAAAATACATAGTTGAGGAAAAGTTTATGGAACATTGATTCATCCCCTACTCTTAGTATTCCCTATTTCTAACAATTGGTATTACAACACATTTACTTCTGGAAGGCTTAACAACTTGAGTAAGATCACTATGGATTTGGAACAATTACAGAAGAATCTCGAAGAAACTCTTGAGGAACTTTATACACTTATAGAAGAAAGAAATATACTAAAGATCAAACTTAAAGATGCACAAGATTTTATTTTGAAATTGAAAGAATATATTGGAAGCACTAGAATAAAAAAGAAAGAGTCACGTGATTAGATCAAGGACTGTGAAACAATTCTAAGGCTTAAGGAGAATGAGATTCTGAAACATGAGCTTGGAATTATAAATGTGAAGATGAGTATGTTGGAATGTGAGAAGAAGAGTCAATCAGATTTGAGATCTAAGAATGCAGATCTAAAATCCAAACTTACTAAGGTTACATCTGAACTTGAAACTACATAGTTATGATATGCAAAACGTGAGAAGTACAACATTATTATTGAAGGAGAACTTACATAAACTAAACAATATCTTGAGAAGTTATATTCAAGCATTGAAAAGCTTGACGAACAGATTATGGTATAAAGACCTACTCGAGACAAAATAAGGATTGGATGTTGAAGGAGAATCATTTAAAGGATCAAAAGTTATTAACGAATAAGATCCTGTGAATCAACAACCTAATCATCAACAATATCTAAACAAAGAATTACCTAATCATCTTGAAGAATCTAAAGATATAAAGAGACAATTCAATGGAATATGCTTTTCATGTAATCAACTTGGGCACATGAAGAAGGGTTGCACTAGGAAGTATTCTAAACCCTTTTTTTGCTATTATTATAATTGCTTTATTTATGGGACCATAGATCTAATGAATGTAGGAAACCTAGACTTGATAATGGTATTTGAGAAGGACTAACCCTGCAACTAGTAAACTAGGAGCAAAAAATGTTATCATAAAGGGAGTTGTATTATAAATGCAACAATTTTGAACATATTGCTAAAGATCGCAAGTTACTGACTAATCAATTTTAGACCTAGATATGGAAATAAAGTGAACTTGCATGTCATATTTGAAATAATTTGGAACATAAAACAATAAATTGTAGAATGAACAACATGAGATTACAGAACATGAGAACTCCTAATCCTAGACAATATGATAACAACTATGAAAGAAGGAATGAAGGTGTGAAAGGAAAGAAAGTATTAGGTCTTAATAAAACACATGCTAGAGAAGGAACACCTCCAAGCACTAAGGTATGGGTTGAAAAGATAAAAGATACATCTAAGACAAGATGGGCATAATACCAAGTACTGAGTCCCCTACATCAACTTAAGCAACTATTTTACAAAATAAAATAGGGCATAATACATTAGATATACATTAGACCCCCTTTATGAAAGAATTAAGTTATACAAAGTTAATGGTAGGATGGAATAGATAAGATGAAGCTATGGTTAAGTTTGCAAAAAAAAAAATGGTCTTATGCAAGGTGATTGAGGAAATCAAGATTAATGGATTAATATAAACTTTTTGAAGCATGTGTACTTACACAATAAATGAAGATGCAATTTTGCAAGGATTTAAGGGTTAAATTTAAGTTGATTGGTCACTATTTGATTGACTAAAGATTGCAAAATGTTAGTGGAGTAATTCATAGGAGATTTGGAAGATTTCTAAGGTGATTTGAGCTTTTCATTGTAAAAGCCCTAATTTGTGATTTCTAAAAGTATTTATTGGACTTGTGTGATTATATGTTTAAGTGAATTTGAATTAAATTGGTGTAACATAAATTCAAGTAGTATTTGATGTTAGAGAAATGCCTAGGTACAAATTAAAGAAGCATCCATTTGTGTCTTTGGAAAATGGTCTAACATGAGCATTTTCTCAAATTTAGAATAAGGTTTTACATGTAGAGGATGTTCACGCTTACATACATTGAAAATTTGAAACAATTGGGGAAACTTATATTCATGAGGATATGAGTAAAATGTATAACAATGATCTATCATTTAGACATGGGTATGAACATTTGATACAATTAAACATTATAAAGCATATGTTTTATGAGGAATTTGATCAACATGAATGAACTAGGGTTATATAGAACAAAATTCATGATGGAATGTTTTGGGTAGGTAATATTCTTGTAATGATCACTAATGAATTGATTCACAAATTGACTAGTCTATGTATTGAAGGCAGTGCACCTGCAAACAAAAAGAAAGTCAAGAATTTGGTTGAATTAAACACTAAAGCAACATGTGATGGTAGAAGCATGAGATTTGATCAGATCAAGAAGACAAATGTAAGGCTAATCGGTAAGATAATTGGATACGAAATGAACTACAACTCTAGACCTAATTATATATCAGCTAGATTCATTCATGGAACCTATAAGATGATGATTGAGAAAGAAAAGTTTAACATGTGTGAAACTCTAAGGCAACAACTAATTGGAAACCTTGATAGGATAGAGAAAGGAAAGTAAACACCCTTAAGATTTGAGTCGATATTAATTCATCTTTATTTCAAGTTTTGTGAAGATTCCCTGGTATACCAAATTTTGAGTGGATTTAAGATAAGTGTGTAATGAAATTAATTACTCACTATTTCAAGAAGCATCTTTAAGAGAGAATAAAATATTATATTTCCAAAATGATAAAATCCTTCCAATATGAAATTTAAAAAAGAGTGAGGATACCAACTTCAATTTTGGAGAAATACAAAGATGATATTTGCTTCATCTTAGAAACATAGTTTACTTGCATGGAGGCAGTTGAACCTAGAGTGAAATACATAGACCTATGGGATATGAGGATACTAAGCAAATGGTTGAAGGTTATGCAGAGTTGATTCTTGAGGCAGAGAGAGATGAGGAATGTCCCAGATGGGGTACATATGAAGAGAAGTATGCAGAAGTTAGAGATCAACTCTGCAAAAAAAAATCAAGAATATAGTTGATAAGAAAGTAGATCAAATGATCAAAGACTCTGGAATGTCTTGGGAAGACTTTGAAGAATTAAAGAAGATTGCATTTGAGATGAGAGATAATGGTCAATCAGAGATCCAATTTGTCAAACCACTCTCTATTTCAATGTCACTCCCATCATCCCTACAACATCATTAACACCTACAACAGTGCCAAAACAAACATCATATTAGGAGGAGGTGTTAACCTCATAATGGTTTTCGAAACTTGAGTGCCAACCCACTTAATCACATTCCACAACATGAGCCGAGTTAGGAGAGCTTTCAAGTGCCGAGTGATCTTCACGTGCCGAGTAGTTTTCAGATGCCAAGTGAAGATCAGGTGCCGAGTGAAGTTCAAGTGCCGAATGACTTTAAGTGCCGAGCAGAATAAAGTGCCGAGTGATATTCAAGTGCCGAGTCATAGATGATGCCGAGTAATACAAAAATGAAACAAGTGCTGAGTAAGCCAATTTTTTTTAGGTGTCAAGTTATCCAGGAAACAGCATGTGTCGAGCATCAATAATGCTTCAGGAGCCGAGTAACTCAAAATATCAGCATAAGAGTTTGTAATTGCACAAACTATGATGCAAATAGGTTTTGTAGCCGACATAAGGTAAATCTCGAAGGATTAAATGATAAGATCAAATCTTTTATCTTTCCTATGCAATCTACATGCAGCCAATAAGAAAAATGATGAAGGCATGGAACCAATGGAAGAAATGCAAACAATAAGCGAAAAATAGAGATTGAATATGGATCGTAGATCCATACCTAACCCTAAATCCTTAAATGTCTTTATAAGGAAGATGAAATTTCATTGTAAAATATACGAGTGGATATACAAGGGTGTATAAGGAAATCTACTTTTATAACAAGGGTTATTCGATCACTAAGGATCAAGATCAGAGAAAGCAGAACAAGTGCCTGCATTCAACAATCAAGGATTGTAATCTATCAGGTTCATTGCACCTAATACTTTCTAGCAATTGTATTAGAATGAAAATCCTATGGTGATAGGTTAGCTTAACAACTATTTCGTAGATCCTTTAAATAGGTGATTAAATCCTTTAACAGGGTGACACTTCATGTAAAGTGTTTGTAAATCCTCTAACCAGGTCACTATTAATACAGTGTAAAGCCTTTAATTGGGCAGACCATCATAAGTGGTTGAACAATATTGCTGCAGTAATTTTTGTGGGTATCATCCCCACCCCAGTTTTACCTTCTTATTCCTGGAGGGTTTTTGGGTTACCAAATTCCAGTGTTATGTGTTGTTGATGCATGTCTTAGTTTTATGTTTACTTGATGTATTTACATGCATGCAATTTACTTTCAGTTTAAAGTTTTATAGGATAAAGTGTGATACTTCTGATTCAACACCCCCCCCCCCTCATAAGTATTCTTTCCATATTTGAATATTCCAACAGGAGGTAAGTATAACTCATGTACAATTAGCTCCACCTACACCCATAAAAGGTCTACAAGGACATCTCCTGCAAAAAAGTGACCACCTTTTTTGAAGATAAATGTTAAACAAGAAAAAGAAGAACCTAAGAGGTCTAAAAGAGTGGAAGAGACTATAGCTAGACTTGGACCAAAAAAGAGACAAAAGATTGAAATAATTTACAAAGGGAGGAAAAGTTAGAGTGAAGAAAAATATACATCAAAAGAGATACCAAGAATTAGAGGGAAACTATCATTGCCTAAAGAATAGCCAAAGAATGATCAATTTGAACTAGGTAGTAATGGAAAGAAAAAGAAGAATTGGAAACTTGAAATTGGCAAGATGAATGAAATGGTCATGAATGAAGGTAACTCAGAAAAGTTAAAGAAATTTTGTGATAATTATGATATTAATCAAATGAGGAACTTGGAAGTATTTATCATTAAGTATATGATCAAGTTTAGGACACCTCTCATTAGTCTACATAAAACTTTTCCTGATGAGATTAATCAAATATTAAACAAATAAAGGCCAAGGATAGTACATGAAGAGAATGATTTAAGAGAACTATATATACATAAATGGTGTACTATAGAGAATGATGAGAAACTAGAAAGGATTAAGCAAAAGTTAAACCCACTCTCAAGACACAGAATGAGAGAAATAAGACTACTGAGTGGACTCTATGAAGAAGTAAGGGAAGAGACAGAAAAGGAAGTCTACCAAGTGTTAAGTGAGCCTAGAATTTTATTACTAGTAGTAGAAGTAGATGAATCACTACAACAAGATACTTCAATAATGGATACATAGGACAACACCACTTCCAGAGATCGGATAGATAACACTTAAATTTTTATAGATGGTATATAGATTACTGTTGATACAATAGCAGACCATTTCAAGGATTATTTTGATGTTTTATTGGCAATTTTGTCATTGATAATGTTGAAGACTATTGCAGTGATAAAGATGTAAAAGATGATGGGAAAGAGCACATTGAAATGAAGGAAAGCATAGATCATCAAGACCTAAGTGTTAGAATGTTTAGAATAACTAAGAGGGTGGGGGTGAGTTAGTTATCCAAGGTTTAGATGTATCAATTGAACAAACAATCACTTAAATTACTTTAGATCTAACCATTCCACTACTCGGTCTTAACCGTAAACTTTAGCAACATTAAGTAGTAGTTCATTGTCCTAAATAATAGACTTATACAATGTAAAAATGTAATCACCAGTAAAATGCCCTAATAACACCCACACAAGTTTGACACTAGGATTTAACGTGGAAACCCAATTTGGGAAAACCACCAGCAACATATCACAATTTTTAACTCTTTTAAAAGTGAGCTCAGTTAGGAGCCAACCTTGTTAAAGGTTACAATACACATTGTTAAGTGTGACTTAGTTAGAGGATTTAATCACCTTGTTAGGAGTGGCCTTGTTAGGAGTGGCCTTGTTAGGGGACTTTAAAACATTCCATTAGAATGTCACCCTATTAAATGATTTACAAATGACTATTAGCTCAACCTTGATTAAGGATTTTCAATATTGTTTACAGTGGTTAGAAAGTAACAACAGGATTTTGATTTGTCAAGTACAATTCACTTTGCAAATTTAGATGTCTTATTTGTCTCCTCATACATTGAATCATTGTTTGGCCCCCATTGTCATTTCTTTCTCTGATTCTCTTGGAAACCCTTCAAGCAATCACTCTTCTCAGCCTTTTACTTAGATCCGCCAGTCAATAACATCAGCAACTGTTCCAACTTTGCAAGCATATGTACACATGCACTCACAGATACGTTGTAGGTTAGGTCTTGTACCTCCTTAAATAGGTAATTATGATGTTTTTCTACTTAATCATCATTGTAGATTTTAGGGTTTATGATTAAATTCACCATATACAAATAATATGATCTCCATCTTTTGTGAATCAGTTTCTGGATTAGATTGTGTGACAATTTTTACCATCAAGATTACAGTGATAACGTTTCGAATCACACTACGTGATCCATCATCAGGATGAGAGAGCAAGAGATGTCAAACAAAATAAGTGGCAGATTTAGCATAGACTAACCAAATAAAAGAGAACAAGAGTAAGGGAGAGCACAAACTCCGAAGTTGAGCCCAATAATAATAAATATAAAACTAAAAACAAGACAAAAAAAGGGGAGAAAAGATTCAAACAAAAATGATGACACTGAAGAAGAAGGAACAAGAAGGAAATAAAAATAAGAATACCAAGAGAATAAATAAAAACCTGAAGGAGTTATATAAATAAATAAATATGTATATATTTATCCATGTAAAGAGGAAAACACCTAAAACCTTTAGAACAAAAAAATACGCAAGAAATATCTTTAGAATATATACTTAATATATGTATGCAATACACGTATTACATATAAAAATATATTATAAAAGAGAACCTATATGTGTGTGTGTGTGTGTGTGTGTAATATAAACATATATATTAAACATATAAACATATATATTACATATGAAGATATATGTAATCTATATGTTATATATCTATGATCTCCATCTTGTTCATAATCTTCTTTTCTAGAAACTTCTTTGGGAATCTATTCCTTAGGTCATTTACCTAATCCTCTCCTGGAAATAAATGATCCAACTCATCATTTCTTATCTTCAACACACTTTCCATATCCCATGAAATCAACTTAGTTAGCTAGAAATTATGATTCCTCACAAATTGTTAAAATGTTGTTCCTCAACCAACACTAAGTTCTGATACTTGGTCATCACTGGGTTACTCGATCATTACTAAATTTCTTTCTCGACACATACACTATCACTTGGTCAATACTAATGCTTGGTCAACACTAACTATTCTCAGCTTGTTTCGATACTCGGTCGATACTAGCACCACTCAACATATACTTTAAGTTCCTTAATCTTATGCTCTATTTCTTATCCAAGCCTATGCATTTGGTTTGTCTTTGATCACATCTTTAAGACTTTAGTATTATTGTCTTCTCCACTTGTAACATGATTTAAACAATTAATTTATTTTGTCAAAATCCAACTAATCAAGAGTCCACTATAATTTATTTTTCATAACTCCACCTTTCCTCTAGATCCCTTTGTTATGAATAACTTCTTGATTCTTATTCATCAATAAAATAGATATATGGCACTTACATTAGTTAACAAATTGTCTCACCAATAGGTTTGACACCAATGACAACATAACAATTGTTTCAATTGTAGTTTCCAATAATCTCCCTCTTAGGAGTTGATGAAAATACCTTTAGAATATTTCTAGTTACCATACAATCCAAAACTTTTACTGATATGAGAAAATCCCTCTATGTTTCATTATGATTTTCATCCATGCAACTTATTTGACAACACCTCACATAACTCTTAGGAACTCCCTCTTGCATCATTATATCTCCTTGGATATCTTTTAGCTTTTGAATAATGTAATCTCTCCCTCATTCTTACTCAAGGTTGCTGAATAATCTCTCCCTATTTGACAAAAATGCCAAAGCCATTTCAACTGATGCATATTTCTTATGTAGATACCTTCATGTCAGTTTTGAATTCTTCATCTGTCATCTTTATACGACTGATCCATCATTCTTTCTTTCTTTTTCACTACTACCTTAGGCATCTCCTAAAGTAGAACCGTCTGCATCAATTTGTAAGATATTTAGATCAGGACATTTGATGCAAAGCCTCACTTCAACTTAAGTAGCTTTGTTTAGGGGAATCACCCCAAGTTTACCTTTAAGATATTCATGAGCATCTCTAGGTAAAGCTTTAGTGAATCAACTATTTGCTCTTAAGTGTTCGCATACTCCAATCTCACTTCTTTTTCTTGAACTAGCTCTCTTAGGTAATGAAACTTGATAGCAATGTGCTTGGTCTTTGTGTGCATTACACATGATACTTTGATATGTTAATAACACTTGTGTTATCACATTGGATAACCATTGGATATGTAACCTCTTCCTTGAAAATACCTTTCAATAATTACTTGATTCATCTGATATTTGAATAATTCACTGCTACTACCACATACTCAGCTTCAAGTGTTAATTGAGAAATATAGTTCTGCTTCTTGCTTGTCCATGAAATCAATCTCTTTCCTAGAAAGAATGTGCCATCGCTTGTGCTCTTCCTATCATCAACATTTCCTGCCCAATTAGAATTAGTGAATACTTTCAGTTCAAACCTATCATTCTTCTTGCAATATAATCTATAGTCTTTTGTTCCCTTCATATATCTCAGTATCATTTTCATTGCCATCATGTGATTTTCCTTTGGACTTCCTAAAAATATTACAACTATGCCAACTGCTAATGCAATATTATGTCTGCTCTAAACAACATATTATGGTTTTCTAGTCATTGATCTGTATACTTGGTTCACATCAATAGAATCATCATTCTTCAATAAATTGTGTCTTTTAACTGTAGGTATACTAACTGGTCTTGAATCTTCCATTCCAAAAGTTTATAGTATCTCCTTGATATATTTGGATTGAGTAACAAAGACACCTCTCTTCATTTGATGCACTTGTAATCCAACAAAGAATTTGATCTCACCAAACATTGACATTTCAAATTCCTTCTTCATTTTTGATCTCACCAAACATTGACATTTCAAATTCCTTCTTCATTTCATCAACAATTATTGGAATAATGTTTCCTTGCCTCCAAATATGACATCATCAACACGAATTTCAAATAGCAATACCTCATTATTCTTGCCATTCTTTAAGTACATTTTACTATTATCACGTGTTCTTGCAAATCTAATCTTCACCAGATAGTTATGTAGTCTTCCATACCATGCTCTAGGGGCTTGTTTCAAAACATATAAAGCTTTGTTCAACTTACACACCATATTCTTCTTGCTAGGATCCAAAAATTCTTTAGACCACTCCATGTATACTTCTTCCTCAAGTATCCCATTTAGAAATGCAACCTCGCACTTCATGCATATAACTACATTATCAACATGATGTCTTCTACCTTTGTCTAACTTCTCTTGTCTAGATTTTATCCTTGTTAGGAGATATAACCTAATTTCCAGAAACCACTTCTTAGGAACCCTATCTGTATACTATCTTCTACAAATATTGAATAACCATCACCAATCTTTGACTTTTTGCATGTGCTCTTACCCACAAACTCAAGACACTCTATAGAACATGTCCCCAAATGTGCTTGACCTCATCTTTAACCCTCAAACCATACAGTCTCAAACACTATCTATTATTCTGCCAATCTTCTTAGTATGTTAACATTAATGACAAACATAGTCATGAATGCAACACACAATCATACTAACAATATCCCCAATGCTTCAATAATGTTAGGATACTCCCCCATAGGAATATCATCAACATTAATGCTAATAATACTATTTAAAAATATTAATGATAAAAAACAAAATTAAATACCAAATTTGAGAATTTTAAAAATTCAAATTTGTCAAGTCAAATCAGATATCCACAATATTTTTGGATATCTGAAAGTTTTAGATATTTGATGATATTAGATATTCGATTAGCCAAATAGGCCTAGTATTTGCCTTGGCTTTTGGCTTTGGAATGTGAAATGTGAATAGTCAACCAAAAAAATATATTTGTCATATTTTGTTTATTCTCCAGACTTTGATCGTGTAGTTGATGACCTATTTTCACCCAAAATTGATGAAATGAAAAGGTTTTTTAAAGAGACTATGAGCTTTCCATCAATATAATTAGTCTCAAAATTTGAGTTCAGTAATTAATTATTACTTATTTATTAATTGAGTTACCTATAAAAAGTCTTCATTGACATACCAATCGAAACATAACTATAACTTTCAAAAAAATTAACTTTTTTGAAATCCAAAACATGCACCACATTCTGTGCTTCGCCTACTATGAGAAAAAAAAAGTTCTCAATTTTGTAAAGTTTAGGATTAGTTAAGGTGGTCAAACATGCTGGTTTTTTTTTTTTTTTAAGTTGTAGCAAAAAAATAAAATTAATTTATTTATTTATTGAGAAATTACAAAAAAATATGCATCACATCCAAGCATGAACCTACTATTTATATCTAGAATATTATGAAAAATCTCATCATTTAATTGTGATTAAGGTGGTTAGACATACATGTATTTTTAAAAAATCTTTTTCTCTAAAATTTTCATTCTAGTACATTTAAATCTAAAATTTTCAACTATTAGATTTATTTTTTTAATATACAAAATGGCTATTTGTTTAGAAAATACATTCAATTTCTTATAGATTCTCTTTTAACTACTTTTTGACATAAGGTTGATAAGATGTTCAACTTTTTATGTCAGGTTGAGTAACCTTGATTTTCTACTTTTGTATTGTCACTTAAGGCCATAGCTTGATATACCATGATCTTGCACATACCCCCAACTCAAATGAAACCTTCTCCTTTTCACTTGCCACTATGATACATACTCCAATCTGTTCACTATATTTGACCCTTGCAGTGATCACACTCTCTCATAGTTGTCACACTTCAAAAGGGTAACAACCCTCTATCACTTGAAATTATATGTTTAAAGTTACTTCCTTACTATCAACACTTTCTTATTACTTCCTTCCTTAATTCTTGCACTCCTTTTAATGTAGACAACAACTTCCATATATCTCATGATTAGAAATTACTATGATTACCATCTTTAATAAGTTATTCCATGCCTTTAACAAATTTTATAAGAAACATGTCGAATTTTCTTAATTTTAAATAAGACCAAGTTTCATTCAATAACCTCCTTATTGTGTAATTTTATTAAATATTTATGGAACACATAAAAATAGAGAGCACAATAAACAATTTATTATATTCAACTCATTCTTAAAATTCACAGTTCCATAAAATAATCAATGATTTAATTGGTGGAAACATATACAATTTTTGATATGATAATGTACATCTTGTTGAGGAATGTTATAAAAAATCTATATATAATAATATTTTAGAGCTAGTTGATGTAGTGAGGATAAAGAATTATCTCAATGAGAATTGGGAGAATGAATCTATGCCACCTTCAGGCACAACTGTCACATTAAGAACACCATTAGAATAAATATGAAATTAAAAAGTCAAGGTACAAATTAGTCTATGTAGAAAACATAACAACCCTTTGTACACACAAAGGCACTTCAAAAAGTAATGCAATTGGGATGACTTTAGATTCATGTTAGGATTTTCTCAAAATATATGATGAACTAGCTTCATTATTTGTGAATTGGTATTTTGGGCATTAGAAAGATAAATATAAGGTCATGCAAGGATGCACTGCATTGATACATATTTTTACCTTCCAGTCATGCAATTGATGTATAACCCTATTCCTAAAGACTTGTAATGCTTTAAGCATATACATTATGAATCCTCCTACTTTCAAGGTATACACCAGACCGATTCTAGAAAAACCTAATATGTAAACTTATAAACACAACTTACACTCAAATTGGGTTACAAATCAAACAAAGGAGAATGAGAAAAAACCTATTGTTAATAATTTTACCAATCTATTATGTTTTCTATCACCCATGACACACAACTCATGATATATGCATGATATACTATGGGTTTTTTACCCAATTAAAATTATACATATTTTTCTATGAACAGTCACATGATATACTGTGTTTTCCTTTCCTAGTTTATAAATCTCTACTTAATTAAGGACCTACATTACATTTGGACATTTTCCTTTTGCATGTCCTTAGTTTCATTACTACCGAAGATATTGGATTCTCCAATTAAACTGGGTCAAATTTGATAACCATATAATAATGAGTACAACCAAGAATACAATCATTTTTATTAGTTTTGACAAATATTTAGACAAAAAATAATAAAATTATCTTTTTACTTCTCATTCTTTACAATGCACCTTTCACTGATTGTGCTATCTCCCTCAATGACAATAAACATTGTGTGTTTTTGCTCACAATGTAGACTAACATTTTTTCCTCTTTGAATGCAACCTAATAAGAATGAGTGCAACTGACAATGCAAAAATTATTATTCATTTTGACAAATATACAAAAAAATATTTTCAGAACTACCTTGTTTGTTTCCATTGTATAAAACACACCTTTCTCCAATTGTGAACTCTGTGTTGTGTCCCAACAATTACAAACATTTGTGTTTTCTCTCTCATGTAAATTGAAAATGCATTTTTTTATGCTTCGCAAGCAACAAAGTAAGAATAAATTGCATTCCACAAGCAACATAATAAGAATCAATTGTATTATGTGTTGTGCCTCAACAATTACAAACATTTTGTATTTTTCTCGCTCATTATAAACCAAAAGTACACTTTATTTTTAGGCTCTCCAAAATCAACATAATTTTTGGCTCTCGAAAGCAGCATAATAAGAAAACCAACACTAGAAATTTTATTTTATTCCATTTGACAAATCTATGCCAATTTTTTAAAATAAAAATTCCTTTATTTCTTTTCAGTTTTTATAACACATGTTTGTCCAATTTTGTTGTCTCCCCCAATGGTTGCAAACATTTTATGGTTTTGCTTGAGTGTCAATTGAAAATGTAGTGTTTTCTCTACAAGAAATGGTTGTGGTCTTCTATTTGCTCAATCACTTCCAACATAAAATGAGATTCTCATTACTCTCATTGTCAAGACAATTTCCTTTTCTTGGTGGGGAAGTAATTGCTCAATTCTATGGACGCAATTGGTCCACAAGGCATGAGTGTACTCATTCTTGTGGTAATGTAACTACTAATAGGACTCAACTGTGATAGTTAGCAACTCGACTCAAACTTTGACCATAAACTGCATCGTCAATCGGCCATAGTTTGCCTAAGACAACTAGGTCACCTGCCATGACCCATTCTTGTCTATTGAGCCATCACATCAACATGGATCCTAACAATTGTATGCCATCATATGTCCTCAATACTTTGGCATGCCATACCATGCTATGACGTTGTATTCTATCTAGGGAATAACCAAGTCTGAATGGAGTGGGAAGGGATCCATGCATGTCTAGTGAAGATGGGTCATTTATTCATTCGCAATCAGACCATGTTAGGATTGGAACTTCTTGTGAAAGATGTAGAAAATGTTAAGTACGCTAGTGGCCAGACTCTTTAATTATTTGTCACCGTAACATTGTCCACACTTAAAAATAACTTTTCTTGAGTGACAAATCTTTAGTTTGAGCAACAACATTTTCTTCTTTAACAATCTGACATCGGACTTGTTTTTTATTTTTTTAGCAAAGGTGGACGAAGCCACTATTTAATATTTATTAAAGAAAATGATAGTTCGAGAAGTGCATAGAAAAAGAGCTAGCAAGAAATCCTATTTCCTTATTCGAATATAATATTTACAATCGAGATCAAAATCCCAACCTCTCAAGGTTTTGAATTTCACTAATATAGATACGATAGAGAATTCATAAAAGCCCTCAAATATCCTATAAGGCCCCGTTTGGTTGCGGGAATTGGACAGGAATAGGAAAATCTAAATACTTGCATTCACCAATTTGGCGTTTGTTTGCAAAACACAAAATTAGAATTAGAATTTTCTTATCCTAATTTGACCCCAAAATGAGCATAGTGGAATTCCTTAAAAAAGATGAAATAAGAATATCTTATTCTTATTCTAGTTTTTAATAAACCTAATTTGATGGGTTGTCAAGTCCATGACTTTGTCATTTGATTGTATTTTGCCACTCAAATGCATTTTTGGACTATTTTGTTCGTTCATCATAAGATATAAACTAGGTCAACATTATTTAACGTTTAATATGTATTTTTTTTTAAATGACAAAAAAGACTATATCTTTTCTAAACTTTCATAAAATTATCTTTTCAAATAAATCTTGTGTTTAATCTTATAATTAAAACTATCTTGATAGATCTTTTAAATATAAAAAAAAATGATCTCGAATTATTTTGTATTTTGTATTTTCTTTAATATATTTAAAAATAAAATGATTTTAGTTTTGATCTTACACTCATTAAAATAATTTGATTTAATTTAGAATTAAATTTATAATATACAATATACTATGTCATTTAAATTTCAATTAATTTCAAAGGTTGTGGTATATCATTCACATAAAAAATAATTTAAAAAAAAAAAATAAAAGCTAATTAAAATAATTAAGTTCAAAAAAAAAAAATTTAAAATGAGTTTTTATAAATAAAAAATTTTATTTATTTAAAATATTACCAAAAAATAAATAAATAAATATATTAAAACTTTAAAACAAAACTTATTCCAATTCCTATTTCAATTGTTGCAACCAACCATAAAATATGCATATTTTGACTCCTCTTCCAGATCAATCAAACAAGTCTAAATGATATTTCAGAATTTATTTTAAGAATGCACAAATGATATTCAAGAACTTATTTTAAGAGTGCACGAATATTAGAAGAGAGCTAATTTCAACATAGATAATACCACATTCGACAATTCTTGGAACCAAACAAGACCTTTTGGACAAATAGCCCCGCACTAGTAATGCTTGGAAAAAATGAAGAGGACCACCCGATCTATACTATTGAGTCACTATTTTGATATTTGACATCCGACTTGACGACGTTGCAGATTGATGGAAATATAATTTTGTTTGGGCGGGAGATGGTGAGGAAACGCCCAAGAAAGCACGGTGGCATGATCCATCCCCTAGAAAACGGGAAATAGAGAGGCCAAATGTTGGAGGAGGATAGCTGGCGGTGGGTCCCACCTCATGTTTACTTTGACTTGGGGTGTACAAGTAGCGTCGGTGGCTTGTGCGCTATTACAAATTTTGTGTGATTTCCAGCTAGACCCTACCCACATACATATTTCTTTCAAAGCATCACAAGTAAACAAAAAACAATATACTGAACATGAGAATTGCCGAAGAAGAAGATGTTTTGCCTGCTATAAATGCGCACTTAGCAGATGCATATTCTCACATAAAATCCAAGCTCGTCAAGTTTGTGGGCCTGCTTAGTAACTCTATTATCTGTTCAAAAATGGCCTCAATAATCGGAGAAGCTCTTGTTGGAAAAGCTTGTGAGATGGTCCTTCACATGGCTGTGCAGAAACTGGCCGAGCAGGCAAACTTGGTGGTGCATTTCAGAGAAGACTTCATTTGGTTGAACGACCAACTCATATATTTGAGGAGTTTTCTGGAAGATGGCGGTCAAAAGTCTCAACAGAAGGAGCATGTCAAACATTGGCTCGAGAAAATTCGCGTTATTTCCTTGCTTGCAGAGGACATCTGTGAGTTATGTGTTGTAGAATCCAAGTATGGAAATAACGCTCAATCATGTGGGCTGAGTTACAAGCAATGGATTTATCGGTATAGGATGGGGCGGAGAATTAGGAGTGTCAAGATCCGCGTGAGCTCTATTATTGAAGATGGCAGGAAGCTGGGACTATTGCATCAAGTTTCTTCTGTAAATGCAGAAGCATTGCCCAGTACATCATCGAAGAGATCTGGTTTACTGCCGAGAGATCCACACTCTGTAGGAATAGAGTCCAAAGTTGATGACATGCTCAGATTGTTAGATGATGACAACGCCTCTCCAGTTGTTGCTGTGGTTGCGATGGGTGGGATGGGGAAAACCCATCTTCTTCAGCATGTCTACAACCACAACACCACAAAAGAAAGGTATGAGAAATCTATATGACTTTCAGTTTCTCAGTCTTACTCTGTTTCTCAATTACAGAAAAATATAATCTTTCAGATAGACAAGGTTTTGAGTCGGCAGATTCAGAACAGTGAATTAGGCGAGGAGGCAGTAGCTCCGGAGATTCATGAAAGGTTGCAAGGGAAAAGGTGTCTGGTGGTGTTGGATGATGTGTGGAGGGCTGGAGGAGAAGACGATTTGTTAGCCAGACTTGGCCTCCCAGGTGGAGATAATAGCCCGTGCAAGATTGTGGCGACTACAAGAAGCAGAGAGGTTTGTAGAAATTTGAATGCTCAAGTTTATGAGATGCAATATTTGTCGGACGAAGAGAGCTGGACGCTCTTTTGTGCCCATGCATTTGGGCGAGGAAGACAGCCACCGCAGCATCTGGAAGAGGTGGGTCGTAGGATTATGAAGCAGTGTGGAAATCTGCCACTGGCAATCAAAGCAATAGGCGCATCTCTGGCCAAGTCCAAAATGCCATTGGAGTGGGAGTCCAAGCTCCAGCAACTTCAAGGGGTTAATATTGTTGCTGCGAAAGTTGATGATCGGATCATGTCTATTCTCAGGTTGAGTTACGACGTCTTGTCCCCAATGCTTAAAGCCTGCTTTGCTTATCTTTCCTTCTTTCCGGAGGACAAGGAGATAGACTGTGAATATATGATAAATTTGTGGATTGGGGAAGGGTTTATTCCAGCAGGAGAGGGCCAGTGGGATGCGGCATGGGACTGTTTGTATCAACTTGCCAGTCTCGGTCTGATTCAACTATGGGAGGAAAGAGAACTAACTAAATATTGTAGAGTTCACGATCTGCTGCTTGATCTAGCGGTACAGGTGTCAAGAGAAAATAAATGTGTTTTTAGTATTGAAGAGGCCTCTAAAGATACAAGTGCTGAGTGGTGTCGAATAGTAATGGGGAAGAAACATATAAATGATGACGACTTCTCAAAGAGCCGCCCTGTTTGTCTGCGCACATTCTCTCTGTCTCAGAATTGGCGGATCACAAACATTTCAGCAGACTTGTTTACCGCCATGAGAGGACTGCGTGTTCTCGATTTGAGCGGGACACAAATCTCTGCTCCTCAAAGTGTTGAACTTGTATGATACATGTATTATGAAGGTGCCAGAGTGTGTGAGACATCTGAAAAGTCTCTTGTTTCTTGCTCTGCCTCGGACATGTGAGAGATTACCGGCATGGATGAATGAAGTGACATCTTTGTTGGGTGATGCGACGCGCTCCCCTGTCCATAGGTGGTTAATTATGTGGTGTTCCATGTTTACTAACAGTCATGGCTTTTGGTGCAACGGCAAATGGGCCCCACAATTGGTGTCAGAGCTTGGTTAAGCTTGTTCGATTTTTTTTGGAAATCGGTGAAGTTTTTTTTGCAGGCACCATGGATGAAGCAGAAAAATGGAAGATTGAAAAGTTTTTTGGGCAAAACTTTGGGCTATGGAAAGTGCAGATAGAGTCTTTGCTCATCAAGCAAGATTTACAACCTGCGTTGCTTGGTAAGACAAAGGGAAAAGGATCATTGTCAGACGAAGACTGGGAAAAACTGGATTTGAAAGCAAGGGCAACAATTTTCTTGGCACTCTCAAGTAACGTGTTGTTTAATGTTTCAGCTGAGAAAACAACTAAAGAGTTAGTTGAGAAATTATCTTCATTGTATCAGATACCTTCTGCTTCGAATAAAGTTTTTATAATGAAGAAGCTATATAATCTGAAAATGAAAGAAGGGGGAGTAATGTCGAATCATCTGAATGAGTTTAATACATTGGCCAGTCAACTCATTTCAGTTGGTATACTATTAGATGATGAAATCAAAGCTATTCTTTTACTATGTTCACTTCCGAACAGCTGGGAAGGTGTAGTAATGGCTGTGAGCACTTCAGTTGCAGCCAAGACCAAATTGAAATTCGATGAAGTTGCAGCCACACTTCTTAGTGAAGACATGCGGAGGAAGCATCAAGAACCCTCTTCCAGTGATGCTCTTACAGTTGTGAGCACGAGCAATAGAGGTAGAAGTCGAGAGAGAGGAAGAAATAATAATAATAGTAATAGTAACGCAAGAGGAAGATCGAGCCATCACTCCAAATCGAGAGGAAGAAATGGATCTTGCTGGTTTTGTGGAAAACCAGGGCACTCAAAGAAGCAGTGTTGGCATTACAAGAAGGCTCAAAATAAAGTCATAAAAGATGGAGTTAATGCTGCAATTGATGAAGCTTTGGTACTTGCAGCTGGTGACACAAATTCAAATTCGTGGGTCCTTGATTCCGGTGCCTCATTTCATGCAACTCCATGTCGGAGTGTTTTCATGAATTACCGAGAAAGTATGTTCGGTAAAGTTTTTCTTGGGGATAATAAAGAATGTGACATAGTGGGAAAAGGGGACATTTTATTGTCATTGAAAAATGGGAGCAAATGGATTTTAAAATATGTTAGGCATGTACCTACACGTAAGCATAATCTGATTTCTGTTAGTCAATTATATACACAAGGCTACAATGTTAGCTTTGATTTAGCTTCATGGAGAGTGTCAAAAGGTCAATTACTTTTAGCAAAAGGGTAGAAAACTAGAAGTTTGTACACATTAGAGTGTCATGGTGAAGTGGGAGCAGCCATGGCGGTTGCAGATAGTAATGCTGAACTTTGGCATAAGAGGCTCGGTCATATGAGCAAAATAGGTCTTGAAGTTATGCTTCGTAGAGACCAACTTTTGGGTCTAAAATCGGTTGATTTACAGTTATGTGAGCATTGCCTTTATGGAAAACAAAATCGCACCAGCTTTATAAGGACGGGTCATGAGAAGAAATCTTCTCAATTAGAACTTGTGCATTCTGATGTTTTTGGTCCTACGGAGGTAACATCTCTTGGTGGTGCTAAATATTTTGTCACATTTCTTGATGATTTCACTCGAAAAGTTTGGATTTATATGCTGAATAACAAATCTGAAGTTTTTTCAAAATTTAAAGTTTTTAAGGCTATGGTGGAAAATCAGATTGGAAGAAAAATAAAATGCTTATTAACAGACAATGGTGGTGAGTTTTGTTCTACGGAGTTTGACAATTTTTGTGCAGATAATGGTATTCGGAGGATTAAAGCAGTCCCGTATACACCTCAAGAAAACGGTGCAGCTGAGAGGTTGAATCAGACTATTTTAGAAAGAGCTCGATGTATGTTATCAAATGCTGGTTTGGGGAAAGAATTATGGGCAGAGGTCTGTAATACAATGGTCTATTTAATAAACATAGCTCCTTCGTCACGTTTAGATTTTGATATTCCAGAAGAACGGTGGACTGGTAAGAGGATTTCCTATTCTCATTTACGAGTTTTTGGGTGTGATGCGTATGTTCATGTTCCAAAAGAACAGCGAACGAAATTGGATTTTAAATCTAAACATTGTATATTTTTGGGGTATGGTGAAGATCAATTTGGTTACCGGTTATGGGATTCAATCACTCAGAAAGTAATACGGAGCAGGGATGTTGTATTTAATGAGAAAGTATTCTCAGGTTTGAGTAATCAGAGGTCTAATTCTGATGATTTTATTAACTTTGATTTATCAGTTAATGGCAATATTGTTCCACGTTCTCCTCGTGTTACTTTCCATCCCTCCACTATTGGTATGCCTTCAAGAAATGTAAGTTCATCTCTTACTACTCCATTGCCATGTTCCCTGATTCAACAAACTCCTCCCCTCACCTCCACACACACAGGTCAACCCACATTTGAAAAAGAGGCTTCTCTATTCCCACCGCAACCCCTGCCAGTTCCCCACACCATGTCATTAGTCGTTACCCATGTTGCTGCGGAGGATGTAGACCCTGTGGTTTATATACAGTCGCCCCCACCATGTGCGCTACACACTATTTCTCCTCACCCGCTGGTAGAGTCACATCTGCATCCCCAATCTAGTGTCAAAGTCATTTTATATCCCTTGCCAAATACGCTGTCTCACCAGCCTCCTGTGCCAACTATGACGTCTGCTGGCCTACCGTTACCAGTTACTGCAAACACAAAGGCTGAAAAACAAAATTTTTCAAATATAGAGGCTGCAAATCCAGAGGTTCCCACACCGCACAATATTAATTTAAGGCAGTCTACAAGAGAGAAGAAATGTCCCAGGAAACTTGATGACTATGAGCTGTTATTTTCTCTCTGTTCTGATCAGGTAGAGCCCCAAACTTATAAACAAGCATGTTCTAATATTAATTCAGTGTTCTGGATTGATGCAATGCGGGATGAAATTGAGTCTTTAAACTCAAACCAAACCTGGGATTTGGTTCCACTTCCAGCAAATTGTAAAGCATTGAAAAATAAGTGGGTCTATCGCATCAAAGAGGAAGACGGAGGTCAAAAAAGATACAGGGCAAGATTAGTAGTGAAGGGATTTGCTCAGAAACAGGGTGTGGATTTCAATGAAATTTTTTCTCCAGTGGTGAAAATGCAAACAATTCGTTTGGTACTTGGCATGGCCGCAACATGGGACCTCGAGCTTGAGCAACTTGATGTCAAAACAACATTTCTACATGGGGATATTGATGAAGAATTATATATGGAACAGCCATAAGGCTTCATCAAACAGGGACATGAAGATTTAGTTTGCAAATTAAAGAGGAGTCTTTATGGGCTGAAACAAGCTCCTCGTCAATGGTACTTGAAGTTTGATAATTTTATGACTCAGCAAGGCTTTACCCACTGCGAATCAGACCCATGTGTATACCACAAAAGGCTTTCGACTGGTGAGTTCATGATCTTATTATTATATGTTGATGATGTGTTGACTGCTAGTAATAGTATGAGAGTCATTCATGAGTTGAAGACACACTTGTCTCTTCGTTTTGCCATGAAAGATTTAGGGGCAGCGAAGAGGATTCTTGGGATGGATATCATCCATGATAGGCATAAAAGAGAACTCAGATTATTTCAAGAAAAATACATTCTTAAAGTTTTAGAAAAATTCAATATGTCCAATGCCAAATTAGTTGCCACTCCATTGGCTGATCATTTTAAATTGTCTTCTAAGTTGTGTCCTTCTACTCCGGAAGAAAAACATTCGATGGTTGGTATTCCCTATTCTTCAGCAGTTGGGAGTCTAATGTATGCCATGGTTAGCACACGTCCGGATATTGCTCATGTAATGGGAGTTGTGAGTGGTTTTATGAGTAATCCTGGAAAAACTCATTGGCAAGCAGTTCAATGGATTCTTCAGTATTTGAGAGGCACTTCCTCTCATGTTTTATGTTTTAACAGTAAATCTCCTTACATCTGCAGATATGTTGATGCTGATATGGCTAGAGATTTAGATAAACGAAGATCAACAACAGGCTATGTGTTTAAGTTTGTCGGGGCAGCGATTAGCTGGACTTCTCGAAAGCAACCAGTTGTTGCTCTTTCCTCTACCGAGGCTGAATACATTGCTCTCACGGAGGGGGCAAGAGAGTTGATATGGTTACAACGATTGTTTGGAGAGTTGGGATTTAAACAATCCACTTTTACTCTGTTTTCAAACAGCAGGAGTGCCATCTATTTGGCCCACAATTCAACCTTCCACAGTCATTCCAAGCATATAGAAACCAGATTTCACTTCATTCGTCATGCTCTTGAAGAGGGAAGATTAAAATTAGAGAAGATTGACACAACGGTCAATCCGGTTGATATGTTCACCAAAGTTGTATCTCGAGAGAAGTTTGAATTCTGTAGAGCTTCTCTCGGCATTATAACGATGTAGCCATAAGCACCAAGTGGGGGATATCTCTAAGCAGCTCGTCTTGTAGCGCTGATTGGACTTCAAGTGGGAGATTGTAACGGTTCTGCAGTGTAATAGTTCTGCAGAGATTCTTTGTGAAGCCCAATCACTGTTGATTGTAACTGCTCCTCCTTGATTCTTGGAGATGCTTGAATGCATTTATATATGCTATGAGCTGAGAGCGGCTGCATCATTGTATCAAGATTTATTTCTAATAGAGATATTGGCCCTGCTTGTAATGTGGATGTAATCCAGAATATCTGGATGAACCACTATAATTTTGGTGTCTCTGTTTCTGCTCTTTTTCTCTGGTCTTGTTATTGCTCTGTTCTGTTTTTGTTGTTAATTAGTTTTTGGACCCACAATCCCTGGAGCATTTAAAGTGCATGGGTGTTTACGGTCGAATGCCAAGGGGAATATCAGAGCTGGTCTCATTGAGAACACTATGATTAGGTAGGCTGGATCTGTTCGTTGAAGAGGGCGAATTCATGAGGTGGGATGATTTTGGCACTATGACTCAGCTTCAGGAACTACACTTAGCTATTCGCCATGAAATGGGCTTGAAAGGGATGGAAAAAGGGATACTTGCACGATTGGTGAAGATGCGTCGTCTGTGTATCAGATATTGGAGTGACAAAGGAGACATTTTAGAGCTCCCAGAGAAAATTGGAGCAATGAAGAATCTAGAAAGGCTTCAGCTACGCGGGTTCTTAGTGCCAGGTTGTTTATGCAATTTGATGAATATGAGGGAACTAATGTTATGGTATTGTCATTGTACTGAATATCCGGAGTTGCAAATAATGCCTAACTTGGTGAAGTTGGAGATGTTTGAGAATGATAGGTGTAGAGAATTGTCCAGGGCGTTTGGAAAAGCTGGTGCGTTTCCACAACTTCGGTATTTGGAAATTAGTGGGTTCAGGGAATTAGAGGAGTTCTCAGAATTGGAAGAGGGGGCAATGGAATGTCTTGAGGAGTTTCGACTAGTTAACTATCCAAAAGTGAAGAAAGTGGGTGAGGTATTCGAGCAGTCGAAAAGATTCAAGTTCTTCAATTATTACAAGTCAGGACTGCTGGGGTAAAGTCAAAATGCATCAATCTCTACACTACTACTACCTACATTACTACTACATGTACTCTTGAATTATAAGGGCTTGTTTGGTTCGAGGAAGATGTTAGATTTTTCATAATTTTGATTTGATTTTTTTTCGTTTGTTTCAAAATTGGCAAAATAGAATTAGAATACCATACTTCTAATTTTGTCAAGTTATCAGACTTCCCACTAGCAATTAGGAATTTGTTGGTAAATAGATTCATCTTTACACAAAAATTCCTAAATAACCCTAATTTTCCCAGCAATGAAGACGCAAAAAGCTACCAACAGTTGGGTCGCTTTGTCATTGGATTGTGCAAGCTCCCCAATTAGATATGCAAAGAATGAGATTAAGAAATGCTTTCAACCTCAAAGCGAAGACTATCCTCACTATTTTTAGATAGGGGGCAAATAACTATAACATAAACCAAAAGGAACAACCTACACATATGATAATGGGAAACACACAATCTTTCCACCCACATATGCATTCAAAAGAGATAAAGAAAAACTAAATATATAAAATCTGCACAATATATGAACCCAACAACAGAAAGCAAATCAACAATTCAATCTTGATTCAAGGATAAATTAACAAAGATTAATCCAAAGCATAAAATCTTAGAATAGTTTGTGGAATATTTCATTCATTCGAAAATAATTCCATTTTGATACATCACTGATGTTTCAAACATTTGTAGAAAAACACTGAAAAAGAACTTAGAATTAAAACTAACAGTTACTTTATGGAGATTTTTGGTGAATCTATTGGGGACCAAGAACGAAGATTAGTATCTATAATTGTTTCCTAAGTTTATAATTATCTTCGTGTGCAAGAGATTGATGACTCTATCTAAAGACCATGCTAAACATGAAAGCCATGAGAAAGCCAAGGCCAAATCCCTCTCTCATGGAACTTTATTCAATGGAAGATAAATTGTTGTGCGAACTCGTGGACAACTTTAAAGAAAGCATTTCTTGAGCTGTTAGAAATAACATAAACTTGCATGATTACTCCACATATTGGCTGTTGTGGAGAATCCTTTGTGTTAGATACCATAAGTTGAAAGATTTGGAAGCACACAAAAGAAAGGTGTAGTAGCTTGAGGAAGATCTAGAGGTTGGTGATGAGGAAGCCCCAATGATTTCATCTTATTATATCTCTTGCAATTATGCGGTCATGAATAATGAAGAAGTGCAACAAGAATTGTTTAAATCTAATGATATGCAAATAAGTATAGGCTACATTGATTAGAGTAATGTAAGCGACTCATCTAGTTCTATCGCCCTTTCATAACCTCAGACTCCAAGTAATGAAAGTTTACTCTTTCTTCTGCCATAAGTGATGAAAAGTTTTAGATTTTAGAATCCCTAGACTATGAAAATTTAAGTTTTATGGAAGATAGTGATAACATTGGTTTCTTGTGTGAAAATGTTGAAGGCCCTATTTTGGAATCTTTTTATTTTGAGAGCACTGCAAGAGTAAATTTTCTTAATATTACTTGTATTGAAAATATTGTTGAAATACGTTTTGGAAAAGACTCTCCATCTAAAAGTTTGGCCAAAGGGCTGAATGTGGGAATGAACTTGGAGCAAGAATATTTTTTGGTTAACGAAACATTGTAGCCTAAAGAGGAGAAAACAAATCAACCCTTGATGCCTTTTGCACAAGAATGCTCACCTACAATGACTTCAGATGTTGATACATTTTCAACTTTGGGTCATGGAACTTCAAACTTGATTGCAACCAAGAAAGAGAATTTTAGAGGTGACAATGATGAGAGATTGTAGCCCTTGGTAATGTTAGAAAGTCTTCACAATACTTTGTGTGCAGAAGAGGAAACTATGAATCAATTTTGGTTCTCACTCAACCAAGAAGATTTCAGCATGGCGCATTCTGCTATAAACTCTCTTTTAGTTGTGAATAAAGATGAAATCTTTCCAAACATGATTTCTATGGAAAATAATGATATAATTCTTGAGAATGCTGATCCAATGGATAAAGAATCTGAAAATGTTTGTGCTAGAAGTGGTATGTTTGAGAAGGACAAACAAGTGAGCATTTTAAAGGATGTGCAATACCCTTTTCAGTCATGTGTTGAAAATGAAGCTCAAAGTTTTATGTCTTTGGTTATGGATTCTCATTATTCAAAAAGATGTAATGATCAGGATATGGCACTTTCCCTTTTTCATGATAAACAAATGGTGTGTGTACCTGATAGGAGAAATGCCAAAAAAAATCAACTCCAAGGTAACATAGTTGTGCCCTATCCGAAAAATAGAAAAATAGAGGAAAAAGAAGAGTATCTAGCACAAATGGTGATTGATATCTCAACAATAAAAGGGTTGTACTTGCAGCAAATTGGATACTACTACTATCATGAACTCTATGAAAGGGAAAGACATCATATTTGCAGCTAGCCAAGTGAAGGGAAGTTTAGTATTTGGGTCAGCAAATTTGGGTATCATGTCCTAGGGATTCCAAAATGTATGCGCTACTGTATTTGATCCAGATATACATGTGATGTTTGCTATTCCATTTGGTTTTAATCATGCTATTGTTTTATATAAAAAGTTTGAAGGTGATGTGATATTCTCTTTTTGGACATTGAGATATGAATCTTTTCAGTTTGAGATTACTAATAGTGTTGAAAACTTTATGCTGGAAGACTTGGGGAATTCTAAAATTTATGATGAATTATGGATTTTTGAAGAAAGGATATACTTTTCCAAATTCTTGCAGCAGAGTTGCCAAAAATCTATTGGTGAATAGATTCATCTTCACACAAAACTTCCAAAATAACCCTTAACTGCCCCGCAATGAAGACATGAAAAGCTACCAACAGTTGGGTTGCTTTGCCATTGGATTGTGCAAGCACCCTTTGAATTTTACAAGGTACAACTCCCCGATTAGATATGCAAAAAATGAGCTTAAGAAACACTTTTAACCTAAAAGCGAAGGCTATCCTCATTATTCTTGGATGGGGGGCAAATAACTATAACATAAATGAAAAGGACCAACCTACGCATACAAAAATGGGAAACACACAGTCCTTCCACCCATATATGCATTCAAGAGAGATAAAGATAGACTAAATATTCAGACAAAGGCTATTGGATGCTCTTTTGTGCCCATTCATTTGAGTGAGGAAGACAGGCACTGGAACATCTGGAAGAGGTGGGTCGTAAGATTATGAAGCAGTGTGGAAATCTGCCACTGGCATTCAAAGCAATAGGCGCATCTCTAGCCAAGTCTAGAATGCCATTGGAGTGGGAGTCCAAGCTCCAGAAACTTCAAGGGGTTAATATTGTTGCTACAGATGTTGATGATTGGGTCATGCCTATTCTCAGGTTGAGTTACGACACCTTGTCCCTAATGCTTAAAGCCTGATTTGCTTTTCTTTCTTTCTTTCCGAAGCATGAGGAGATAAATTGTAAGTGTATGATAAATTTGTGGATTGGGGAAGGCTTTATTCTAGCAAGAGAGGGCCAGTGGGATGCGGAATGGGACTGTTTGTATCAACTTGCCAATCTTTGTTTGATTCAACTATTGGGGGAAAGAGAACTAACTAAACATTGTAGAGTTCACAATCTGCTGTTTGATCTAGCGGTACAGGTGTCAAGAGAAAATAAATGTGTTTTAGTATTGAAGAGGCCTCTAAAGATATAAGTGTTGAGTGGTGTCAAGTACTACTAGGGAAGAAAGATATAAATGATGATGACATCTGTAATGATCCCATGTTTTAGCCTTCACGTTCTCCAAAGTCTAAGTGGAGGATAAGAAGAAATTAAATTAATTTCTTATAAAGTCATTCAATTTAAAGGTGACTTTGTATTTAATTAATTTAATTATTAATTACAAGGGAGTAGCTTCTAGGGTATGTATTAATTATTGGAAGGACGAAAGCCTCCAATCATTTAATTAATTATTGCTAGGGAGGGATTTCTAGAGAATGCATTAATTATTGGAAGGAGGAAGCTTCTAGCACTTGCAATTAATTAATGTTTTAGTTCTTTCTAGAAGGGTGAAGGAATAGGATAAATAGGGGTGAGAGTCTCATTTTTTAGCATGGGATTATTGTATCGGATGATGATGACTTGCATTTGATAAGAGCTTGGATGTGTGAATCACACTCCTTTCTTTTGGCAATAGAGGACGTTCATTCTTTGTTGTAACATTCTAGACGTCATTCCTTTAGGGTTTGGCCTTTGGAATACATCTCTTTGTAATTGATTGCAGCATTCTCAACATTAAATTATAAGGGTGCCCATTACAGTGGTATCAGAGCTTCCTTGCAAAGTCTTTCATAAAGTTATAACCGGTGGGTGCCCATTACAATGGTATCAGAGCTTGCTTGCAAAGTGTTTCACGAAGTTATAACCAGTAGGTGCCCATTACAGTGGTATCAGAGCTATAAGTCCTGCCATCCTGTGGAGGTCTTATAGAGAATTTGGAACAACGAGATAAAGGGAAAAGAGTCTGACAAAATGTATACAAGTCCAGATCAAGAAAATGCAATGCTTAGATTACTTAGTTCATTAGAGGAGGGGCAACAGATGCAATAGGAGCATAATAGGCGAATGGATATGATGTTGCAACTTATGGCTAGACAGATGGGCATCAACACTGACGATTCGTATGTTGCTCCAGCACAGAAGGTAGTTGATTCTTCAGATGGGATCGAGACACCATCGGGCTATGCTATTGGTGATAGTCAGGAGTCCACATATGAAGCTTTGTCAGAGGATGGCGATGCAACAATAATGGGATTAGGAGAATGCGAGGATACTATCCTATCAGCAACCACTTCCAACCAGGAGTTTAGCAGTATGCATGCAGTTGTAGATGTGTGCTTTGATGATAGTACACCTATTATTGCTAACAAGGTGAGTGATATAGTGACAGAGTCATATTATACTATTGATCAACAAAGTGTAGATGTTCACTTTTGTGATAGTACTATGTTCAACATGGATGCCACATTGTCTTATGAAAATTTGATGTTTGAGGTTGATATTGATCACTGTCCTGAGTGGAGTTGGGCTTTGTTTTCACCATCTACAAATATTCAGTTTTGTGTTGCAGCAGTTGGGAAGAAGAGATTTCATAGATCTTATACGGAGTTACCTTTTGGTGACATTCTAACTTCTTCACCATCAGCACAAGTATTGGGTGCTAGGTTGCACGACATGTGGTTGGTTCTGATGATGTTGTTTTGTAGTTGGTATAATGTCCACAAGGATGTCACATACTACTTCAATTGGGATCCAGGAGGAGGATGAAGTTCATTATGTTACTTAATTGCTTGAGGACAAGCAATTTCAAGGAGGGCGGATTTGTAATGATCCCATCTTTTGGCCTTCACGTTCTCCAAAGTCTAAGTGGAGGATAAGAAAAAATTAAATTAATTTCTTATAAAGCCATTAAATAAATTAAAATTAAAAGGTGGCTTTATATTTAATTAATTTAATTAATTATTGTATTACAAAGGAGATGCTTCTAGAGTGTGTATTAATTATTGGAAAGGTGGAAGCCTCTAGAAGCACAATTAATTATTGCAAGAGAGGAGTTTCTAGAGAGTGCATTAATTATTGGAAGGGGGAAGCTTCTAGCACTTGCAATTAATTAATGTTTTAGTTCTTTCTAGAAAGGTGAAGGAATAGGATAAATAGGGGTGAGAGTCTCATTGTTTAGCATGGGATTATTGTATCGGATGATGATAACTTGCATTTGATAAGAGCATGGATGTGTGAATCACACTCTTTTTTGGAAATAGGGGACGTTCATTCTCTGTTGTAACATTCTAGACGTCATTCCCTTAGGGTTTGGCCTTTGGAATACCTCTCTTTGTACTTGATTGTAGATTTTTAGAATTAATATAATTTTAGCAGTTGGTTCAGCTTTTGGGCATTCCTGGGTGTCCATTATAGGGGAAGATTTGTAATGATCCCATATTTTAGCCTTCACATTCTCTAAAGTCTAAGTGAAGGATAAGAAGAAATTAAATTAATTTCTTATAAAGTCATTCAATTTAAAGGTGACTTTGTATTTAATTAATTTAATTATTAATTACAAGGGAGTAGCTTCTAGGGTATGTATTAATTATTGGAAGGACGGAAGCCTCTCGTCATTTAATTAATTATTGCTAGGGAATAGGATAAATAGGGGTGAGAGTCTCATTGTTTAGCATGGGATTATTGTATCGGATGATGATGACTTGCATTTGATAAGAGCTTGGATGTGTGAATCACACTCCTTTCTTTTGGCAATAGAGGACGTTCATTCTTTGTTCTAGACGTCATTCCTTTAGGGTTTGGCCTTTGGAATATATCTCTTTGTAATTGATTGCAGCATTCTCAGCATTAAATTATAAGGGTGCCCATTACAGTGGTATTAGAGCTTCCTTGCAAAGTCTTTCATAAAGTTATAACCGGTGGGTAACCATTACAGTGGTATTAGAACTTGCTTGCAAAGTGTTTCACGAAGTTATAACCAGTAGGTGCCCATTACAACATCTCAAGGAGACGCCTTGTTTGTCTGCACACATTCTTTCTGTCTCAAAATTGGCAGATCACAAAC
Organism: Cupressus sempervirens; assembly: GCA_028749045.1. Taxonomy (NCBI): domain Eukaryota; kingdom Viridiplantae; phylum Streptophyta; class Pinopsida; order Cupressales; family Cupressaceae; genus Cupressus; species Cupressus sempervirens. The sequence continues at coordinate 459,899,496 of CM053786.1, read as the reverse complement.
ATTTCAACAGACTTGTTTATCGCCATGAGAGGACTGCGTGTTCTCGATTTGAGTGGGACATAAATCTCTGCATTGCATGAAAATGTTGGAAAGCTGAAACTCCTCAAAGTGTTGAACTTGTATGATACATATATTGTGGAGGTGCTAGAGTGTGTGAGACATCTGAAAGTCTCTTGTTTCTTGCCCTGCCTTTGACATGTGAGAGATTACCAACATGGATCAATGAAGTGAAATCCCTTGAGCATTTAGATTGCATGGGTGTTCATGGTCGAATGCCAAGGGGAATATTAGAGTTGGTCTCATTGAGAACACTACGATTAGGTAGGCTAGATCTGTCCATTGAAGAGGGTGAATTCATGAGGTGGGATGATTTTGGCAATATGACTCAGCTTCAGGAACTTTAAATTTAGGTGTAACTAATGAAATGGGTTTGAAAGGGATGGAGGAAGGGTTACTTGCACAATTGGTGATGATGCGTTATCTAGATATCAGATATTGGAATGATAGAGGAGATATTTTAGAGCTTCTAGAGAAGATTGGAGCAATGAAGAATCTAGAGAGGCTTCAGCTATGTGGGTTCTCAGTGCTAGGTTGTTTATGCGCTTTGATTAATTTAAGGGAACTCATGTTATGGTATTGTCATTACAGTGAATATCTGGAGTTGCAAATAATGGCCAACCTAGTGAAGTTGGAGTTGTTTGAGAATGATAGGTGTAGAGAACTACCCAGGGCGTTTGGAAAAGCTGGTGCATTTCCACAACTTTGATTTTTGGAAATTAGTGTGTTGAGGGAATTAGAGGAGTTCTCAGAATTGGAAGAGGAGGCAATGGAATGTCTCGAGGAGTTTTGACTAGTTAACTGTCCAAAAGTGAAGAAAGTGGGAGAGGGATTCGAGCAGTTGAAAAGATTCAAGTTCTTCAATTATTACAAGTCAGGATTGTTGGAGTAAAGTCAATTTCATCAATATCTACATTACTACTGCATGTAGTCTTGAATTATAAGGGCTTGTTTGATTCATGGAAGATGAACAAGTTGGATTTTTCATAATCTTGATTTGAATTTGTTTTTTTCGTTTATTTCAAAATTGGCAAAATAGAATTACGATACCAAACTTCTAATTTTGTTAGGGTATCAAATTTCCCACTAGCAACTAGGCATTTGTTGGTAAACAGATACGTCTTCACACAAAACTTCCAAAAAACCCTTATTTGCCCAATAATGAAGATACAAAAAGCTACCAATAGTCGGGTTGCTTTGCCATTGGATTGTGCAAATGCCATCTAAATTTTATAGGGTACAACTCCCCGATTAGATATGCAAAGAATGAGATTAAGAAATGCTTTTAGCCGGAAAGTGAAGGCTACCCTCACTATTCTTGGATAGGGGGAAATAACTATAACATAAACAAAAGGAACAACCTGCACATACGACAATGGGAAACACACAGTCCTTCCACCTGCAAATGTATTCAAGAGAGATAAAGATAGACTAACTATATAAAATCTGCACAATATATGAACCCAGCAATAGAAAGCAAATCCACAACTCAATCTTGATTCAAGGATAAATGAACAAATATTAATCCAAAGCATAAAATATTTGAATAGTTTGTAGAATGTTTCATTCATTCAGAAATCATTCCATTTTGATACATCACTAATGATACAAACATTTGCAGAAAAAGACTGAAAAAGAACTCTGAATTAAAACTAACAGTTAATTTATGGAGATTTTTGGTGACTCTATTGGGGACTGGGATCGAAGATCAATATTTATAATTGCTTCCTCAGTTTTATGATTATCTCTGTTTACATGAGATTAGCGACTCTGTATAAAGACCATGTTGAACATGAAAGCCATGAGAAAGCTGAGGCCAAATCCCTCTCTCATGGAACTTTATTTAATGGAGGATAAAGTGTTGCACAAGTTTGTGGACAACTTTAAAGAGAGCATTTCTTGAGCTGTCAGAAATAACATAAACTTGCATGATGACTCTACATCTTAGCTGTTGTGTAGAAACCTTTATGTTAGATACCATAAGTTGAAAGATTTGGAAATGCACAAAAGAAAGGTGCAGTAGCTTGAGGGAGATCTAGAGGTTGGTGATGAGGAAGCCCCAATGATTTCATCTTATTATATCTCCTTCAATTATGTAGTCATGAATAATGAAGAAGTGCAACAAGAATTGCCCTAATCTCATTATATGCAAATAAGAACAGGCTACATTGATCAAAATAATGTAAGTATGGTGAATTTAAATGTAAGTGACTCATCTGGTTTTGTCACCCTTTCAGAATCTCAAACTCCAAGTAATGAAAGTTTTACTCTTTCTACTGCCATAAGCAATTAAAAGTTTTAGATTTTAGAATCCCTAGAATATGAAGCTTTTAGTTTTATGGAAGATAGCGATAACATTGGTTTCTTGTGTGAAAATGTTGAAGAAAGCCCTACTCTAGAATCTTTTTATTTTGAGAGCACTACAGTAGTAAATTCTCTTTGTAATACTTGTATTGAAAATGGTGCCAAAATACGTTTTGGAAAAGACTCTCCTTCATCTGAAAGTTTGGCCAAAGGGCTGAATGTAGGAATGAACTTGGAGCAAGAATTCTTTTTGGTTAATGAAATGTTGCAGCCTAAAGAGGAGAAAACAAATCAACCCTTGATGCCTTTTGTGCAAGAATACTCTCCTACAATGACTTCAAATGTTGATACATTTTCAACTTTGGGTCATGGAACTTCAGACTTGATTGCAGCCAAGAAAGATAATTTTGGAGATGACAATGATGAGAGATTGCAGCCCTTGGTAATGTTAGAAAGTCTATACTTCATGTGCGAAAGAGGAAATTATGAATCAGTTTTTGTTCCCACTCAACCAAGAAGATTTCAGCATGGCCATTTTGGTAAAAATTCTCTTTTAGTTGTGAATAACGATGAAATCTTTTTAAACATGATTTCTATGGAAAATAATGATATAGTGCTTGAGAATTCTGATCTAATGGACAAAGAATCCAAAAATGTCTATGCGAAAAGTGGTATGTTTGAGAAGGACAAACTAGTGAGTGTTTTAAAGATGTGCAATACCCTTTTCAGTCATGTGTTGAAAATGAAGTTCAATGCTTTAATGTCTTTTGTTAAGGATTCTCATTATTCAAAAAGATGTAATGATCAGGATATGGCACTTTCCCTTTTTCATGATGAACTAATGGTGTGTGTACCTAATAGGAGGAATGCTGGAAACAAATTCAACTCCAAGATAACATAGTTGTGCCCTATCTGAAAAATAGAAAAATGGAGGAAAAAGAAGAGTATCCAGCACAAATGGTGATTGATGTCTCAATCATAAAAGGGTTGTACTTGCAACAAATTGGATACTATTGATGTCCTGAACTCTACAAAAGGGAAAGACATCAAATTTGCAGTTGGCCAAGTGAAGAGAAGTTCAGTATTTGGGTCAGTAAATTGGGCATCTTACAGTGTGTGTCCTGGGGATTCCAAAATGTATGTGTTGTTCTATTTGATCCAGGTATACATGTGATGTGTGCTATTCCATTTGGTTTTGATAATGCTACTATTTTATATAAACAGTTTGAAGGTGATGTGATATTCTCTTTTCAGATGTTGAGATATGAACCTTTTCAGTTTGAGATTACTAATGGTGTTGAGAACTTTATGCTGGAAGACTTGGGGAATTCTAAAATTTATGATGAATTATGGCTTTTTGAAGAAAGCATATACTTTTCCAAATTCTTGCAGCAGAGTCACCATGAATATGTTGGTAAATATATTCATCTTAACACAAAACTTCTGAAATAACTCTTATTTGCCCAGCAATGAAGACACAAAAATCTACCAACAATTGAGTTACTTTTCCATTGGATTGTGCAAGCACCCTCTGAATTTTACATGGTACAACTCCATAATTAGATATGCAAAGAATGAGATTAAGAAATGCTTTTAACTTGAAAGTGAAGGCTACCCTCACTATTCATAGCATCAAGGCCCCTCACAAAAGAAAATCATCTATGGAGAAAACTTTTATAACCTCTATTGAAGGAGGAACCCCCATAAAAAGGACCAAGAAGGAACCTACTTCCAAAATAAAAACCAAAACACCCATAAGATGAAGTGATAGAATAAAATAAAATCTCCCTAAAGACACCCCTATTCAACAAGCCCCAATTGTTGATATAGAATCCTCTGAATCCATAGAGTAGACGATGGGGGATGTTTTAATGGTAGGTAATGTTGAACAAGAGGGATTTTCTATTCTATGGGAGTAATGAAAGGATGTGAGGATGTACTTATGGAAGACAAAATTGAATAAGGAGATCTATTTCAACCTAGGAATGAGGAGGAAAGTGATCCAACATTTGTTGATGACTATGTTGATGAAGAAAAAAGGAGCCTGTATAGGAGGAATTCCTTAAAGATACTTTTGTTAATATTATTAAAGAAGTCATCCCTATAGTTGAAAATTATTTTGACAATAACAATGAAAATAACATTCAAAATATGGATGACCAATATCAATTAGTTGCATCTTCCTGATAGATAGGAGAAGTAAATACACAAACTATCATAGTCGTATGGACATCACAGTTATTTGATGAGATGTGGTACAAAAATATACTAATAAATGATGAAGAAGGAAATATGTCCATTTATAATCAAGATCTTGAATTACCACTTGCTCTATCCACTACTCTAGCTATAGGATTGAATCTTTACCAAGATACATTAATGCAAAAGACTTTGTGGAAAATGGAGAAAGAAGGTTTTTTACAACTAATTGATGACCAATATCAAGAGTTGTGAGAAAAGGAAGAGGAAGTTGAAATGTTGAAGGAGAAAATCACACAAATTACTTTTGTTTTGCCCAAGTTAATGAAATGTTGACTACTAGCAAGAGTATATGCCTTGTAACTAATGGAGCAATTTCTTAATTCAAAGTTTACAAGGATATTTCAAGGATTGATCCTTCTCTTGAGACTCATCATGATTTTTATTCTGCATTTTATGCTTCTTCACCCCCCTCAAAAATCCAATGTGTGAATTATATCTTCATAATTATGTTGTTCCACATGATTCTGGTTGGAATCCGATTTTGCATGTGGCAGATATCCAATTAAGAGATTTATGTCTTAAATTCAAAAAAAAAAAAAAAGGACAAAAAAAAGAATAACCCTACTGACATGAAAAATGGACACACAATTGACCTAAAGAGAAGAAGCTAGTGATGCTCAGAAAACGTATTATGACTTGTTGAAACTTGTTACAGGGAAACCAAGAGCAAAAATTAAACCATTAAGGGAAGAAGCCTAGAAAGAATTGGACAAATGGTAGTAAATGAAGGAAAATTGGTGTTGGAAGAAATAATACAGTGATGAAATGGTCTTTTTAATGGTTTGAAGAGAGTTGAACCACACTCCCCTTAGAAATACATAGTTGCTTCTCATAGGGCTCTATGGTACATCATGTTGAGTAGATCCAAACAACAACATTGTTTGCCCCTAAAGTTCCATCTACCACTTGTATAACCTTTTATTAAAATGGAAGATAATACAAACTTCCATGATATGGAAGAATAGGTGGAATGATGAGAGAAGTTGCAAAAGGGTAAATTTTATTACTAGAGACTAGCCAAGGGAGGAACAAGTTAAGAGTTCCACATCAAATTCCAGGATGAATGCTAGGATTAGAAACTTCTCAATTGCTAGAAGGCCAAAAAGAAACTAAGGTAGGGGAATGAGAGGTCATTTTATGAGCTAATCTTGTATGATTTTCTAATACTGATAACCTAGAACTTGACTCTTTAACTTGGTATCATAAGGACTCTCTTAAGAATATTATAGGTTTAAAGTACTTAAAAGTATATTTTTGTGGTGTATGAAAATTAGGAAGAAGTCTTCTCATTGTAAATGAAATCCATGATGAAATTGATTACTTTTATATTATTCATGTGTCTATGAATGATTGAAGTGTGAATCGATTCTTACAACCATATGAGTTCTTTTCCTGCATAAATGGGTGCAATGCACAGTTATTTTTATTAAGATGAATTTATGAATTTTATGCGTAATAAATGAAGTATGTTTTTGTGCTACTAACTCTCAATTTTAGTACCAAGTCAATCATTCGGGGATATAAAGGAAAATAAGCAATAACTAGTTTAAAGGCATCTGACACCACAAGATCTATGGACTTGTTCAAAAGTCATAAAGAGAGTGGAGGACCAACTATCATAAATAGGCAGTCTACTCATTGTTGATTGTGAATAAATTAACATGGAAGTATTCTAGGCTGGTAGAAAATCTAGTTGGGGACCAACCTATATTTTCTCCCTTGCACTTAATGTAAGGACTTATTCTTTTTTATTGTGGGATATGGATGAGCAAATTCAAGAGGGATGAGCCCAACTTAAACCTACGAACATCCCCTACTTAGAGTTACACATTGAAGAAACATAAAAATTAAATGAACAAAAGAAAACCAAAGACTAGATTCCACCCAACCATATTGATGTTATCAATTAACTTTCATAAAAGAAATCCTAACATGTCCAACTGTGAGGCCTTCTCGGATGCGGCCATATACAATGAATTATGAAATCAAGTCCAAGCTAGCATTCTATATTCTTCTCTAGGATTTTCCAATGATATATCTTACTAATTATGTGGAATTATGATTTCTATATCAACACAAGCTCCTTATAGAGCTAGCTATGCCACAGGTCAGCTAGTCAAGCAATTAATTACATTATAGGTCCAACCTTGGAAGAGTAAACCAAAACTATAGAAAATATGAACAATACTTGACACTAATTTATATTTAGGTCCACACTTGACCCAGGAACATGTGCCTAACTTAGCAAGATCCCATTTCATCATATAGAACTTCACAAGATGAAAAACTCCACATTTTATGCAAAATTGGCCGAAAATTTATACCTGAGGAAACCAATGATATCTCCCAACTCCAGACAAGTTAAGACTTGCATTCTTAGATGTAGGTAGTATTTTAGGTCCTCTTTAAGACCCTAACTTTGCAAAGGCTAATTCATTAAATATGAATGGCTACATGATGTGAAAATATCATTCAAAAAATAGAAAATACAGCTCCAACAACAAGGTAAAACAACTCTAACTTCAACATGATCCATCTAATCCTTATGCGCTCATAGGAGAAGATTCAAAAACATGTCTCAAACACACCCCCAACTTTGAAAAACATAAGATTAATGAAATCTTTTATCATCGCTACTTTTCTTTGATGCAAGATTGCTTAAAGCCCCAAGATGCTCCTACTTCAAACACCCGAGGTTAATAAGAACTAATGTCCTCATCAAGAATTTCTTATGACCTAGTGAGATCAAACATGTCCACTTCAGCTTGAGTTATCCACGAATTATCTTCAATTGGTTTATGCTGCCACTAAACAAGGTGTTCCAAATAATCTTTTCCTCTGGTGTTTTTTCTTATCTTGGTATCCAAAATTCTTTCAATGCCTTGAACTTGCTTCTTAGGATAATTTAGTTTACCAACTTCTTCATGATTTGATTCATGGTACTCATATATGTCTGCAATGTTGAAGATAGGTGAAATATCCATATCATTTGGTAATTTAATCTCAAAAGCATTACAACTTCCAAATTTCTTCAAAATTTTACAAGGCCCAAACTTCTTCATTTTCAGCTTGATGCAAGTTCTTCCTCAAGTAAACCGTTACTTCATCACCAACTTCAAAAGATTTATGTCTTCTTTTCTAATTCATTCATTTCTTGTATACCGTATTATTGTTGTTCAAGTTATATTTGATGTCTTGATGTAATTTCTTCATGAAATCAACAAATCTTTAGCCTCAACACTCTTATTTATTTTTATGATCAAGACTCTGAATTCTGTAGTTCCCTTCGGATGAAATCCAGTAACAATCTCAAATGGTGTTTTCTTAGTACTTCTATTCACATAATTATTATATGCAAACTTAGCTTGTGCCAAAAGTAAATCCCAATTAGTAGGCTTATCTCCAACCAAACATCTCAACAAGTTACCCATACTTCTGTTCACAACTTTAGTTTGTCCATCTGTTTGAGGGTGAGATGTAGAACTAAACTTCAACTCCATATTTAGCTTCTTCCAAAGTGTCTTTCAAAAATAACCAGTAAACTTAATATCTCTGTCTGAAATAATAGATTTAGGCAAACCATGAAATCTTACCACTTCCTTGAAGAATAACTCAACTACATGTAATGCATTAGATGTTTTCTTACAAGGTACAAAATAAGCCATCTTTGAAAATATGTCAACCACGACAAAGATAGAATCATTACCCCTCTCAGTTCTAGGTAAACCAAGAACAAAGTCCATATTGATATCTTCCCAAGGCTTCTCAGGTATAGGCAAAGGTGAATACAATCCCAAATTTTGACTAGTTATGTTTGTTGTTTGACAAATTCTACAACTTCTTACCATCTTTTGCACATCCTTATAAATCTATCGCCAAAAGTATCTCTCTAAAATCAGTTTCAATGTCTTATCAATTCCAAAATGTCCATCAAGTCCACCACTATGTTTCTTCTTCATTATGTTTTCTCTTGTAGATCCTCTAGGAATGCATAATTGAATTCCTTTAAACAACATGTCTTCCTGGATGAAATAATCAACTCACTTATTACTCATCATTTGTTCTTTACAAGCTTTCCAAGGTTCTGCAAAATCAAGATTAGTCTCATATAAATGCTTCAAAAGATCAAAGCCAAGTACCTCAACTCTCATCTCTATTAGAAAATTTATTCTTTGGCACAAGGCATCAACAACTTTATTCAACTATCCACTTTTGTGCTTCAATGAAAAGGAAAAATTATACAAGAACTCAACCCACTTCATATGTCTCTAATTCAACTTATGTTGGCTTCCCAAATATTGCAAAGCTTTATGGTCAGTATACACCACAAAATTCTTAGGTATCAAATAACGTCTCTACTTCTTCAAAGCTTGAACAATAGCATAGAATTCTTGATCATAAACTAAATATTTTCCCTTAGCATCATTCAACTTCTCACTAAAGAAAGCTACAAGTCTTCCTTCTTGACTCAAAATAGCTCCAATTGTGCTTCCACTAGCATCACATTCAACTTGAAAAACTTTACTAAAATGAGGCAAGGCAAGTGTAGGAAATTATACAATCTTTTGTTTCAATGTTTCAAAACTTCTTTGTGCTCCATGTGTCCATTTGAAATCCTTTTTATCTCCTCTTATAGTTTCAAAAGTATCTCTCTGAAAGTAGTTTCACTGTCTTATCAATCCCAAAATGTCTAACAAGTCCACAATTATGTTTTCTCTCATAGATCCTCTAGGTATGCATAACTAAATTCTTTTAAACAATATGTCTTCTTTAATGGAATAATTAGCCCACTTATCACTTACTATTTGTTCTTTACAATCTTTCCAAGGTTCTGCAAAATTAAGATCAATCTCATATAAATTCTTCAAATCATCAAAACCAAGTACTTGAACTCTCATCTCTATCAACAAATTTCTTCTTCGGCTCCAAGCATCAACAACTTTATTCAACTGTCCACTTTTATGCTTCAATGAAAAGGAAAAACTCTACAAAAACTCAACCCACTTCATATGTCTCTAATTCAACTTATGCTGACTTCCCAAATATTGCAAAGCTTTATGGTCAGTATACAACACAAAATCTTTAGGCATTAAATAATGTCACTATTTCTTTAAAGGTTGAACAATAGCATAGAATTCCTGATCATGAACCAAATTTTTTCTCTTAGAATCATTCAACTTCTTACTAAAGAAAGCTATAGGTCTTCCTTCTTGACTCAAAACAACTCCAATTGTACTTCCACTAGCATCACATTCAACTTGAAAAACTTTACTAAAATTAGGCAAGACAAGTGTCGGCAATTTTGTTGTCATTTGTTTCAATGTTTCAAAACCTCTTTGCGCTCCATGTGTCCATTTGAAATCATTTTTATCTCCTCTCATAGTTTTAGTCATTGCATTATAAATAGAACTAAATTTTTTGATAAACTTTCTATAAAAACTTGTTAATCCATGAAATGATCTTACCTCTCCAACATTTTCTGGTGTAAGCCAATCAAGAATAACTATCACCTTTTCAAGTTCCATCTTCAATCCATAGCTGAAATTACAAAACCAAGGTATACAATTTCCTCCTTCACGAATGAACATTTCTTCAAATTAATCAACAACTTTTCTTCCTTTAATTTCTACAATACTTTTCTGATATGTTCAAGATGCTCTTCATTACTCTTATTGAATGTCAAAATTTCATCAAGATATACAATCACAAATTTACCCAAAAAAATCTTTAGAACTTCATTCATCAGCCTCATGAAAGAACTAGGTACATTAGTCAAACCAAACGACATAACCAACAATTCATACAATCTCTAATTAGTCTTAAAAACAGTTTTCCATTCATCTCCTTCTCTAATTCTAATCTAATGATAGTCACTCTTCAAATCAATCTTTGTAAAATACTTTGCTCCACTCAAATTATCCATTATGTCATCCGTCCTAGGCAATGGAAATTTGTACTTCATTGTTATCTTGTTTATAGCTCTTGAGTAAGTGCACATCCTCCATTCTCCACTCTTTTAAGTGCTAACACAATAGGTATTGCACAAGGACTAAAATTTTCTCTAATCATACCTTTCTCAAGTAATTCTTGCACTTGTCTATTCAGCTCAATCTTTTCATCAGGTGTCAACCTGTGTGGTGCTTTATTAGGAAAACTAACTCTAGGTATCAAATCCATACAATGACTTATACTTCTCATAGGAGACAAACCATTAGGTACATTATCATAAATGATGTCATGAAATTCAATCAATAAAGGTTCAATCTTAGGTGCATGTTCTAATTCATCTTGTTTCTCAACCTTTCTAGGAATCAAAGCATAACAAACATTTTGTTCTTTCATTTCTTTTGCGAACTTATAACCCTCTACCAAATATACTTTGATTGTAGTACAGTGACTTTCATCAAACTTTTCCATCAAAGGCAACAATATTTGTTTCTTTCCTTCCACCAAAATAGTATACCAATTCAATCTACCATCATGCAAAGCTTTTCTATCATACTACCAAGGTCTACCCAAAAGAATATGACAACAATCCATAAGCATAATATCACACAAGAATTCATCATGATAATTCCCAATTTTATAATTTGACAAGGCATTTTTCACTTACAAGTAATTTATGCTCCTTCTGGATCCAAGCAACATGGTAAGGCTTAGGATGCGTTAACCAACTCTTCATATGCCAAATTATCTAAACATTGACTATTAATGATTACTTCGCAACATTTTCCAGCGATCTTACATATGGTTTTGAACAAACTTATTGTCAAAATATGTTCCTCATCATCTTTTTCATTCCACAAGATCCTTCTTGATATTAGGTTCTCATCAATTTTAGGTTCACTAGGTGTTTCAACAACTTCTTCATAGGCTAAAGTATTTTTTCTATTATTTTTTCTATTACCTCCAATCTTCTTTCCAGAGTTAGTACATTCAAAGGCCCTATGTTCTTCTTCACCACATTTGTAACAAGTACCCCTGAACCAAGTTCTCTCTTCTCTTTTTCCAATATTACTATTCCTATAGTAACTGTACATGGCATGAATGCGTATTCATGAAACTTTAGTGTAGAATGCAGATAGACTAATGATGAACTAGACTAGACCCAAGATATCATCATCAGAATGTAATCTCTACAAATGTCTCATGTTTCCCTAACTACAACAACTAAAATAACTCTCAGACCAACATCTTAGTGATAGTTCTAGAATGGGAGTATGCTAAAAATGCAGATCTACAAGAATGCATGCAAGATCTATGACTATAATGTAGATTATATTCTATCAAAATTGGTATGCAACAAGCTAACATGCAATAAATGATGCTAAATAACATAAAAGCAATACTAAAATGCCATGAACTTGCTAAATGATAGTGCTAAAATGATGAATCAAAATGTGCCTATAGTGCAGATGCCTAAAACTTGGTTCCTTTGCCTCTTGAATTTCCCTCTATTTATAGGATTTCAGAAGGGTTTGGGGTAAGAATTAGGATTTTCACTTTTGACTGGTGGGTCAAAGTGAAATTGAAAATATCTCATAAGAGACTAGGAGGAAGAGTCCAATAGTCTTGATTTTGAGCATATTTCTAATTCTTTTAAAATGAAAAAAGGAGATTTTCAATTTTGTTAGGATAAATGATTTTTTGTTTTTGTTTTAACAAATGTCTTATTTATTTTCAACACTTGTCTTTTTCCTCCTTTTTTGAATTTCATTTTATGAATTTGAATTATTTTTCTCCTCTTTTAAAGTCGATTTCAGTCTTGTCAATTTGATAGATAATTAATGACCTGATGTGATTTTTGATTTGAAAGCCTATTGTATTTCTTTTGATTTTCTCTTTAATTTGCATTGATTGATCAAAATTGCATGATTTAGGTCTTCGCCAATTTTTGGGTGTCTACAAATGCCCCTCTTAGAGCTAATATGCGAAGCATATTATTTCAAAGATTGTCTTGATTTTTTGATTTTAGGTCAACTTCTGATGATTGGATGTCTATTCGATGATATTTTGACATTTCACCTTCATCATGGTGTCTACTTGTTGATGGTTTGATATCTAATCATTGATGATTTGATGTTTTGATTTTGGTTGATTTGATGATTTGATTGCGGTGTTGATTTGGTGTTGTGATGTTTTTGTTTAGATACCCTAGTTTTGGTAGTTTTGATATTTGAATTTTTTGGCTCGGGTAGGCCATTTTTTATTTTTCAAAATTTTTTGATGACCCAACTTGAATGCCCCAGTTTGATACGGATATAATGCCCCCTTAGAAATGAAACTGGAAGAAAATATGGGAGTGCAAAAGTTAATTAGGTTCCAATTTTATTTTAGAAATGTTAGAAATTTGATAGGAAAGGATGTTTGATATGATACCTGATTCATGAGAGAGAGAAAAAGATTTGAATGGTGGGTAGATAGGATGAAGGAGTAATATAAATGCCCCTTAGGGGGGTTAAATAGGTCAAAAAGACCTTTTACCCTTGTCATTTTCACACTTCCCTTTTGCATTTGGTGATTTGGAGCGCTAATTTAGTAAGGATGGTGGTCCCTTTACGAGAGCATAGATTCAAGAGGGGTCGTCAGTATGAGCGTCCAACAAACTATGGTGCCCTGGTAGGTTGTCAAGATTTGCCCTTTTTGAGATATTTGCATTTGTACCTGTGTTTTGGGATTTTTGCACGAATTTTTATGGTAAATGTGGTAATTTTAGTCTTTTAGCACATTTATATGTTCTTTTAGTGCATATGCATTCTTTTAGCACATTTGAGTAATGTTTTAGCGCATGCGTAGGGTGAATCAACACATATAAAACCTTGATTATTAGGCGAATGAGCATACAGGGGTTTTAAAGGTGCATTTAAAAGTTTTAGCGCATTTGAGCACTTTTATAGCACATATGTTATATATTTGAATGCTTTTGCACTAAATAACACTTATTCCCCATTAAATGGTGCATATGACCATTTTATTAGCACATATACACTCTATGTCGCATATGATGTATAAAAGAGCACTTTCGAATGTTAAAGTAACACATTTGTTTATTTTAACACACTGAATTGATTCAGTAGTGCATATGTCCTAAGAAATAATGCAAAAGAGTAGTGGAGTGCAAAAAATGGGTGTAGGGCCTCCGTTGAGTGTAAGATAATGCAAAAGGTTAGATTTAAGTTTGTCAGCCAAGAATCACTAGAATAAGTAAACAACAATAATCAGGTATTCGTGAAGTGATGTTGTAGGATCAATCTAATAATAGATAGGTGATGCCCTAGCTCAGGATACAGAGTAGGGAAGACAAGTAGGTCTAACTTAGGATAGAGAAAGATGAGCAATAGGTCCAAGATAGAACCAGTTGCTAGGTAGCTAGATATAAATATGAGACTAATTTCTGATGATCACCTAGTGACGAAATTTGATGTTTTTGTTTGTCTTGATGAAAAATAGGTGCATGGGAAAAAGCTTTTGGTACAAGGACTATATCTGTGGTCCTTAGAGGCAGTAGGCCACTTGATGGGCGCAAACTACCAAGTGATAGATAGATGTGGGTTGACATATTTGTTATAGATGCCCCAGTTCCAAGTGAATAGGGGACTACTGACAACTGTGGCTGAGCAATGGTACTCAGACCACAACACCTTTCATTTGCTGATGGGGGAGATGACAGTGACTCCCGAGCATGTATACAGGATATTTCTGATCCTAACTATAGGGGATCTGGTTTATTATGATCAGACTGTCAATGGTGCTACATTTTGGGAATTATTTGGAGATGACAATATTGGGGATGACAACATGTCCCAGTTTTAGATGTTACAGTATGAGGCATTGCCGACAATTTTGTCAGGATAGGGGAATTTTTGTTGCTAGACCGTTGAGGGAAAGGGTGTCCAATTGGATGGGGCCAACCGATACAGGATATGATCGATGAGCCATAAAGATATGCATGGGGTAGCTATATTTTAGCCTGCTTATATCATGATTTACGTCAGGTTGTGTATTCTGATGTGTCATTGTTGTTAGCAGGGATGGTTTTGTTACAGTTGTGGACATGGGAGTATTTTCCCATTACTCATCCAATGTGTGTGCACCAGTGACCTCAGGGTATGCCATTCATGTATACCTATTCTAGTTTGATCATGTAGCCTGATTTGGGAAAGACAAAGTATTGGTGACTGATTTTGGATGATGTTGATGAGGTCGTGTGGAGACCTTATAGGTTCATAGAGCCGTGGGTAGATGATGATGATGAGATGGTATATTTATTTAGCCTGAGGTATTTGCTTGGTCAGATTCCTATCGTGATAGAGCAATTTTGTTTCAGGCAGGTGGTGAGACAGTTTGGTTGGTGAAAGGGCATGCCATAGGGGACAACACATTATGCCCAGGTATAGTCAAAGAGGGCAGTGTGGGGGCCAACTCTAGAGTATGAGGCCTATCTAGAGGCCTTCTTGCAGATAATAGACATGCCACAACCATGGGCGTTGTGAGATGGGGTGGCAGATGTAGGGATGGAGGGGGATTATGCATGGTGGTTTTGGGATCATCCCTTCCCCAGATACACAAATCTAGCCAAGCCTATTCTGGGGATTGATGAGCCGTTGAGCAAGGGAGAGGATGATGATGATGAGGGTGGTCTGAGGAGAGGCAGAGGGAGACGATAGGCCAAAGGCAGGGTGAGAGGTATGGGTAGATCACAGGGGAGGCAAGGTCGGGTAGTCGTGGTATTACCACAGAGGGGAGTGGTATGAGGCCCAGTGTAGGAACTGATGGATGCAGGGAGGGTCAAGGGGATCCAAGGCTAGGGTGGTGCATGGGTGAGAGGAGGGATGGTTGGTAGAGTGATGGTTGGTCAGCAAGACAGAGGGGTGGAGTAGGCTAGAGCAGAGCAGGTGAGGGCTAGGTTGCCAGAGGATGTGCAATTTGTCCCATAATAGAGGCCATGGGTGCAGGTTTCAACCAGAGATCCACTGGGTGCACAACCATAGGGACAACAATAGGTGTTACCAGAGGCACAACCACAAGTACAACATCCGGTACCACCAAAGGCACAACCACCACTAGAGAGGCCAAGGGGTTCGACGGATTTGGAGACTCAGATGAGTGCAATAGAGGCTTGGATGGGTGAGGTGTTGAGCACCCTACAAACATTTATAGCTATGATGACACCAGGGTTGCCACTGCCACCACCGCCATTGAGGACAAATGGGGCATCATCGAGTTAGACTGTTATGATTGGACAGATTACACTGTCAACAGATATGATAGAGCAGGTGTCCCGAGAGGGGACAAGTGCCCCCAGTGAGCAAGGACCGACGAATCAGGCACCGACTCATGGATGAGTGTATATTATGTGTTGTGATTGTATGCCTCATTATGTATGATTATTCTTTTGACGTTCATTTGATATTTACACTGATGTACTTTTGGATGTTCATATGGATAGACATTTATGACTTATTGACGTTTATGTTATGTGATCATTTGGATGTTCTCGGTGGTCCAGTTCATTTGATATTCATGTGATTTTGGCCTATTGATGGATTGTTTGATTGTGATGTTGCTTTATGAGATATTCAACCTTTTAGATGTTTTAGATGTGTGCACTTGTTATATCATGGACTTATGTGTGCATTTGATTGTTGGATTTGATGGATATGGTAGCAGTACATGCAGATGTGTATATATATGTGAATGATTAATGTATATGGCATAGGGATAAGGATTTAGAATAGATGGTATGTCCCTAATAATGTAATGAAAAGGTGATGTGATACTATGAATGTAATGACATGAAATGAAATGTGGTAAAATAAAATGTGATGTGATGAATTCAATGACATGTAACAAAATGGAATATAATGAAGCATTACATGATGTAATGTGATGTAATAAAATGATTTGTAATGTAATGCAATGAAATGGATTGTGAAAATAAATTGTAGTGAGATGAATGGGGTGGTAATGAAATGTGATGAAATGTGGAAAAGAAATGATGTATGATGAAATGCAATGTGATTCAATGAAATGAAATAAAGTAAAATGAGATAGGCAATGAAATGGAATGAAATATCTAATGAACGAAATGATATATGATGAGATGATAGGTAATGAAATGGAATGGAATGTCTCATAAACAAAATGATATAGGATGACATGATAGGTAATGAAATGAAATGATAGGTAAAGTGTTAGTTTGTGGTGACTGATCAGGAAAGTATTGTACATACTTCATAAATTCTTTGGGGAAAAAAAAAAGTGGGCCCTAGTTTATCGGGATTTTGGGCCAACATGTAATTATTAATTATAACCCTAAAGCGGTTTAATACTTGTATAAAAAGGGCTTAAGGTTAGGGACTATTTCATAAGGTGATACAAAATTGGTTCTTGCAGCGATATTGAGCTGTAAGGGATTACAAATTGTAATCAAGTTGTAATCATTGGATCATAAAATATTGGACTTGTTGTTTGGTGGATGTAGCCCAGGGTTTGGGTGAGCCACATTAAATCTTGGTGTATTGTGTTCTTTTTTGTGTGATCTATTATTTTTTGATATTGGTTATGTTTGCATGTAATTGTTATTTTTGTCTATGGTTTTATCCTAACATAAGGGAAGGAAACGAAATGACTAATGAAAAAATTGATATGTGATGAAATGGAATAAAATGAAATAGGTAAGGAAGGAGAATGAAATGCAATGAGTAATGAAATGGAATAGGTAACGAAATGAAATGAAATGTCTAATGAAAGATATGATATGTGATAAAATGAAATGAAATAGGTAATGAAATGTCTAATGAATAAAATGATATATGATGAAATGAAATGAAATAGGTAATTAAATGGAATGAAATGTCTAATGAAAGAAATGATATGTGATAAAATGAAATGAAATAGGTAATGAAATGTTTAATGAACAAAATGATATATGATGAAATGACATGAAATAGGTAATGAAATGGGATGAAATGTCTAATGAAAGAAATGATATGTGATAAAATGATCAAAGCTATTGTAATGAAATGAAAAGAAATTGGTGAATGAATAAAAAATGTGATGAAATGGAAATGATATGACGTAATGAAGTATGATATGAGATATGATAAAAATAGGATGGTATGTAATGGAATAGGAATTGAAGTAATGCAATGTAATGTAATGTAATGATATGGAATGTAATGAAATTTGTTGTGATGTGATGCAACGTAATGTAATGATATAAAAATGAAATGAAAGTGTGAATGAAAATAAAAGTGTAAATGAATGAATGTGTGGGAAAGTGTCATGGAATGGAAAATGATGAAATGAGGATAAAAAAGGAATGTAAACATGTGAAGATGGGATGAAAATGTGATAAAATGGGATGTGAAATGTGAGTGAAGGTGAAAAATGGAAGGAAATGAAATTGTTTGAGATTCGAGGGCTATGAGGTGGAGTGTCAATTTTTGAGATTCAAAAGCCACAAAATGGATGGATGATATGGCGAAATGAAAGGAGATGGAGTGTGAGAAAAGATGATGCAACGAATCAAATGAGATGGAATGTGGTTAAACGAGACTATTTGAGATTCAAAAGCCATGTAAGGTAGTAGATGAGGTGGTGAAATTGGATAGTGACTAGAACTGTCTGAGATTCGAAAGCCACATAACACCATGAGTGGAATGAAAAGGTGAACTCATGAAGTGCAATGTTGGTATGGATGTTATGAAGAGACTAAGTCCATGATAGTTGAGCACTAGAAGGTCGTTTTGATGTCAATGTTGACGTTATTGTCCATTATTCGATAACCAATCGTGAATTCGCCGACTAATGTTTGTGAATTACATCTTGATTTATGTGCCAACTATTTGTTTTCAAGGAACCCAAGATGAAAATGCAAACTAGATGAATGCAACTGTCACTTTTTTGAGGAGATGCAAACTAATTGTCATCATAGAGCATATGATAAAAAGTGACTAAGTATAACCACTACTAGCTTAGCTGTAGTGATATGAATACTATGTCACACTGAGAAGTACCAGCAAAGATGAACAATGTACATGAAAATGTGACAACTACTAGAAAACAAAAACTATAGTCGCAGAAGAATAAAAAAATAGGCATGCAAATAGTCACATGTCAAATAGAAGACCTCACCTAAGATAGTGCACAAAATTGGTCGAGGTACACATGGCTCTCCAAACAAGAGGAGGCACTTACAAGTGAACACCAATAAAGTACAAAACCAAATGATCATTGGAGTTAAACAATGAAAAATAAATTAAAATATCATGACTTCATTTGGGTACCTCTAGTCAAGCACATCATCAAGGTACTAAAAGTGCATGACAGCATAGAAAGCCATTATTTGCAGACCAGTCGTACTTCCAATTGTGCGTAATAATATCAAGTTTGTTTCGTTCTGTCAAGGAGCAACTATTGTACCAGGTGAATAAGAACACATGGATGTATCGGTGGTGACTTAACAGTGGACTCCAATGGGCAGTGTGCGTCAGCAAGAATTTGGGTGGTTGAATGTTAGAGCCAAGGGTCAAGTGTACCGGGTACCAATGTGGTGAGAATGCAAAGAGTGGATATGTGGACGACTAGTCAAGAACAAGTCTTGGGTGAGTGACAACTATAAGTAAGTGGATAACATGGGAATGGATCAAGGTGAGGTGAAGAGTAGAATGCGATTATTAGATGTATTGAGAAGTTGCAGGAATCACACAAGTGAAAGTATGTCAAGCTCATTGGATCAGTCACAGTAGGAGGGTGATGCTAGTCAGGGAAGGTGGATGAGGCAAGGGCGAAGAGCAAAGCGCATTCGGTGAACCTCTGAGGAGCTGGTGGATCAGTTAGAACTTCAAGTGTTAATTTCGGGGCCAGGCGAGGCAAGTTAGGTGGGACAAGGGTTGTTGCAACCTGAAGAGGTGGGGATTGTACACTTGATTTGTGTCACACTCTAAACCATTCTATCCAAATGATTCCATCAGTTGGAATGTTCGGATGTCAGCTTAGAGCTCCCTATCCACAGAGTGCAAGAGAGTATATTTCAAGAATAAGAAAGCTCTCATATGAGCCTTAGAGATACTCTTCTTGCTAGTAAACCATGTAATGGGAGTTTCCAAAGACAAGATGCAAGAATACAAATGTCCCAAGGAGTTCCTCAAGGATGCAATGCAAATGAAGATTAAGCTAGAATGAAATGTAAAGTGTAGCTATGCTAAGCATGTATGAGAGTGTTGCAATCGAACTATTAGACTATATGATTTAAGCTACATGTAAAAATGAAAGCTAAGCTAAGCTAGAATGCCATGGATGAGAGAATGTAGACAAGAAAGAGAAGTTCTCTACAAAGCTCCAAAGAAACCTATTAGAAAACCTACAACATAACAATATTCAAATGATGGATGGATCCTTTGAGGGGGAAAGCTCTCTCCCTTTTAAAGTCGTACGGACGGTAGAGATCAAGATGAAGATGGTGGATGATCAACGGTGGAATTTGAAAAGAGGAGTGATCCATGTGCACACACAAGTCAGCCAATAGAATATAAGTTGACTTGTCATATAAGACAAAAGTCACAAAGCCTTTTCTTTTAATTGCAAAATAGAAAAAGGACTTTATGTGTGCACTTTAAGTGGGTTAGAAGAATGGGGTCTTTTATTTAATTAAAAGGGGACATGTTCTTTTAATCAAATAATGAACTTAGGATAGCATAGTCAAACTATAGGTTATAATCAAATAAATTGATTATTAGCAATTTGGTCTAGGTAAATGATTAAATTAATTTAGCCAAAATATTGAAAAGGGGGCTAATAATCTAGATGACCATTTTTTGGTGATTACAGGGATTAGGGTAGAAGAAATACCCTTGTCAATTTTGATGATGTTGTCGAGGATTGCAACACAACAGGCATTACAGGTGATGTTAGACGATGACCCAATGACGCAAGTGGAGAATAGTCCACATGAGGGGACAAAGTGTATGTTAAGAGCGGAGGAGGAGGTGGGGGAAATAAAATCTCTTGAAAAGTCCATGGGAGAAGCTTTGAAGTATGCAAGAGGCATTCGTAGGGGTGAAGTAGTGAGCGAAACACATCGGTTGATTAATCTCGGGAGATTGAGACAAGGGACAATAAAAGGGGGAAAGAGTGGTGTAAATGTGGATGAGCCACAACTAGAGGTGGGAGGCAAGGATCAATCATCATGGGACGTGGAGGAATTATGAAGAACATTAGCTGCCAACAGAGTCCAAGCAGAGAATGCAGAACAAGAGGTCGCATTTTTGTCGGGATTGATGGAGAAGGCATAGGAAGATGGGGCACAAATGGAGGTGAGACGACTGCAAGAAGTGGTGGAGGCAGAGCAGGCACGGGCTCAGTCACTAGAAATAGAACTATCCGTGGAACATGTGCAAGTGGAGGGAAGTGATGCGAGGATGCAGGTGGAACAGTCACAGGCTCAACAGTTGCAAGAATCGTTGATGATGGCATAGGTGGGTTTAAAGAGTGCTTAGAAAGAACTGGTGTTACTGCAGTTGCAGTCTGAGTCATTTAGGGAGGCAATTGCAAAAGAAAACTCCCTGGCATTGAAGTTGCAGGAGTAGTTAGCATTAAGCGAGGGGAAGGTGAGACAATTGCAACATTATTTGGGCAAGGTGAAAGTGGACGTGGAGCGCTGGCAAATGATGACTAATTAGATGTAACAGGAGCAAGATGTGGCCTAATGGGCGATCACTGCACCAGGGGTAAACAAGATAGTGGAGAATGTGTTTGTGGAAATGCATCAGACGATGAAGGTACATCAAGAAGCTGCTTATTGGATGAGACATTATTATCAGGTGTTCCTAAATAGGGACCAATGAGAGATGCAATTTATAGATAGGGAATTTACACAATTGCTAAACACACAATTACACAACGGGTGGTTCCCAATTCCCATGGATGTGGTATGGGTACATATGGGGTTGACACCAAGGACTTCTTCGTCTAGAGCTAGGCCAGAAGAGACACCATTAATTGGACACGTTGTTTTGCCACCTCCCCCAAGGAGGCCAAAATAAATAATCTGCCAGACACTATTTAAATGTAATGTTGTTGTTGCCGTCGTAGAATAAAAAGTTTGTGCTTGTTGTTATAGCAATCAAAGGGACAACAAATGTTGATTGTAATGCATTGTCATGTGTATTTTTGGTATTTTCATAATATATTTTGATATTTTTGCATTTTTTGGAATATGTAAATATTTTTAGATTTTTGATAGGTATTTGAATGTTTTTGTGTTTTGTGACAAATATTGGAATGGCTTTAATGTTTTGTAAAAGTAGGAACAAAATGATCTGTAGAGTAAGGATAACCGTTACTGGTGGGAAAGAATGTTCGTGTAGGCTTGTAAAGTAGGAGCAATACAAATTTATGCAATATATGGGGAGCCACGATGGGTAAGGCATAATTCTACATACATTAATATCCATTACAGACAATTATAAGGCCAAGGTAAGGATATTCCTCTAGGTATGTGTTGAGGTAGAGGTTCATGAGGCCTATTAAAAGGCACTTGGGCCTAAAAAGGTGTTGGAGAGGTCTGAAAAAGGACACTCAGGTCTTGAAAAAGGCGCTTGAGGGGCCTAAAAAAGGCATTTTGGGCTTCAAAAGGAAATTTGGGCCTAAAAAGGTGATTAGGCCTGAAAAGGCACTAGAGGTGTCTGAAAAGGACACTTGGGCCTTGAAAAGGTGCTTAAAGAGCTTGAAGAAGGTGCTTTGGGCCTAAAAAGGCACTGGAGGGGTCTAAAAAGGACACTTAGGCCTTAAAAAAGGTGCTTGAAGGGCCTAAAAAAGTGTTTTGGGCCTAAAAGGCATTGGAGGGGCCTAAAAGGCATTTGGGCCTAAAAAGGCGCTGGAGGGGCCTAAAAGGCACTTTGGGCCTAAAAAGGCACTAGAGGGGTCTGAAAAGGACACTTGGGCCTTGAAAAAGGCGCTAGAAGGGCCTAAAAAGGTGCTTGAGGGGGACCAAGCTCTCATGCTTATGCTTACTTATTCTGTGCCCCCGGGTGAGTGAGGATGAAAGAGTCCGATAGATATTTGGGCTTTTGAGATAGCATTGATATATTTGTTGAAGGGGTCTAGACTAATCATGGCCACTACAACATAAATAAGACTAATGATTTGTTGGGAATTGTTGCTCATGACAAGAGGAAAGAAACAGGGACACCTCTTGCGCTATTCGTGTTGTGCTAGATTTTCCAAAGCCCAGTAAAATGTTTTAGGACATTACTATGTTGCTTCTTAATAATCGGCGAGGCATGTTGGGTTCAAAATATTTTATGTCCTATTGTGTAGCCTAATTGAGATAAAGTGAGGCAGGAATTGATAGGAATTTAGGGGTGTTGATAATTTTTTGAGCGTTTGTGGCTATGTGTAGTAGTTATGACCCCCTTTTGAATGCCTTTAGCAAAATTCAATTTTTTTTTGATAATTTTGGACAATTTTAAATTTTTTTGGCAATTTTTGGCAATTTTTGGCAATTTTAGAATTTTTTTGGTAATTTTTGGCAATTTTGATTTTTTTGATATTTTTAGAGATTTTTGAATTTTTGATATTTTTTGGCAAATTTTGGATTTTTTTGGTAATTTTAGGCAAATTTTGAATTTGTGGGAATGCAATAAGGATATGAGTGAGATTTGTTGGAATACGGGGGGTAACCAAGACCGTGTGAGGTACCTAAAGAGGCCAGGAGACCAAGATGGGCCAAAAGGCAGGAACATGGGCATGGGTGGCTATGTTTGGGACATAGGGGGTGCAGTGAAAGGATTTTAGGACATCAAATGGGTCGAACGAGGACTATAACAAGCATTAGTGATCATCGGTCAAGGTGGATAGTTGAGATGTGCATTGATTTTCCTGCAATTCGTGTTTATGGTATCCCAATACATAATTAGACTCCTTGTTTTGCTAAGTTTGTTGTGCTCCCCTTTGTTGTTGTCATACTGGCTGTCTCTACTATTGTAAACTATGTTTGATGCTAAAGAACCACAAAACTATGACCCCCAAGTGTTTCTCAATTGGGTTCGTGTGAAATTAACTTGATTGTGTTGGATGAGCCTTAAACAAGCAAAATTTATTCAAAGGTAGTTGCTTGAGGGTTGTCTTGACTATTTTTCAGCATTGAAGGACTTGTGTTGTTCAGGGAAGTCCAAAGGTGTTGTCTCTTGCTCCTTTTCAACCCAAGGATGGAATTCCCACTTCTTTTGTACCAATTTTTTTTTTTTTTTTGGTATTTTCTAGTGTTTTATTTATTTTTTTGGTATTTCTAGTGTTTCTCAAAGTTCTAGACATAAAATTGTTTGAGATGAATGCTATTGATGGGTTCTGTTAGGTCTATGCCATGACAATTTGAAAGTCTATAAGTACTAGTCCCAATGGACTCTATGATAATGTAAGGCCTAATCCAATTGGCTTCCCACTTTCCTTCTTTTTCTCTACCCGCTTGATTCTTAGGGTTTTCTTGGAGCACTAGGTCACCAATCTGAAAAATGTGGGGTTTGACCTTTTTGTTGTAATGCCTCGATAGCCTATTCTAATACATTTTGAGGTGTTCATGTGCTACATGCTGATGTTCTTCTAACAACTCTAGCTGCTCTAGACTGGCCACTCTTTAATCCTCATCTGATAGGATGTCTCGAAGAGTAACTCTCAATGATGGGATCTCAACCTCTAAATGAAGAATAGCTTCACAGTCGTAAACCAAGGAGAAGGGTATCATGCCTGTAGGTGTCTTGATATTCATCCTGTAGGCCCAAAGGGCGAGGTTCAACTGTAAGTACCAATCTCTACCGATATCAGTGATGATTCTTTTGAGGATGTTGATAATGGTTTTGTTGGTGGCCTCTGCTTGGCCATTTCCTTGGGGATAATAAATTGATAAGGAGTGGTGTATAATGTAAAATGTTTCACATAATTCATCAATTACTTGATTTTTAAAGTACAGGGCATTGTTCGTGAGGATGGCATGGGGTATGTCAAACTGACAAATGATATGGTTGAGAATGAAAGAAGAGATTTGTTTTCTCGTAAAGTCAACAAGTAATGCTGCTTCAACCCACTTGGTGAAGTATTCTATGGCAGTGATAATCCATTTATGTCCACCAAAGGATGGCAGATGGATGGCTCCAATTAAATCAAAGCCCCACTAATAAAAAGGCCATGGTGTGGCTAAAGGGTTGAGCTCTTGGGTTGGTGCATGAACAAGGTTGCCATAGAGTTGACATTTTTTGCAAAGTTTTGACATAGTCAATAGGATCCTTTTCCATGGTTGGTCAAAAATAGCCCATCCTAAGAATCTTCTTTGCTAGTGTGAATCCACTGGAGTGTGACCCGCAAATCCCTGCATGGAATTCCTATAGAGTGACTCTAGACTCGTCCTTTTCGAGACATCTAAATAAAGTACCATCAAGACCTTTCCTATACAGTGTATCGGCCACCAAGGTGTAACATGAGGTTTATCAAATGAAATTTCATTTCTGGTTATGCGAAAGGTCAGAAGGAATGGTATTATCATGAAGGTAAGTGATGATGGGGCTATACCAAAGGG